>JACMZG010001870.1:50815127-50881534 GCA_018340805.1 Microvelia longipes | reverse complement strand
CTGCTATCGTCCTGTTACAGACTGCTATCGTCCTGTTAACAGCTGCTATCGTCTGTTACAGACTGCTATCTCCTGTTAACAGACTGCTATCGTCCTGTTAACAGACTGCTGCCGTCACTGTACAGACTGCTATCGTCCTGTTAACAGATGCTATCGTCCTGTTTAACAGACTGTGCTATCGTCCTGTTAACAGACTGCTAATCGTCTTCGGGTGCCTAAGAATTCCGAGGAAATATTCCGCATAGACTTTAGTCTCAGTTTTTAAACTCTAGGTGAGTAAATTATATTATTTAATTATTTCGTTAGTTATATGTTTATTTCAAATTCAATTTTATTTGGTGTTGCAGGTAAGCAAAAAATTATTTGACTGGATTATGGAACTCGGTACGCAGTTTTATTTAGTTATAGTAATGATCAGTGGAAAATGTTTCTTATTGAAATACATTGAGTTTTTAATCTCTCTTTAATTAGTATATTTGTAAGGGATTAAAATATTTTCAGTTTCCTTAATTCAGTCGTACATTTACAATCGTAAGTCAATAAGAAAGAATTCGCCCAAAGGGTAAACAAGCCTGGCTTGTTATTATGTAACTTACCTCTATTAGTTTAACCAATCATAACCAAGTGTTTAACTTATGCTTTGTCAGCACGAGGATCTAGAGGGTAAACAATTACATAATAAAGCTGATTGGGTTGATATAAGTAACTTCTTATATGTATCAGTTTAACCAATCAGAACAAGCATTTAATTATGGCTTTGTCATCAGAGAACTGATTGGTAAGCAATTACATATCAAGCTGATTGGTTGATATAGTAACTTCTATAATTTATAGTTTAACAATCAGAACCAAGATTTAACTTATGCTTTTGTCATAAGAGAACTGGATGGTAAGCAATTACATTATAGCTTGATTGGTTGATATAAGTAACTTCTATATTTATCAGTTTAAACCAATCAAGAACCAGCATTTACTTAATGCTTTTGTCATCAAAGAGAATGGAGTGGTAAGCAATTACATTATCTAGCTGATTGTTGGTATAGTAACTTCTATATGTTTTATCAGTTAACCAATCAGCCAAGTATGAACTATGTTTTGTCAGAAAGCTCTGGAGTAAGATATAAACTACAAGATTGGTGAATCAATCAATATAACCTTCTGTGACTATTAGTTTAAGCCAGTACAAGCACAATCAGAACAAGCAATATTTGCTTGCTTTATGAACTTGACGCTCTCATCATAGAGATAATATACTACGAGGGGGCATAGCCCCTATCTCATACATTAAGAGGTTGAAACATCATTGAGGGGGCTCTCAGGGGCTCTGTGGTACCTCACTTCCAAGAGTGAGTTAAAGGTTATAATATAATCAATTGTTTTTCGGCTTCTTGCACATTTTTGTGTTTTGATTTGTTTTTAAACGTTATACTGTATAATTTACTGTAATTTTGGTTCTGTTCATTTGTTTATATAAATAGGTCGAAGGGAGTCAGGTTATTTTTTCAATGTTAAATAAATTCAACCAATAGGGCCCTCTAGTAATATATCTCTATGGCTCTCGTACTTCCTTTTGTCTGATTCTATATCTATGAAAGGGGAAGAGAGGAAGAGGGGGGAGAGGGAGTTTCTTCTTGAATTCGATGCCATTCCATCAAGGGATCTTTGAATAAAGGGATGAAAGACTCAGTCGATTTTACCGTCGTAACGAAGTGACCACCAATCTAGAACATTGATAATGGAGAAGAACTATGACAAAACACATGAAAACAACCTGCGAATGCTTACAATCATTACATAAACTGCGCAGGTCCTAAACTTTTATAGGCAAACTTACCTCTCGATGGTTTCCTGTTGTTTGCTATTGAGAAAGGTTTATAAACAATAGTAAAAAGTAAAATATCTTTTATTTTATTTACTGTTTGGACTTTAATTTACTTGGCAAGCCAGAGAGAAATTGAGGAAGCAACTCGACTTATCATTCATACATAACTTTGTTTCGCGCACTTTATTCGTTATAAACAAGGAATGGTAATCTCCATTTGTCTATCTCATACAACGTCTATGGGTCAGAAAAAGTTTTCTTATGCGTCTCTCCTTTATTCAGATCTATCATCTCCATCGAAATGTTCTTCGTGTCTTCTGATGAGTCCTTGCTCACTTATACACTCCATCTTATATCTTGTTTAGTCGCCTCCGTGGCGTGATCGTAAAGGCGTTCGATTTCGGCACTAAGGTCCGGGTTCGCAGCCCGGCTAATGCTCTAAGATTTTATGAATAGTTTTGCATTAAAATGATTTCGCCAACTTAATTAATTCTTAGAGTGGTAGTAGATGCAACCCACTGAAGGTTTATTTCCCCGCAGGGTGAATACCTGATGGGCCGAAAGGCCTAAAACGGGCATTTTATTTTTAATTTTATACTCTTGTTTAGCGTTACGAAATGAAATCACACTAACCATACCTGGCGTGTTTTTCTTTCCATATCACTGGATTATAGTCCACCAAAGATACATTAACTGAGAGCCAGTAACTGATAAAACAAGCGATATCAAACTGTCTATTATGGCATGTATTATTCAATCAAGGTTTTATCTGATTAATTTTTTCAAAATCACCTTTAAAATTAACAGAAATAAGGTTTAATAGATATTTGGCTGGAACTAAAGTATGAGCACATTGACAAGTTGGTCTACTTGTAGGTGGGTCGTAATGACACTCTGATCATAGAAGTTTAAACTTAGACTAAAGTATTGAACATATAAAGAACATATAAAGAGAATTCAAAAAGCAAATCAAACTATTTTAATTGAGCAAATAATGTGATTATTAACATTTATTGTTAGCAAGTATTTAATCATTTTAATTAGATACATTAGAAATATATTTTGGTAGAGATTAACAACTATATATATATATATAATTTTCATTCAATGTTTTAAATAATCTTAAAAAACTATAAATAAATTTCTATTATTAATATCTCTGTATGAATGTGAGTTTTGTTGTGTGAGGTTTGTACGTATACACTTATTTATGTTAAGTATACAAGTATACATGCATATGTAAAGAGTGTTACATGTGTGTAATATACCTTAAAATTTAAATAAAAGTAAAAAAAATAAAAATCCATGCTAAAAACCAAAAAAAAATGCATGTTTTCAACATATCATATTATTTTATTATAACTTCAATAATAATTATTATTTTATTTATTTATTTCTACCATTATTTAATTTTGAACATAATTAATGACAAATTAATAGATGGGTAAATTAGAGTTTTGGCAACATACAGGAATTTTATATGAAGCAGTTATGGCAAAAGCCCTGTAGATAAGACAATTTAAAAAAAGCAGCCCTGACAGATAAGACAATTACAAAAAGCCCCCTGTAGATAAAGGACAAGTACAAAAGCCCCCTGTGATAAGACAATTACAAAGCCCCCTGTAGATAAGACAATTACAAAAGCCCCTGTAGATAAGACAATTACAAAGCCCCTGTAGATAAGACAATTACAAAAGCCCCTGTAGATAATGACAATTACAAAAGCCCTGTAGATTGACAATACAAAAGCCCTGTAGATAAGACAATTAGAGCCACTCTTCTCCTTGCCACAAGGCTCTAGTCTTATTTAAGGAGAATAGACCTGTAAGATTATTTTTTACTTGTTATCAAATTTTTCCATAATTAAATATTTGTATTGTTGTTTTTTTGTTATATTGATGTTGATTTATGTATATAAATGAAGAATACTTAATATATATATATATATATATATATATTATATATATATATATATATATTAATATTAATTATATATATTGTTGGCGATCACTGATCTATTTATTTTAATTTTATTTTATTTGTCAAATTTTGTCAGTACATTATTTGAATCAAGAGAATATATATATATATAATATAATATTATATATATATATATATATATATTATATATATATCATATTTATATATATATAATATATATATAATATATATATTATATATATGTATATATATAATATATAATATTATTATATTATATATATATATATATATATATAATTTATATTTAATTTTACAACCATCAAATTTTACAAGCAATTCTAGGTTTTAGACAAAAAATTCACTTTACATTACAATGAGAAAAAAAAAGAAAAAATGAAAAAATTACAAATTATTAAAGTTCAAATTACATAGGATTAAGCAATAATACTTCTTTGACTTTGTTTAAGCATTTTTGAGGTTTTAGAGCTCTTATACCATCTGGTAGGTGATTATATATTTTTATTTCCATGAAACTAGGACCTTTGTAGGTTTATTAAGTTTCTTACTGATGGTAGTTTGAAGTCACAACCCTTCCTAGTTTCGTAGTAATGGACATCACTTTGTTTTTGTTAGAGCCCAAATTCCTCAAAATATGCTTTAAACATTCCATATATTTAAGCCATAGACTGTCATAATTTCCATTTGACAAAGAGAGGTTTGCAGTTTCTATTTGTTTAACTCCCTCTAGTATACGGATAGCTCTTTTTTGTAGCAGAAAAACATCTTTAGTTGATGAGCAAGAGCCCCACAGTCTTAATCCGTATCGCAATCTGCTCTCAAAGTTAGAGAAGTAAACAATTTTCAAAACTTGCTGATATATATATATATATATATATATATATATATATATATATATATTATATATATATATTATACTGTCTGAGAATGAGCAAAGCGAGTCCGAAGTCGTCCTACAAATATAAATTAGGTAAATTTCATATTATGAAAACGAGTGAAGCTAACCCAAAGTTATGCGAATAAACGTAGCTAAATTAAAAGGGCAAAAAAGAGGTAAATGGGTTGACGGTAGAGTTAATTCATCAATCAAAAGACAATACAGTGTCTCCCCTTGAAGTTGTGGTGTGCAAGGCGTCTTAGGTGTCATATATCTTATAATATACTGCTGTTTATCACTTCCCGAATTCCGCTGAACACGTTATGCCTGATGCGGCCGAGGTTCGAATCCTATTTCCTGTTTTCACTGAGAATATAAGAAAAGAGAAATCCATATCCTTCATATATTAAGGCATACAAGGGTAAATTGTAAATCACAGTTAAGGGTTTGACCAAAGAATATAATAGTTATAGAATGTCAGAAGGAATACGAGAGTCAGACAGAATATTACAGACTAGCACTCCTGTTAACTGGCTTAGGAACTAACTTTTTCTTGTCCGAAACAATAAATCTCCGATTCTTTGGGTTTTACTCAAGGATCTTGAATAAATGGGATGACGCTTTAAGGAACATTTCTGAGATAGAGAAATAGGAGCAAACTTACCTTCCCCTTGGTTATAATGAAAAAAGGCGCTAAATGCAGGTTATGTAGCAAGGTTGTCGAGTTTGCTTCTTAACTTTCTTCTGTGCTTTTCGTGATTGTTACATTTGTGGTGCTTCTTAAGTCATTTGTGCTTCTTTAATTTTAAATTTTGCACTATGCTTTGCCACTTCAGTGAGTGATAATTTAAGCGTGTTTTGTTATAACCTTCTCAAGCAATAAACAATGGGAACCATGGAGGTAAGTTTGCCTCTAAAATGTAAGACCTGCGCTGTTATAAGATATTAAGCATGCGCAATTTGTACCAAGCATGTGCAATTAGTTTTTGACGTGAGTTTCGTGTTGAATTCTCTCTATTTTTTGGTTTTCGATGGGGTCACTATTTTGTATGGTAAATCGACTTAGTGCGTTATCTCCTTTATTCAAGATCCTTGGTTTTACTCAAGGAACTTATATAAAGGGGAAGGAACATATCAGGCCTTCACAATATAAAAAGTGAACCCCCCCCCTACTCCTTCGGGCATTTGTAGCATTACTACATCCTTCCTATCAACCCCCACCACTACTCCTTGGGCATTTGTAGCACTACTACATCCTTCTATCAACCCCACACTACTCCTTCGGATAGCACTACTACATCCTTCCTATCAACCCCACCACTACTCCTTCGGGCATTTGTAGCACTACTACATCCTTCCTATCACCCCACCACTACTCCTTCGGGCATTTGTAGCACTACTACATCCTTCCTATCAACCCCCACCACTACTCCTTCGGGCATTTGTAGCACTACTACATCTTTCCTATCGTCAGGTTATAAACTTGTCGAGTAAAGTTTTAGTTCTTTATTATTGTGTAGTAGTTAATTGTACATATTTAATGTTATTCTAACCTTGTTTAAGATTATAAAGTTATGAATCTAGAAATTGAATCTAAAAATTGCTAGAATTAAAGTATGTTGACATTAAGCGTGTTAGACCTTAAGAGAGATAAACACAAACATTATACGCTTCTCCCATACTTTTAAACTCTATATTGACATTTTGTCCCAGGCCCATCTATTTACCTTGAAAACGGTGGCGACCTTTTTTGTCTTTATGCTCCCCTTTGGTTTTACTAGTGAAATCTCCAACATTTAAAATCAAATTTGTATTAAGACACGCCTATTTCTGGCCCCGCCTTTACGTACACAATCCTTAGAAATAGCGCATATTTAAAAGGCACGTTAAAGAAACGCAGAAGAGCGAATTTCCTGCATTTTTATTTACTTTCTATTTGGGTAATTGGGGGGAAATATAAAAGAAAATAAAAATGTAAATAAAGAAGGTTAAATTAAGATGCCACTCAAATGGGAAATTTGAAGCAAATTACCCGGAGTGCTTCTAGACTTTCCTCGGGTAATATTTCAAGTGTCTTTTTACTAAATTAGGTTATCATCTCATTCAAACAACAAAATATAAATTATTATTTAAAACTCTAATTTCTGGTACTTATTTTAATATAGATGATCCTATTTTCTATTCTGAAATTTTATTAAATCAAAAGACTATTTTTCTCAGCACCATTAAACACGTCCGAACAGATTTTTAAAATAATAACGTAACAATTTAAAATTTGGCAAAAAACGTTCGTTGACTAGACTAAGATATGCTAGTCTAGTTTATTCTAAAGAAATAAACTGTCAAGCACGAAACTATTCTTATTTGAAAACATTAGGGAAACAAGGTCTGTTATTGCATTGAGCTCCGCATAGCAGGCAAATTCCTGTTACTACAAAAATAAAACTGTTTTTAACGAGTTTTTATCGGAAAATTTTAGACGGTGATGTTGGGAAATAAAAGTAAGAATATATTTCCTAAAAACATGAAGCCTTTGTCTATGCTTGGTCAGACTCCCCTCCCTCCCCCCCCTAAAAAACACCTCCCTCTTTATGGCCCAACAACATTGGGTTAGTTCCTTTTGGTAATTTACATTCTAACCATAATCTTATAATTATCAGAAATTCAGGTAGAAATTTCCTTCTCCCTCCCTCTAGGCCGTGAAATTTTAGAACCGCTGCCCTAGGTTTTACCAACCCTAGAAACCTTAGGGTTTAACCTGCTGAGGTATTTTTATTCTTAGACCTCCCTGTAAAATAATAATAACTCCCAAGATAAAATTTTCTCCGGTTTAAAAATATTTTGTTTGTAAAACAATGAAAGTCTTAGGGAATTTTACTAAGAAAAATATAGATAATAAAAATTAATTTTAGGAAAGCGAAAGTTGGCAGAATTGTTTTTTTTAACCTGGTAATATGTAAAAGAAATTTTATATTTTCCCTTTCCTTAGCTCTCCCCACCCTTCGCCTACACGAAGCATTTTTTTAATACTGGGTTAAATTTAATACCCCCCCCCTCCTATTTTAGAAAGCTTTGCTCTAATTTCGAGCAAAAGCATCTGATTTCTTTTCAAGTGATTTCTAATTTTAGTAACTGAAGATTACATTATTAATCCAAATCTAAACACTTATTTTAAAGTTAAACTAATTAAACGTTTAATGTTTAATTCCAGGCCTGACTGAGATCATTCATTTATTTTTTTTTGAGGTAGTACGTAATTGAGCACTTTATTGGACCGTTTTTAGGATGAGAAGTCAATCATTATTGTTATAGGAGGTTATTTAGTACTTTTCACCTCCGAGGACAATAATGAATGTAAAAAACTCCTAGGACGTAAAAGTAATTCATATATTGCCGCCATTACTGTAATGTAGCGTGTTCAAAAAACAATCTGTGTAAAACGTCATGAGATTTATTTAAAACGTTCATTTTGTTTCTGTTTTTGTTCGTAGACTATTTTTTTTTCGGTTTTAAAAGGTTTTCTAATTGACAATATTTGTGTATTAATTTGTAAAGCTTTTACATTTTTGAGTAAAAGTGTGAAGCTATGGATGAATTTACTTGACGGCGATAATATGGAGTTAATAATAATTGGACGTTTTTTTTTCAATTAAGTATATAGCGCAGTTTAATGAGTGCTATTTTTTGATTTTTTTTAATGAGTGCTTTATTTAATGATTGCTACCTCAAAAAAAATAGTGTATGCCATCCGGCTGAGAATGTCTTTATGTCTTGGCAATTTTTCCCGACTCGCTTCGCTCGTCGGTAAATCTAATTGCCGTGACATAAAGACACACTTCTCAGCCTTATGGCATAAATGGGTACCAGTCGTTGGCGCTTCAAGTTGTTGGAGCACCATTCGTTCGCGCGCCATCATTTGCGCTCCAATTCGTTGGCGCTCCAAGTTGTTGGCGCTCCATATCGTTGGAGCTCCATTTAAAGTGGAGCTCCAACGATATGGGGCTCCAACGATGTGGAGCGCCAACGAATTGCCTGCACTTACATTTTCTCGCGTGATTTCTCTAAAAATTCATAGACGCTCCAAATCGTTCGAGCTCCATTTCAAATGGAGCTCCAACGATATGGAGCGCCAACAACTTGGAGCGCCAACGACTTGGAGCGTCTATGATTTTTAGAGAAATCACGCGAGAAAATGTAAGTGCAGGCAATTCGTTGGCGCTCCAAGTTGTTGGCGCTCCATATCGTTTTGAGCTCCATGGAGCTCCAACGATTTGGAGCGCCAACGAATGGCACCGCATAAATAACTATTTTTAAAGCAGTAATACAGGTACTTTACTGACTCAAAAAATCAGTAAAGTGCGCTTTTATTGCCAAGACAGAAAAGTAATACTTTTGCTAGCTATAGTAAAAACGAATTATCGCCAGACAGTAATTATTGTCCGATATATTAAGTTCGAGTTAAAATCTAAGAAAAATGAAAGTTGTTACTTGTTCGATTTTAAGTAATCAAACGCCATTCAGTTGTTATTATAATAATTCTTGATTCATTTTTCTTGTAACGAATTGTTATTATTTTATTTGCTTGATTAATAATGTTGTTGGTGTTATTATTTTATTCGTTTGATTTCTTTGTTTAATTAATTCTATTTTTATTGAATCTTCTTGGATTAATAAGACCATGTTAAAATACCTTGTAGTATCGACCAAAAAATACGACCATAAAAAATCTTCATTTTATCGTCTTTCAAAACGCTGCCAGCGATATTTCGACCTAAACTTCTGACACGGAAACGTTTTATTTATTAATACAATTTATAGCCGAAGGGAAAATTTGTCAGTTTTCTCGCTTACATCTCGATTCGAAGTCATAATTTCACGAATAGTTCAGACGTATTTATTAACTACAATCTGGGGTTTCAGATATTTTTGATACGCCAGGAAAAGCTTTCAGAAGCACTAAATTTCCCGGTGAAAGAGCTTACCTGGTGCTTTATCTGAAGCTTTATGTAGTGATATATTTATTAGAACACAAGTCCTGGAGAATTATTGTTCGAAATATCTGCATTGTTTGAATAAAAGTTTTTCGACTCATGGCAATATTTAAAACCAATGACACATCCCAGCCGAAAGGAAACACCTTCATTTTATTTTAACATTTTCAATTCTTTTATATAAAAACTTTAATCCTCAATCAACTGCTGAAAGCTAAAAATATACTTTGTACTTTAAAATAATTTTTAAATTTAGAAAAATCTAAAAATAGGTTATACTTGATGCTTGTTATATTTGTATATATGTATGTATATATTTATTTTTATATGTATATATATATAGCGTGGCGTTGGTGGCCACACTAAAGACCCCTTTTAGCGAATTTCCTTTGGGAAAAAATTCGCTAATGGGATAGGCGTCATGGCGGAATTCGAACCTCGGACCACGACACAAATCCGTTTCAGAGGTCCCTAATGACGAAAAAAAAATTTTTTTGAAACTTTATATATATATATATATATATTATATATATATATATATATATATATATATATATGTATATATATATATATATATGTATTTCTAGACACTTTCTTGTAAACACTCTATCTTTCGAACGGATTAATATTTTTGAACCAAACTTGGTACAAAAATCAACCATCGGGAGGACACGAACCCTATTGAAAACCAGGTTTTTTGTGACGTCATTAACCCGGTTTGCTGAGTCAGCGAAATTTTCAAAAAATCGGCAAAATTCAGGGTTAATATTTTTGGCCGCAAAAAAGGTCAATATTTATGCTTTTTGAGATGCTGAATCGAATGAAACCGGTCCGAAGTCGATACGACCACTATAAGTGACCTAAAAATCGAATAAACCATTGTAAATTACCGAAAACCAAAATTTAGGTCGATTAAAAAATAATTTCGAGTAGGGTGTCGTTTTCTATGTAATTTTGGGGCTGAATCGAATGAAACCGGTCCGAAGAATACGACCACTTTAAGTTACCAAAAAGTCGAAAAAACCACAAAAATTGTAGAAAACCAACATTACGGTCCTTAAAAAAATTTCGAGTAGGGTGTCGTTTTCAATGTTTTTTGGGCCTCTGAGTTGAATGCCAGTAGTCCGGAGTCAATACGACCACTCAAACTCAGGGTACCTGGGTTCGAATCCTGGAAAGGTCGATAATTTTTTATCGTTTTTTTTTACTTAATATAAGTTTACAACTAGAAAATAATTCTGGCGCGGTGGTCCACATGTCGGGCGAATTTCCTTTGGATGCGAGCACTCAAACCCAGAGTACCTGGGTTCGAATCCCAGTAGGGACAATAATTTTTTATCGTTTTTTTACCTAATATAAGTTTACAACTAGAAAATAATTCTGGCGCGGTGGTCCGCATGTCGGCGAATTTCCTTTGGATGCGTGTTCGTGCTTTTTACATTATATAAGTTTACAACTACTAATAAATAATTCCGGCGCGGTGGTCCGCTGTCGGGCGAATTTCATTCAGAATGCGTGTTTCCGTGCTAAACAACCAATTTCTTGCTTATGCAAGAACCATGCCCATTGCGTGGTTCCGGTTCATGCTTTAGAACCTAAGCAGTTACTCAATTGTCAAGCACTGCTCGTAACTCATTTTGTCTGTATTTTCCAAAGGAAATGCGCTAAAACCTTTAAAGATAACTGACTAAGCTTTAATCTAGTGCAAATAATAGTGCGTACATCTAATTTTAGAGGCATAGTTTTGTACAACCAACTGGATAATTATGCGCATTTCCTTTGGAAAATACAGACAAAATGAGTTACGAGCAGTGCTTGACAATTGAGTAACTGCTTAGGTTCTAAAGCATGAACCGGAACCACGCAATGGGCATGGTTCTTGCATAAGCAAGAAATTGGTTGTTTAGCACGGAAACACGCATTCTGAATGAAATTCGCCGACAGCGGACCACCGCGCCGGAATTATTTATTTAGTAGTTGTAAACTTATATAATGTAAAAAGCACGGAAACACGCATCCAAAGGAAATTCGCCCGACATGCGGACCACCGCGCCAGAATTTTTATTTAACCCTCCGTTAAGTCAAATCCGTGGGGGTCAGAGTATAACTTTTGATCGTCTACAGCTTGACACCTACCTTAACTAGTCACCATAGCCATTCCCTTTCCGATTTTAAGAAGGACTCTTCGGTAGCTGATCATCGTACATCGTCCCGTGTTTCTTTTTCTATGTATTTTTGTATATTTCTGTATTTCTGTCTTTATGAATACAGTTACAGTTATATATATATATATATATATATATATATATATATATATATATATATATATATTATATATATATATATATTATATATATATATATATATATATATATATATATATAATATATATATATATATATATAATATATATATATTTATATATCTGTGTGGTGTGTGTGTGTGTGTGACTAGAATGCACACATTCTAATATGAATGATTGCCTATTTCTTATTGCCACATTTTAATTAGGAATGAAGTTCCTAATTGATCAAACCCTAGTGAGTTCTTAAACAAAAATTAATGAGTTCCACATATTTATAACGTGTTACACGTGAAATTCACACGATGATTTTAACCACGATTATTAAGTGTGGTTTTGTACAAAGGAAGGATATTTCTTTACTTTTAAATACACATTAAGAGGAAAAAATCTGAAGTTTATATGACTTTTAAGCTTAGATAGCACAGTAATCCTTAGCTTAAAAACTCGAGTAAGTCATCTTAACAAAACTCTATTACAAGCCACATCATCTTGAAGTGTTACTTTTACACCTCGTCTAAGTAGTTCCGAAGTCTACCACAAAACCAAGGAGCGCTAATAATCCTTTTTATCTTAACACCTGTTAACATTCAGTATGATACTTATAATTTTCAATGTTAAGCACATACTTAAGACTAAAATACTTGTAACTTAAATACCGAAATTGAAATAAAGGATGTAAACATCTTAAAAGATATTTTAAGTGGTAACAGTTATATGAATCCTTATATATACTTAGGGTTTTATTCAAATATTATCTCGAGATATTGCTTGTTCTTGAGAACTATCTGATATTAACATTGCTTGGTTCCGAGATGAGTGTTTTCTTTGGAATTATTTGGTGACATCCACACTCATTCAAAATATGACAACATACAGAAAATGTAATAGTTTTGGTTTAATAATTAAATCAAAATAACTAGAGGAAATTAATCTTAACCTAGATTTAAAATCGGGTACGGGCTACCTCGGCACTTTATCTCACCACATCCTCGCTGCCTCGCACTTGCTTTCCTAGCTCGTCCTCAGAATATAGAAATCGTGGCATTCATGTGCAACGCGTCTTCGCACTCGTTTCTCTCGTCCTCAGACCTTAAATACATTCATTTTATACCCAGCGGTCACCCTGCTTAACTTTTATGATCTACCTAAACCCGTATAAATACTAAGCCGTATTGAAACGAGAATTGGTATGCTTATTAATTAAATAAAGCAATACACTTGTACCAATTTTCAAATTAATTAGATTTTTTTCAATTTTTTAAAAAACTAATGCAAGTCATTCGATAAAAAATGAATTAAAGCCGTTAATGCGATGAAACTTAGCACATATGTTTGTCTTATATATGACTTCATGCGCGCCAAATCCCTAATTCATCAAAACAATTTCTGTGTTTTATAATTTTCGAAATATTAGTCATTATTTCCAGTTTATAACGACATATAAAAGTCATATATATATATTATATATATATATATTATATTATATATATATATATATATATATATATATATATATATATATAAAACGAGAGTTTGTGGAGTTTGCCAGGTGCTCACATGGGAACCTCCCGCTAATCCAGCTGAAGAGGACAACTCGTCGAAAATTTCTAAACTACAAACTCTCATTTTTCCCTCCTGTATGTTATTATTATCATTTTACTATTATTATTACGTACGCTAAGTACTTTCCTTTTCATTATTCATGTATAATATATATATATATATATATATATATATATAATATATATATATATATATATATATATATATATATACATATATACATATATATATAATATATATATATATATATATATTATATATATAATATATATAATAATATATATATATATATATATATATATATATATATATATATAAGGGATAGGATTCAACAGGTTATAAGAAGTGGAGGGGAGAAAGGCGGTAATTATTTCAAATTTAAAATATTGACATAGATGCAAATAGCATTTGCATGCATAGCATAGCACTATTTATGCTTACCATAATTTATGGTTTTACTTACTTTTTTAATATTAACTTTTGGTTTTGATGCTATTAACTGTTGTTTTACATATGTGGTGGTGTAACTATATTACTCATTGTAAGTTTGGGCTATGATTATTTTAATATTACTTGCATTTGTTTTGAAATGTTTTTGCCTGTTTAGTATGTATATTTTTATTTTTGTTCTTTTGAAATTGGTTTTTGGTTTTGTTTAATTGTTATTAGATAAAAACATTACCTTTTTATGATTTTACTTACTTTTTTAATATTAACTTTTGGTTTTGATGCTATTAACTGTTGTTTTACATATGTGGTGGTGTAACTATATTACTTATTGTAAGTTTGGGCTATGATTATTTTAATATTACTTGCATTTGTTTTGAAATGTTTTTGCCTTGTTTAGTATGTATATTTTTATTTTTGTTCTTTTGAAATTGGTTTTTGGTTTTGTTTAATTGTTATTAGATAAAAACATTACCTTTTTATGATTTTACTTACTTTTTTAATATTAACTTTTGGTTTTGATGCTATTAACTGTTGTTTTACATATGTGGTGGTGTAACTATATTACTTATTGTAAGTTTGGGCTATGATTATTTTAATATTACTTGCATTTGTTTTGAAATGTTTTTGCCTTGTTTGGTATGTATATTTTTATTTTTGTTCTTTTGAAATTGGTTTATGGTTTTGTTTACTTGTTATTAGATTCACTGAGGATGCCAAGCATCGCTTGTGCGAAAGCTCTGATGTAATAAATTAAACTAACTAAAACTAGGACTGCTGTCTTCATTATTATTCTTTCCTCATTAAACTCACAGTCCATTAAATCTTAATTCTTAAATTAGACTTAATGACAAAATAATGCCAACCAAATAGTCAGTGCACCCAACTCAACATATTGGATAAACATGTACACTAGTACCTAAAACTGAATTCATAAGTTAATACAAGTAGACAAATAATGTTTTATGATTAAGATCATTTAGCCTCTGTTATTGATACCTCTTCATAACTGTGCTAATCAGCACTGATTCGGCTTGGCTTCAAATCCCAGTTAGGAGGGTACCTGTTTTATATGCGTCATTGCTACATTGTGTGCTATTTTACAAACAGGAGGGAGCTGGTAAATGAGACCCTAAATAAGTGGGACACTTGTTAGGGTATGCACAAGTGGGACACTGTTAGGTTATGGTTTGTTAGGGTGCACAAGTGGGACACTTGTTAGGTATGCACAAGTGGGACACTTGTTAGGGCACAAGTGGGACACTTGTTAGGGTATGCACAAGTGGGACACTTGTTAGGGTTGCACAAGTGGGACACTTGTTAGGGTATGCACAAGTGGGACACTTGTTAGGTTATGCACAAGTGGGACACTTGTTAGGGTATGCACAAGTGATTCCTCTCTTCCTCTATTGTAGGTAAAGCTCCCTGCTTATCAAAGTCAAAACCTTAAGTCAAATAAACCGGGCACAATGGACTCTTGGTAGTCACAAAGTTCCTAATGGGCTATTATAATAATCGAACCTTGATATTTATCTCATAAAACTTCAATCACAGTTAACTGAGCAATTCATGGGAAAATTCATGTTTATTCCAATATAAAATATCTATTTACCCATTCAACCCTACATCTGTCACCGACACTTTAAATTCACATTAGCCACGATCATATGTCCAAAGATCTCAATTATCTCAATTAACTTTCCTTAATTTATGGATTTATCATTCCTTTTTTGCTATTTTACGTTTCTTAACATACTACTCCTATTCCACTAAGGGCGGATTCAGCTTCTACCTCTAGGGGTATATATATATATATATATATATATATATATATATATATATATATATATATTATATATATATATATATATATATATATAATATTATATATATATATATATATATATATATATATATATATATATATATATATATATATATAGGATTTGTTACGTAATACTTTACATTTTTCCTTCTTCCTTTTAGCGCATTTCCATTGGACAAAAATCGCTAATGGGATATTTTTCTTCCTTTATTTTCACTTCTTTTTTATATTTTCCCTTTTTGAGGATCCTGAGGGGCAGGTGATTTCCCCTCCCTGTGATTCCGTGCCTGTATTCCACTCCTTATGAAATCTGAATACTTCAATTACATATTTCAAATCAAGGTTTTGATCGGAGTGCTGCTATGATCATGCTTATCCACTATTTCTTTCTAGTTGATTCCAAACTATTATAATTTCGACTAAGTGGAATCATTTTATTGCTTTTTGGAAGGCTTTATTTTAAAAATCGTTAAAAACATGGTTGTAATAATCTTTTTCAGATATTTCTAGTTGAATTTCGTCGTAACGATCATAGTTGGATGGATCGTGGTCGCTCGCTACTGTCGGTATGTACGGAGGCGTAATTGTTCTGTTTAAAAGCTGTAACCAATTAATTTGTTTGTACCATCTCGCCTGTCTTAGCTTCTGTCCACTGATTCGCTTCCAAATTTCGACTTGTAATAAATTGGACACGACTTCTTTTAAATCGTCAGAGAATGATAAGGGTATAGAGTAAGCTGCGGTAACGATATTTCGAAATAAAACATCATTTTCACTACCATCTGGCCGGTAGAAAGGTGCTTTACCGCAACATATTTCGTAAATGAGAACGCCTAACGACCACCAATCGACCGAATCCCCGTAACCGACATTAGTGATCATTTCAGGAGCGAAATATTCCGGCGTACCGCACATCGTATATGTTCTGTTTCCGTCGATTTTCTTAGCGAAACCGAAATCTGTCAATTTTATGTAGCCGGATTTATCGATAAGAATGTTTTCCGGTTTTATGTCCCTATATACAACACCAACGTTGTGCAAATATTCCAAAGCTAATATTACTTGAGCTGAATAAAATTTAGCTGAAGTTTCGCTTAATTTCATGTTCTTTTTCAGCAAACTAAACAACTCACCCCCCACTATAAAAGGCATGACGTAATAAACGTAAGTGTTATCAGTAAAATAATATTCTAGTTTTGTTATGAAAGGGAAATCACAGGAATAAAATATTCGACGTTCGTTGAAGACGTGGTGAACCTGATCCAAACGAACGATTGACTCTTTCTTGAACATCTTTAGAGCGTGGAAGGTTTTGTAGCGCTTATGCTCTGCCAGCACTACGCGTCCGTACCAACCTGTACCTACGGTACGTATGATGTTGAAGTCACTCACATGAACATCTCGCGTTGCTGAAACTCGCTGATATTTTTGATGAAAATCTTGCTTACTTTTATTTAGGTATTCTTTCCAATTTGTTATAAGGTTGGGTGAATTAGGTTTGAGTTTATCTTGATATGACGGTATCATTAACATTATCAAAATGAAGGGATTAATATGACAGGTTTACGTCACTGTTTTTTTTTTTGGAAATTGAGATAATGGATTGGAGTTGTTGCAGCTGTGCAACAGTCGGATCAAACGAAAGTAGAACCGGGAGGCGAACTAGTCTTACCTCATTAGTGTCATAGAGTTATCATTACTAGAGAGGCCCTATAGGTTAAATTTTGAAACATTGGAAAAATATCCTGACCACCTTCGCTTATAAATGTAATGAAATAATCAGTACAAAATTACAGTATATTATATAGGAGATCGTTAAAAATACAAATCAAAACACAAACAATGTACAGAAAGACGATTAAAAAAATATCATAACCTTAAATCACTCTAGGAGAAGGTTTCAATGAGGTTACACAGAGCCCCTGAGAGCCCCAAAAAGATGTTTTAGGTTAAAATATGTGATTCGGATTCGCTACGCTCTTCCTCCCTTCTTCAGACTCGCTTCGCTCGTCCTCAGAATATACAATTCACCAAATTAATACTGCAACATGTCTTCGCACTCGCTTCGCTCGTCCTTAAATAGAAAATTTGTCAGTTTTTTTTTCAGCGGTCACCCATATAGCACTGGTTAAGATACCTGGTGGGTATCTTGACAGGTCATTGCTGGCTTCAGAGACATTTGCATGCCATGAAAATAAAAGCAGAGCCAATGGGTCCCAAGTGTGAAGTTGGGGAGGAGACGACAGATCACTTTTTGGGATCGTGTAAAGCATACGCTAGATTGATGTTAAGTATATTTGGATCAGCCACTCTTCTAGACGACGACTTATTGAAACTCCCATGGGCAGATGTTCTGAAGTTCATTAAGGAATCAGACAAGTTCGAAGAGAATAGAGGTTCTATTAGGTAAGAGGTGAGGACGTTCTTGGAGCTGGCAAAAAGCGTCCCAGAGACATAATTGCTAAGATCTAGTATCTTCCCCACCTTTACTACTATACTAGCACTGATTACGCACAATGCTCCTTAACTTTTATGATCCAACAAAAATCATAGATATACTAGTCGAATTGTAGCGAAACTTAGAGTACGTATTTATTACGTAATGTATTAGGTATTAGTATGTACTTGTATCGAATTTCAATTCAATTAGATTATTATCCGATTTTTCATTTTTTTTAAAAAAACGTACACGAGTCATTTGATAAAAATGCTAATAATGAGATGAAACCTGGCACATATATTAGTCTTATACGTGGCTACATGCGTGCTAAATCTCAAATTGATCGCAACATTTTCCCGCGTTTTATGATTTTTCGAAATTTTTGTTGAATCATTATTGCGGGTTCAGGATGACTGTTCAGAATTGGATTTTATCCCTGTTTGAGGAATAGTAAAGGGGATCCAAAAGCGTACTGCTATATAAAGTGGTCCATTTATATATTTTAAGGACCGAAGTGTTGAGGATGAGCGTAGCAAATACGTACATGTACCGCGATGAGCGTAGCGAATACGTACATGTATCGCGATGAGCGTAGCGAATACGTACATGTACCGCGATGAGCGTACCGAATACGTACATGTACCGCGATGAGCGTAGCGAATATGTACATGTACCGCGATGGTCCGTACCGAATTGTTCTAATATTTTTAATGAGATTATTCGATAAATATTAAAGACAGCGAAGAACAAGACAAACACGATTACAGACATAGAGATATATTACTAGAGAGGTTAAATTGTGAAACATCGAAAAAGTAACCTGACCACCTTCGATTATAAATACAATCAAATAATCAGTACAAAATTACGTACCTTATCTTAAAAATACAAATCTAAACACAAACAATGTGCGGGAAGCCAAAATCAATTGATTCATTATAACCTTAACTCACTTGTTAAGGACATTTGAACGAGGTTGCACAGAGCTCCTGAGAGCCCCAAAAAGATTTTTCAGCCCTTTCAATGTATTGAGATAGGTTATGCCCTCTCTATATAGTATATCTCTATGATTACAAATTCACGAACCCAGTCTACTATGTGTGACAATAAAGGTTCGTATTCAATTTTCTTCCTTTCTTACTATAAGGCGCGGTCGAATATCCACGGCCTTTTAGAACATTGGATCACCAACAAACTTTTTTTATAACTTTTTTTCAAACTTTTCAGTAATTAGCTTTGTGATAAATGAAGCCTATTTCCGTAATCTGCACGCTCTTTTGGTTAACCTCAAAGAGTATTTACATTCACTCAACGATTTATTTTTAATCTAACTTGGTACATACATAACTACTGTTAGACGTCAATGTTAACAAATATGACATGTCAAAATATAACACAAATTATTGACGTCTAACAGTAGTTATGTATGTACCAAGTTAGATTAAAAATAAATCGTTGAGTGAATGTAAATACTCTTTGAGGTTAACCAAAAGAGCGTGCAGATTACGGAAATAGGCTTCATTTATCACAAATTTGGCTAATTACTGAAAATTTTGAAAAAAAAGTTATAAAAAAAAGTTTGTTGGTGATCCAATGTTCTAGAAGGCCGTAGATATTCGACCGCGCCTTATTTTTTCGAAAATAAAATGTCATACAATAGACTATTGTCGGTCACTTGAAATAAAGGTAAAAATACAAATAATTAGTTTTAATAAGTGGTTTCCCTCCCTCCTTGCAATCATCATCTACTTTCAAGTTTAATTATTACACTCTTTCATCTCAACCAGAAAATGACAATTTGTTTATAAACACAGTAATATCAAATAATATAAAGGGCCTGCGGCTACAGTCAATACATTGATTATCATATTGAACAAGATAAGCACGTTAATTAAGCAAATAACGATTATTACTCACAATATATTATAATTATAAACATTATGAATTTAAAAAAAAATATGTTTCATTTTAAAATTAAAAATAACTTATAATGATAACAAAAATGAATCAGCAAAATAATGAAGAATCTAATTATGTAGATAATTTCATGAAGATGTTACTGCTTTATGTCAGTATTTTATTGGTAGACATATATATTATGTTTTGAAATATTGTCTAAACATTAATGTATAATACAGATACTGAAATTAGCTGTTAATGTTTAGGGTGTTTAAATAAAAAGTTGATTAACATTATGTTTCGTTTGAGAGCTCCTTATGATGTCTCTACATGGAATTAGTTATCTATTAGAACTCGTGAGCTTCATACTTCTCAGGTTTGGAAAATTTAATGGTACGTACGTAATAACAGATCATTTAGCCCAACTCAGTAGACAGGGTTTCTTTCAAGGGGGGAACCTGGGGGTATTTCCCCCCTCCGGAGCACCAAGAATCCCCCAACCAGGATAATTTAAATGTAGCCCTTTTCTAGGTTGAAAAAATTGCCATCCAGTAGTAAAAGTGGGTATCATAGCTATGAAAAAGCTATAAACAAAATTTTCTAGATCAAAATTGTATTTTACCATTATTATTTTGATGAACTTCACCCAAATATGTTAATTTTTTGCTACTTTTGGTATCTTTGAAAATTTAAGTAATAGTATACCAGCCTATTTTGGAAACCTCATTAAATCCTAAGACATTTTATTCTATATAATATTACAATAGTTAATTTTATGAGGAAGTGGTCAGATAGGTAAAGAAAACACATTTTATTGGTGTTTTCTTTACCTATCTGACCACTTCCTCATAAAATTATCTAGTTTAAATAGTTTGGACAATAATTTTATTTTAGTAATATTACAATATTTTGGTAATTTTTTTCATCAGGCTTTTGTCGGACGTATCATTGATGTTAGTTAAAAATATTTGTATCTTGTATGTTTTATAATGATTTTTTAAAATTTTATACGTAGGTATATTATTTAGCAGCCCCATTAAATTTAGAATAGCTTTTGGAAATCAATTTTAACATCCATTATGACTAATGAGAGTGTTTAAGATTTTGGCCAAGGTAAGGTGGGAATACGGCACACCAGAATACCACTTTTTGATGCCCAAGTCAAAAGTGTTTTTCTATATGAAAGTTAATTTTGGGCACTATCGTCTCGTGTTTTACTTCAATCGTCTCGTGTGCTGGCCAATAAAACACGGGACGATATAATCCGTCTAGAATGTCGTGTTAAACTATTAATAAAACACCAGTGGTCTCCACATATTATATTTATTGACAGAGCCAGCTTTTTCTGCTGACTGCTGTCCGATTTGTCAAAGCTAACATGTGACTCCTTACTACCTTTATACATCGTTCGCCGGCACTGATGATGACCGAAAGGTTGAAAGCTGGCTCTGTCAATTAATATTATATGTGGAGAGACTTTGATGTTTTATTAATATTGTATACTTCACTTGCGCTTCTTCTTTGTCGTGTTATACCTTCAGGTCTCATAGCGCTCAAACGAGCTTATCTATGGCTCAGAACTGAGATATCCATGGCCGATGACCGACTTCCTCGACCGTGTCTCCTTCGTCTTATAGACATCTCAAATTCTAAAGGGAAATAAGACTTTAATTAGCTTTCTCAATTTAATAAACATTCAACCTGTATAGATTTGCTTCACTTAAAAACTGTCTTCTCTTAATCAAAGAGTTAATTTATTTGAGGGGTTTTTTTTGGATCGGAAAATCTAACAAAAAGCTCAAACGCAGAGATATTGACAATGCCTTTAAATCTAGTTATACCCCTATTTATAGAATAATTTGTCTACTTTGATTTGCTCGAAATAATTTAAATTTTTAAAATTACTATTTATCGAGTAAGACTTGTTAGCCAAATCAGGGTTTCTTGCTCTAAACAAAAATTACAAAAAATACAATATCGTAATAGTCTAGTCAACATTCGGGGTTTTTTTGCAAAGTTTTAAATAGTTAAAAATTTTTTTTTGTGAATCTGTTTGGACATTTTTAGGGATACGTTAGCTTACGTTAGCGTAAGCTCGTAATCTTACGCTTACGAGCTTAAGCTCGCTGTTTTAAGTGTAAAGTTAACGTTAAATAAAATTTATAATAAAATAAAAAATAAGTTAAATAATGTTCAAAGCTAACAGATTGGAACGATAGATCTTGACCTAACATTTAATTATACCAGTCAGTGGTATAATTTTACAATGAACACCATTGGAGTCTAATAATATAAAAAATAATTTTTTTTGAGGTAGTACGTAATTGAGCACTTTATTGGACCGTTTTTAGGATGAGAAGCCAATCATTATTGTTATAGGAGGTTATTTAGTACTTTTCACCTCCGAGGACAATAATGAATGTAAAAAAACTCCTAGGACGTAAAAGTAATTCATATGCTGCCGCCATTACTGTAATGTAGCGTGTTCAAAAAACAATCAGTGTAAAACATTCATGAGATTTCTTTAAAAACGTTCATTTTGTTTCTGTTTTTGTTCGTAGACTAATTTTTTTTTCGTTTTTAAAAGGTGTTCGAATTGACAATTTGTAAAGCTTTTACATTTTTGAGTAAAAGTGTGAAGCTATGGATGAATTCAATGACGACGATAATATGGAGTTAATTGGACGTTTGTTTTTTTTTTCAATTAAGTATATAGCGCAGTTTATTTTAATGAGTGCTACCTCAAAAAAAATAGTGTATGCCATCCGGCTGAGAATGTCTTTATGTCTTGGCAATTTTTCCCGACTCGCTTCGCTCGTCGGTAAATCTAATTGCCGTGACATAAAGACGCACTTCTCAGCCTTATGGCATAAATAACTATTACATACCTTAAATAGTACTATTCTGTGTTCTAAAATAATTGGCGTTTATTGAATAATACAATGCATTACCTAATTTGTTCAGAATATTGAACTCTCATTAAAAGTTAAACAGGCTATTTAAGAATCCCATTTTTGATCGTCAACTTGTCGAAACAAGAAACTTACCAAGCAATCAAAAAGCACGGCCAAATAGACAGAAACATCTTAAACAAAGAATTTTCTTGCTGTTACAGCTGTTAACAACTTTTTTTCATTGTAGTCCTTAAAGGAATAATTAATAATTTGTTGTTTGATAAATAAAATATTTGCCGAGCGAAGCTCGGGGTATCTCTGCTTGTTTAAAATATAAAATGTCATTGAAAAGGAAGATTTATGTAATTTTATATTAAGTTCATTGTATCATTCTAGCTAAATGACCCTCAGACATAAAACCACATGAAATAAACGGATCTCAGCTTTAAAATCCTTATTTTTAATTACAATTTTCAATAGCCCTGCAAAAAACGACTTTACCGCTAAAAGCAAATGAGTCAAAAAGAGCCGTTTTTGTGATTTAAACATGAAAATAAGGGACGGTTTTTGTAAAATTTGTGTAAACCTCCTAGAAAGAAACCCTCAAGAATGAATCAAAGGTTTTTATCTTTTGATATTTTGAAAAGTCACATCTCCGACCAGCATCAAAGAAAATCCTGTCTACAAAAGATTACAAAAGACACAAAGGGACAAAAATCATCATAAATTAAATATTTAAATTTTATAATATGTTTCAAAATATAATTATTATTTTTATATATGCAATTATATTTAGAAACATGATAGGGACATAAAATTTGTTTGAAATGTATTAATTTTCTCTTCATGTCAGGATATATTTTTATTTTTCCTCTTTCATACCGTAGGTATATAGGAAAAGGTATTTAGTTTGCACTTAAAATTCTAATTTAAGAGTTAAATACTCCTTATTGTTCCTCATTTTGTTCAGTAATAAAGTAAGGGCACTCTTGAGGAAAAAATTCTAATTTAAGAGTTAAATACTCCTCATTGTTTGTCATTACGTCCATTATAAAGTAAGGGCACTCTTGAGGAAAAATTCTAATTTAAGAGTTAATACTCTTATTGTTCCTCATTATGTTCAGAAATAAAGTAAGGGCACTCTTGAGGAAAAAATTCTAATTTAAGAGTTAAATACTCCTTATTGTTCCTCATTATGTTCAGAAATAAAGTAAGGGCACTCTTGAGGAAAAAATTCTAATTTAAGAGTTAAATACTCCTTATTGTTCCTCATTATGTTCAGAAATAAAGTAAGGGCACTCTTGAGGAAAAAATTCTAATTTAAGAGTTAAATACCCTTATTGTTCCTCATTATGTTCAGAAATAAAGTAAGGGCACTCTTGAGGAAAAATTCTAATTTAAGAGTTAAATACTCCTTATTGTTCCTCATTATGTTCAGAAATAAAGTAAGGGCACTCTTGAGGAAAAAATTCTAATTTAAGAGTTAAATACTCCTTATTGTTCCTCCAGAATAAAGTAAGGGCACTCTTGGGAAAAAATTCTAATTTAGAGTTCTCCTTATTGCTCCTCATTATGTTCAGAAATAAAGTAAGGCCGCTCTTGAGGAAAAAAGTTCTAATTTAAGAGTTGGTGCTTCCTTATTGCTCCTCATTATGTTAAGTATTAAAATAAGGGGACTCTTGAGTAAAAAATTCTAATATTCAAGTTATTTTAAGGCTATATTTTGTCTCCACCTTAAGACATAATAATGTCTGTAAGTATAAAGAATAAAAATTAGGAACTAATAAGTATTAATTTGGAATTAAACAATGCTGAATCAAATTAAATAAAGTTAAAGTACAATAAATTAAAATGAAAACAACATTCCTCTTAATAGTTTCATAGAATAAATAAATCTAAAGTAAGCCTAAGGCTTTGTAACGAGATAAATGAAACATTAAAAATTACTATATTTCTAAAACACTTATTAAAAAAATATGTACGTATAACAATAACATATAATAAGGGAATGAAAAAAAATAGCAGATTAAAGGATAAACTTGCTATAGATGATACTATGGGCCTTGTTTATAAGATCAATTGCTATAATTGTCCTAACACCTATAAAGGTGAATCTAAACAAGCACCTTTTAACAAAATTTAGAGATAGAAATACATCCAACCACAAAAAAGGAGATGTACTAAACTAAATGTTAATGCATTGACAAAAATTATGTTATATTTTATTTACTATGCTTTCCTAAATAAATATTTAAATTTATTATTTATATTTATTATATTTATATATTTATTTATTTATATTTAAATATTAAATTACCTTAAGCGAGCGAAGAAAGTTACTTCAAATATATTAAATACGGGTTCTTATTAACCCATGATAAATGGACCAATAGAAAAGCAGGGTACAATAATAAAACAGTAGACACTGCCTTAGCTATTCCTTGTAGGAATAAGAACTATTCTTTTCATCTTAATGATCATATAATTTTAGATCATTAGAAGAACCACTCTAAAACACTGTTATTTATAAGCTTTACTTATAACTAAAGAGAAGGAAATCATACATTAAAAAAAGCATATATTATTTTAGGGATTTAAATAAGTTTAACAGAGGAATTTTGAGTAATATTTAATAGTAATTATTAACCCAACCATTAGTAATTAAATTATCCCTCCTTCTCTAGTCATTCCTTTATCTGTAATCTCTACTCCTTTTTTTAATATTATTATTTCTTTCATTCTTTTCTTATATGTTATTGTTATATATGTACATATTTTTTTAATAAGTGTTTCAGAAATGTTGTCATTTTTAATGTTTCTTTTAGCGAATTTCCTTTGGAAATTCGGCTAATGGGATAGGCGTCATTGCGGAATTCGAACCTCGGACCACGACACAAATCCGTTTCAGAGGTCCCTAATGACGAAAAAATACGTTAATACGTTTCGCGAGACTTTATATATATATATATATATATATATATATATATATATATATATAATATATATATATATATATATAATATATATATATATATTATGTATATATATATATATATATATATACATATATATGTATATATATATGTATTTCTAGACACTTTCTTGTAAACACTCTATCTTTCGAACGGATTAATATTTTTTAACCAAACTTAGTACAAAAATCAACCTTTAGGAGGACACGAACCCTATTGAAAACCAGGTTTTTGTGACGTCATTAACCCGGTTTGCTGAGTCAGCGAAATTTTCAAAAAATCGGCAATATTCAGGGTTAATATTTTTCGCCGTGAAAAAGGTCAATATTTATGTTTTTTGAGATGCTGAATCGAATGAAATCGGTCCGAAGTCGATACGACCACTCTAAGTGACCAAAAAGTCGAAAAAACCATTTTAAATTACCAAAAACCACAATTTAGGTCGATAAAAAATAAATTTCGAGTAGGGTGTCGTTTTCGATGTATTTTTGGGCGCTGAATCGAATGAAACCGGTCCGAAGTCGATGCGACCACTCTAAGTTACCAAAAAGTCGAAAAAACCATAAAAATTACAGAAAACCAAAATTACGGTCGTTGAAAACTAAATTTCGAGTAGGGTGTCGTTTTCAATGTTTTCGGGCTTCTGAGTTGAATGGCAGTGGTCCGGAGTCAATACGACTACTCATACTTAGGGTACCTGGGTTCACATCCAGGAAGGGTGGATAATTTTTTATCGTTTTTTCTTTTCACTTAATATAAGTTTACAACTAGAAAATAATTCTGGCGCGGTGGTCCGCATGTCGGGCGAATTTCCTTTGGATGCGAGCACTCAAACCCAGAGTACCTGGGTTCAAATCCTAGTAGGGACAATAATTTTTTATCGTTTTTTTACCTAATATAAGTTTACAACTAGAAAATAATTCTGGCGCGGTGGTCCGCATGTCGGGCGAATTTCTTTTGGATGCGTGTTTCCGTGCTTTTTACATTATATAAGTTTACAACTACTAAATAAATAATTCCGGCGCGGTGGTCCGCTGTCGGGCGAATTTCATGTAGAATGCGTGTTTCCGTGCTAAAGAACCCATTTCTTGCTTATGCAAGAACCATGCCCATTGCGTGGTTCCGGTTCATACTTTAGAACCGAAGCAGTTACTCAATTGTCAAGCACTGCTCGTAACTCATTTTGTCTGTATTTTTCAAAGGAAATGCGCTAAAACCTTTTAAGATAACTTACTAAGCTTATAGATAAGTAACTAATCTTTAAATTAGTGCAAATAATAGTGCGTACTTATAATTTTAGAGGCATAGTTTTGTACAACAACTGGATGATTATTTATATACTATGCAATTATTAAGAGGTATGTTTTTCTTTCTAATTTATTGTACTTGAACATTATTTAATTCTATTCAGCATTGTTTGATTCTAAATTAATACTTATTAGTTCCAATTTTTTTATTCTTTGTACTTACAGACATGAGTATGCCTTGAGGTGAAGGCGAAGTATAATCTTAATATAACTTGAACATTAGAATTTAAAGTGGTGAAAAATTAAGTATTCCCAATATTAAAACATGGGATAGAGAGCGTGGTTAGGGAACTGAAAAAAATGAAAAGCAACAGGTGTGGATGATTACAAATGAAGTCATTGAATATGGAGGTGATATCTATTCGTATAGTGCTTTGACGAGTAATCAGACTGGATTTAGGACAAACATTTCTACGCTCGACAACATCTTAAAACTAAAGTTGTTAATCAGTGCTCAAAATAAAGCTCAAGAATAGCAATTTCTTGAGTTTTTTATATACATCGATTTTGAGATAGCATATAATATTATCTACAGGAGCAAACTGATAGAATCCTTAGAGCAATATGAAGAACTTTTTGAGAACAGCTTCAGTAACAACATATAAACATATAACAACATATAAAACTGGGTAAGCGTATAAATATATAAGCACATTAATATATAAGCATATACAGATATAAGCACATTAAGATATAAGCATATAAAGATATAAGCACATTAAGATATAAAGATATAAGCACACTAAGATATAAGCATATAAAGATATAAGCACATTAAGATATAAGCATATAAAGATATAAGCACATTAAGATATAAGCATATAAAGAAAACCGTAAGCGTAATTAGAGGAGTAAGGTTCTTGTAAAAATTTTATAGATTCGAGAGAAAGAGACAGCTCTAAGACTGTGGAGGTCTAGGAATAAATATTAATAGTAAATGGCTTGTTTAGCCATCGTAAATGATATTGTCTTAATATGTAAAAGATGCTGTAAGGATGCATAAGGAAGAAGATGAATTAACTTGGTTTAAAAATTAATGAAGCTAAGTCAAACTATATGGTGCTTTAATATAGGTGAAAGATTAGATCTGATATTGGATGAGTAGAAATTAAAATGAGTAGAGAAGTATATATTTTTGGTCTGTTAAAAATAGAGAATGAAAAAGAAGGACAGGGTTAGAATAAGTAAGTTACAACTGGTGCAGGATCTCAGATTGATATGGAACGGAAGAGGAGGCAATGGAATATGTGCGTGTTAAAGATGATGATTTATGGAGGAGAGACTTGGGTAATGAGTAGAGAGATGGTTCAGAGTATGAGAGACACAGAAGAGCATGCTGAGGAATAGTAGGAGAAAGAGAAAGAGTAATAAGTGGAAAGAAAATAAGTAAGATGAAAAATGTTGTAGTGTTGGACGTATTAATAGGAGTCAGGATGAAAATTGGACAAACAAAATGATGCAGTGGTACTCGCCAGATAGGCAAAGGAGTAGAGGGAGACCAAGTAAGAGAGGAGACATGGAAGAGGGTCGCGTGGCAGAGGAAACATGGCAGAGGGTCGCGTGGGAGAAGGAACATGGCAGAGGGTCGCGTGGGAAAGGAACATGGCAGAGGGTCGCGTGGGAAAGGAAACATGCAGAGGGTCGCGTGGGAGAGGAACATGGCAGAGGGTCGCGTGGGAAAGGAAACATGGCAGAGGGTCGCGTAGGAGAGGACAAATGGCAGAGGGTCGCGTGGGAAAGGAAACATGGCAGAGGGTCGCGTAGGAGAGGACAAATGGCAGAGGGTCACGTGGGAGAGGAAAAAGTGGACCAGGGTGGTAGGAATCTATATGAACGTGTGGCTTTACAAAGAGTCATATCATTCTCATATAAAATAAATAATGGAAATTAATATACATGAATAATAACTTTTTATTGATAAATATATACAAAAATAACAATTACAAAATAAACAATAAAAATATATCCAAAGGGATAAGATATATTAAATAAAGATATAATAATAATTGTAATAATATTCGTTTATTGAATTAACTAACAAGTTACATATTACAATTTTTACAATAATTTTTTTTTATTAGAGATCATGAATTTTATTCAGAAGGTATTTTAAATATCGAATACCAAAAATTATAGTAATTTCTTTAATATACATTACATTTAACATTATATTTTGCACTTAATTTTCGGAGATATGATGAGCAATAAAGTATAGTATTAACAAATATGATTTAAAATCTATCAATAATTTAATTAATATAAATTTGTGCTTTTAAATATTATGTTATGTTTTTAGTTTTATTTTAAAATAATTAAAAATTGTAATTTAAGACCTTAGAGTTTAAGAACTAACATGCATTCATAAATAAATAATAGACTATTAATTCATTTTATACAAAACTAAGTCATTAAAATCAAATAACAATTAATACATAACTAACTATTAAACACCTTTAATTTTACAAAGGTTTCTTTATGATGCTTTTTCTACACGCTTTTAAATAGTTTCTTTAAAAGCTATTAGGTATCTAATTTAATATTGCAAAGCCATCAAAAGTGGTAACGAAATTACCAAATTTGAGTAATAGTTGCTAATATAGAGTAATCTTAGCATAATACTAAAATAGAAGGAACATAAGACCGTAAACACAATATAATTCCACTGATAACACCTTAGAATAATACTATACGTAGAAGATAACAGAATAATACTATACGTAGAGATAACACCTTAGAATAAACTATACGTAGAAGATAAACCTTAGAATAATACTATACGTAGAAGATAACACCTTAGAATAATACTATACGTAGAAGATAACACCTTAGAATAATACTATACGTAGAAGATAACACCTTAGAATAATACTATACGTAGAAGATAACACCTTAAAATAATACTATACGTAGAAGATAACACCTTAGAATAATACTATACTTAGAAGGAGCGTAAATGACAACAGCAAAGTCATTTCACTGGTGGTCTTAAGTAATGCTGCCACCGTAACAATATACAATTTTCTTATAACACAGTTGGCAATATTTCAGGTTGCTAAACTATTATGTTCTATTATTAATTTATGATTGATTATTCATAAAATACTAATATAAATATCGTTGAATTACAACTTTGTAAGCATTTTAAATTGTATTTTATCGTTTTTAATTAAAATTATGTTCGTAGTAGTCCTCGTCAACTAAATGTAGATTCTCGTATTTTGCTAACCTTTTATTATCTAAGACCGATATTATTAAGTACTCATGTGGTTTTTTAAATTATTATTTTAGTTGCTTAAGATCTTTTTTCATTAGCGAATATTTATTACACATTTATAAAATAATATTTTGTTTTTAGGTTAACAACAAAACATTGTTTTATAAATGTGTAATAAATATTCGATAATATAATAACTTATATTCTAAGGAACAAATATAATAACTTAAAACCCCTGCGAAGTATTAAAATTGGTCTTAAATAGCAAAAAGGTAGGGAATACAAGAAATATATATATATTATATATATGTATATGTATGTATATATATATATATATATATATATATATATATATATATATATATATATATATATATATATATATATATATATATATATATGTATATATATATATATATATATATATATATATATATATATATATATATATATATATTATATATATATATATATATATATAAGTGTTTTATGAATAATCGATCATTAATTAATAATAGAACATAATAATTCAGTAACCGAAAGTATCGCCAACTTTGTTATAAGAAAATTGTATATTGTTAGGGTGGCAGCATTACTTAAGACCATCAGAGAACCGGCTTTGCTGTTATCAGTTTTGCTCCTTCTATATATAGTATTATTGTAAGGTAATATAATTATTAATGTTCTAATAAGTAATTATTAAGGTACTAATAAGGACTGTGATAAATTAAGCTATCATGAGAAAATTTACTGGGAGTAGAAATTATTTTTGAATGTCTTGGACCATGTTTTCCCCATAGTTGTGAGGATTTCATGTTGGTGCGTCTGAATGTTCCACCTACCTGAAATGTACCTAGTACCTACCTTGCTCTATAGTTATCTAAACAGGTACTCCTTGTTTTACCTATGAAGATTGACAGGTTTATTTGATAGAGTGAAGAAAATCTATACTTTTGACAAAGAAGCTTATTATCAAATATCGCCTTTTCCTAAGAGTAATATAACCTTTTCCTAAGAGTAATATAACTTTTCCTAAGAGTAATATAACTTTTCCTAAGAGTAATATAACTTTTCCTAAGAGTAATATAACTTTTCCTAAGAGTAATATAACTTTTCCTAAGAGTAATATAACTTTTCCTAAGAGTAATATAACTTTTCTTTATTACTATTCCTTGGACAATCTAGTGTAGTTAAATAGAGAGCAGGCCCTTTTCAATGAAGGCAAAAGTGTATTATCCCTTTATCTGTTAGATTGCCCCCCCCCCCCCCGGGGGTAGTTAGATTGATCCACCCAGGTAGTTAGATTGTGTCCTTCCTGTATTAGAGTTTAGAGAAATCTAAACCCTTGTACATCAACGTCTTTCATTCACTAAGTATCTACATTCAACCTGTCTAGGACTTTTATTTATTGAACTCATTTTAAATTTTTTGGGTTTTGTCAGAAAGACCCAGCTGACTTTAATCCTGCATAAGTTTAAACACGAATTTCTCACACGATATAATATCACCTCAGTCTGTTAGATGAAATACAATTTGTAATATTTAATGCCACTTGGTTTTGCAAAACATGAATAGATGAGACAATCTACTCTTGTGAGAGACACTTAATAAAAATGTAATAATTTTAAAATAAATTCAAATTTATTTAAAATATTTAAATAAATATTCAGCAAAAAAGCAAGTAAATAAATATTTTTGGAATTAGGAGGTCGAGTGGGGTCACCACTCCCCATCCACTGGTTCCATGCCGACGACCTCAGCATAAGTTGATCTAAAAATTTCGTTGCTGAAAATCAATATTATTTATTGGTATAAAATATAAGAGCCTTGATAGTTTAGATGGTCAGAACGTGAGACCTTTTCTAGTCTTAAGTCACCTCTGGTGACTTCTGGTTCAAGGTGATCAGTCGACTAAGAGACCAGCAGTATCAGAGAAACAGTTTTGAACTTTCAGCAAAAAAGGATAATTAATTTATGTTTTTTTTTAAATTTTTGCTGGAATTCTAGGTTAATTAATGAAGACTTCAGTCCTATAGAATTTTTATTTAAATAAACATTAATTACAGACGTTTCGCATGGCGAAGCCAAGCATCTTCAGTGTAAACAAAACCAAAAACAAACAACCAACACCAAAAATATTTAGTAAAGCATACCAAAACCAAAAGAACATCACAACAACTTTACCACAGTTAAACAAATAATTTGAAATGTAAGGAAAAAACAACATCAAGTTTAAAAAAACAATAAAACTCAAGTTAAATGAACAAAATCAAACAATAAACAGATAAGGTATTATTGAAATAAGGTTAGGAAAGAAAGGAAGTCTGGTGGAAATTTAAAAACTAAAATAAGATTTGCAAATTACGGGGGGATTGTGCAATTTCCAAAAATATTCCAGCAAAATTGCATTTTGCTGGAATATTTAAACATTGACGTAAAAAGTAGAAGAAGGAACTTTGTTTATGAAAACAAACCTTGTTCTCTTTATCTTCAGCTGGGTCGGTCGACCCAGCCAGTATCTGTTTTACTGGCTACGACGGCCCACTACGACGGCTCACAGTGTCTTACAATACTATATATGGAGTTGACACAATATAATTGTGCGAGAGACACCTAGGAAATTTAACAAGCAAAATGCATTGCTACATCTGGGAACTGTTCCATTGTTCAACAATCGTCATCATTGATGGCTCGACATAATGTCATGTCCCGCTCTGTTTCGTTACATTTGATTCACCAGGGCGCCGAAAAAGCCTGAACTCACTCTGATCTTCAATTAAACTTCATCTAGGTGTCTCTCGCACAATTATATTGTGTCAACTATCTATGTTTTGCAAAACTCGGTAGTATCAAATGATATATTTTTGTTTCAATATATCATTTGAAGCAATCTTATAAATCAAATGTTTTATTAGAGTGAGTTGAGGCTCTGTCGGCGTCCTCATGTGTTAGACGAAACGAAACATAGTGGGACATGACATTTATGATGACGAATGTCGAATGATGGAACAGTTCCCAGATGTAGCATTGCATTTTGCTTGTTACATTTCCTAGGTGTCTCTCACACAATTATATTGTGTCAACTATCCATGTTTTGCAAAACTCGGCAGTATCAAATGATATATTTTTGCTTCAATATATCATTTGAAGCACTCTGATAAATAAAATGATATATTAGAGTAAGTTGAGGCTCTGTCGGCGTCCTGATGTGTTAGACGAAACGAAATAGAGTGGGACATTATAAAGAGCCATTTATAATGACGAATGTCGAATAATGGAACAGTTCCCAGATGTAGCATTGCATTTTGCTTGTTACATTTCCTAGGTGTCTCTCGCATAAATATATAGTGTAAGCCAGAGGCGTAGCAAGCTAACATAATTATTCCATGCCCTATAAATAAATATGTTAATTATAATTTTATCTTCTATAAATGCGCCACCTACGGCCTGCGCCCGCGTGCGGTCGTAGGCCTGCAGCTTTGATAGCTACGCTCCTGGTGTCAGCTATTCATGTTTTGCAAAACTTGGTAGTATCAAATGATATATGGAGTTGGTAAATGAAGCCCTGTATTAGTAGGCTATAACGGTTTAAACAAGTGGTTCCCTTCTTCTTCTGAACGAAAAAAATTTCCTGTAACATGCGTGGATTTTACCGAACTGAAATGAATTTTATATTCTTTCATTGCTTGATAAAAATTATATAAATATATTTACCAAGAGCTATAAATAGAAGGAACACAATGACATTGTAAGGCGGTAATTTGCCGCCAGATGACGTCCATTGTGCCGCCTTCCCAACAATAACCTAATTCTATTTCGGTAATTTTAATTTTCTGTAAAAATTTCAACCATTCATTCCAACAATTTTAAATTTTTTTTACTCAAAACTTCTAAATTTTTCATTTATTTTTGGTATTAATAGATTATTAACATTGTTTTAATAGTTCACTTAAATTTAATAATTTAAAAAGAAAATGTTAATATATTTTAATAATTTGTTCGAATATTTAATGTATGTAAGTATGTTTGTTTGGATGTATGTATTTGGGTATGTATGTATGTAATGATGTATGCTTGAATATATAGTTATACTTATAAGTGGATACATTAATTTAATTTATTGTACTAATATGATTTAATTTAATAATTTAATTTATGTGTGTGTGGATGCATGAATCTATACATATAGATCTATACATATAGAACGTATGAACTTTTTGGTGTGTGTTTAGATGGATGTAAGTATTTACGTATGAATAAGTTAATTAGATAGATGTATTCATGTATTTATTTACGTAGGGATGTGAGGATGTAGGTATTTACGTATGGATGTGTTGATGTAAGATTAGATAGATGTATTTATGTATCTATTGACGAATGAATGTGAGGATGTAGGTATTTCGTATGGATAGGTTGATATAAGGTTAGATAGATGTATTTATGCATCTATGAAGTATATGAATAAGTTAATTAGATAGATGTATTCATGTATTTATTTACGTAGGGATGTGAGGATGTAGGTATTTACGTATGGATGTGTTGATGTAAGTTTAGATAGATGTGTATTTTAATGAATGGATGTGTGGATGTAGGTATTTACGTATAGATATGTTGATGTAAGATTAGATAGATGTATTTATGTATCTATTGACGAATGAATGTAAGGATGTAGGTATTTCGTATGGATAGGTTGATATAAGGTTAGATAGATGTATTTATGCATCTATGAAGTATATATTTACGTATAGATGTGTGAAGTATGTATTTACATATGGATTTGTGGAAGTATGTATTTACGTATGGATGTGTGCAAGTATATATTTACGTATATATGTGTGGAAGTATGTATTTACGTATGGATGTGTGGAAGTATGTATTTACATGTGGATGAGTGAAAGTAAGTATTTACGTATGGATGTGTGGAAGTATGTATTTACGTATGGATGTGTTATTATGCAAGTTAAGCAGTGACTTGAAGGAAACAAATTTTAAAATGGTTAATAATAACAATATTTAATGAATCTATAAAGCAATTATATTATTAAATAACAACAATAAACACCATATTTGTATGAATAACATACAAACGGGAAGACAATGCAGTCAGTGGAGGAAGTGGAGTGGTGGGGGAGAGGGGGGGGGGGGGTAGCGGGTTATCTTCTCTTTGATTTACTTCTTAATTAATGTAAATATTGGTTTGAGTTTTGTCTGTCCATACGATATACTGCTTCTTACACTCACTAGAGAGGGAAATAGCATTTACAGTGCGAGTTCACAAAACCGTATATGGACCTTACATTGGGAGGACTAAATAAATAAATTTTACCTATCAAGGTCTATTTCTGATAAGTAAACACGGTATAAAAACCCAAAGGAAACCTGCTCAGGGCTGATCTATTGATCATATTGTATTAAATACAGACACTGATGTCAAATCCAATGCCTTCATGATAATACTGAGAATAATATTCATCTCTTTACTCTATTTATTATTTAAACAGGAAGGGTTATATTTACACTAAGCTTACTATAACTCAAACCTCATCATAATCCTCGTATAGATTATATATAAACAAAGTAACCTTACTGTAACCAATCAATAGGTTATACTAATTAACTGTGTCACTAAGAAGGTTATAAATCCTAAACTGTGTTAATAATCCTTATATGTATACCAGGGATTTATAGTTTAATTTTCTACAAAGGATAACATACGTAACATGTGTAGCGTATCAGGTCTGTTTTAACTTGAATAACCTTTTCTTTACGTCATAAATAAAAGAGGTTTCAAATTTTAAAAGAATTTTCATGAGAAAATTACACTTATGAGGTTAGAAAGAGGATTTGCTAAACTAAATGTTAATGCATTGACAAAAATTATGTTTTATTTTATTTATTGTGCTTTCCTAAATAAATATTTAAATTTATTTAGACCTTAAGCGAGCGAAGCGAGTTACTTCAAACATAATAAATAAGGGTTCTTATCAACCTAGCGAGCGAAGCAAGCCTCTATTACTATATATAATTTTTAATTGCAACAATCTAGCAAGTTCTTCTTAACGTATCATAATCATGTGAGGCTCTTTTCCGATATTCACTCATATATTTGTAGCAACCTAGTGAGCTTCTCTTTTAAATGCACCTAAAATTACCTTTTTAGTAATTTTGCGAGCGCACCGAGCTTAATTGCATATGCGTGCATATAAATTTATGGCAATCTAGCGAGCTCTTCTTCTATATCCACGTATATAATTAAAGCAATTTAGCGATCGAAGAAAGTTCTTTTTAATGTACCTAATATCAGCAATTTTGCGAGCCAAGCTATCCTTGTCAATCAATAAAAAAATAAAATTAAAAATAAATTATTTTTTTATTCTATTTGCTAGCGAAGCGATTCTGTTGGCAATTAACTGTATTTGATGTATTCTTTTGACGTGTTCCCATTATTTTATTACAATAATACACATTAAATTTTCAATAATTTGCAGTGCGGGTCAATCTAACTTCTTAAATTTTCCAGGGGGGTCAAGTGACCCGTTTGACCCCTCCTGCGGACACCCATGAACACAATGCTTTTCCTAAATAGTATTTAATCATGAAGATTTAGTACAAAAATGTAATCTAATATTTTTGTCATTAATGTTAGGAGAGAAGTTAAGTATTCGCTAAAACTTTTCTCATGAAGCTCTTAGTATGGTAAACGTTCACGTGGGGAAATCTGTTAATGTGAAGTTTTCTCATATTATTCGTAATGAAGTGTTTACGTTCTGTTGTATAATTCATCAAAAATTTAAAAAAATTGCAATTTTAGTGAGACAGAGTTTTTAAAAGAAAATATTGTTTAAATTAAATAAATATTGTAGGAGAGAACTTGACAGTCGTCGCGGTAGAAATGTAAATGCTTTATGTCGTATTTTACTTCTTCATCTCATATAAGGGGAATGGGATCATGGTAATAGTATTTGCACAATTACTTTTTATTGCATTATCTTTAAGTAAGTATAAAAGAACACCCTGTAAAATATTAGAATGAAAAAACTAATACTTTTGATGATACAGCAAAAAAGGAAAAATATATTTAAACATGTTCTTTTGGCGGGAAAACTGCCTGACATTGTATTACCTGGAGCATGGAATTGTTTTGTTTCAGTCTTCTTTACATTCTATTGAACTGTAAGCAACTGTTAACCTTACAATATTTCTAACTAAAACCCCCCATCTGTACCTTAAACGACCCAACCTTTAGAACGTTCCGTTTTCACCCCACTCTCTCACCCATTCCCTATCTTCTCTTCTTTAAATGCTTATTTCGACTATTTAAAATTAAATTAAATATTTTTTTACATCTTAATATATTTTTCTAATATAATATAGTATTATTATATTTTTTAACATATAATTTAATGAGCAACAAAAGTTTTTTTGGAAAAATGAAAATACTCTATTAAATGTGACGCCAACTTTTTTACTTTTCTTCATTTGCACCGTAGGTAAGCAGGAAAGTATTGTGTTTGCAAAAGAACGAAACCGGGATGTCACCTAAATTATCCGTTTCAGGTGTTTTAAGGCCTCCTAAATGGTTTTCTCAAAGTTGTCTGTCTGTATGTTTGTGTGTGTGTGTCTGTTATCATCGTACCTCCCAGTGTCTTTATGCTAGAGAGTTAAAACTTCATACGAAAATCAGTCTATAGGTGCTAATCGAACGTCATTAACCCGCAATTAATTGCGAGCAAAAATTTCGAAAAATCATGAAACGCAGAAAAATGATGCAATGAATTTGAGATCTGGCCCACATGTAGCCTTTAAGAGACTACCTTTTGTACCAAATTTCATCTTATCAGCTTTAGTTCAATTTTTATCAAATGGCTTGTGTAAATTTTTTTTAAAATCGTAAAATAATCCATTTTTACTTTTCCTCCTTTATATCATAGGTATATAGGAAAAGTATTGTGTTAGTTAAAAAATCCGAAGCCGGGATGTCCCCGAAATGATCAGTTTCAGGCGTTTTTAAGACTGTCTGTTATCATCGCAGCTCCTAGTGTATTTATGCTAGAAAGTTGAAGCTTTGTTGTAAACTTAGAATAATACTATATATAGAAGGAGCACTACTGATAACACGAAAGGCGGTTCACTGGTGCAACTAAGTAATGCTGCCACCCTTACAATATACAATTTTCTAAAAAAAAGTTGGCAATACTTTCGGTTGCTGAATTATTATGTTGTATTATTAATTAATGATTGATTATAAATAAAATAATCATATAAATAGCGGTGCATTACAATATTTTAAGCATTTTAAATTGTAGTAATAAATAAATAAAGTTTAACGTAGTTTAACGTATTTATTAAAATTATATATAAAAAGTAGTCCTCGTCAACTAAATGTAGATTTTTGTATTCCGCCACCCTTTTGCCATCTAAGACCAGTTTTATTAAATACTCAGCAGGTGTTTTAAGTTATAAGGCGCGGTCGAATAACTAGAACGTTGGATCACCAACAAACTTTTTTTATAATTTTTTTTTTCAAAAATTTCAGTAATTAGCCAGATTTGTGATAAATGATGCCTATTTCCGTAATCTGCACGCTCTTTTGGTTAATCTCAAAGAGTATTTACATTCACTCAACGATTTATTTTTAATCTAACTTGGTACATACATAACTACTGTTAGACGTCAATGTAAACAAATATAACACAAAATATTGACGTCTAACAGTAGTAATGTATGTACCAAGTTAGATTAAAAATAAATCGTTGAGTGAATGTAAATACTCTTTGAGATTAACCAAAAGAGCGTGCAGATTACGGAAATAGGCTTTCATTTTATCACAAATCCGGCTAATTACTGAAAATTTTGAAAAAAATTATAAAAAAAGTTCGTTGGTGATCCAACGTTCTAGATATTCGACCGCGCCTTATTATATTTGTTCTTTACGATCTTTCTTCATTAATAGATATTTTATGACAAATATTTAAAATAATGTTTTGTTGTCAATTGGCAGCATTACTTAGTTGCACTAGTCAACCGGCTTTCGTGTTATCAGTGGAATTACATTGTGTTTACGGTCCTGTGCTCCTTCCATATATAGTAAGGATATATAGAAGGATATATCTAAGGTTGTAAATATTTCTAACTACTAGTTTTAAATGGCATTACAAACATAACCTCCTCTAAATAAATGACTATCGGGCATGTTTTTTTTTTCAATGATGGTTAAAAAAGGAAATAAGGAAGATTCGATCGAACGGGTTTAATTATTTTGAAACAGAATGTGACATTTCATATTCCACACCAGTCTGTAGTTCTCTGTCTACAAAATTCAAATGCTCTAAATGGAAGAAAAGCAATTAGAAGATGAGGATAAAAGAAAAGATGGGATCAGAATGAAATGAAAAGGGGAGAAAATAGATTAAAAAGAGATTAAAGAGAGATCACGAGAAGGTAGGCGACATTGTTATATCTAAGGGTGTTAGTAAAAAGAGAGATCACGAGAAGGTAGGCGACATTGTTATATCTAAGGGAGTTAGTAAAAAGATCCTAACAATGTCGCCTACCTTCTCGTGATCTCTCTTCTTCTAAATACTATACTATACACTTAAATTTAAGTTTTTCGAAATCCCTGAAGTCGATTTACTAGGGTTCGATAGTGACCACGGCTTTACCTCATTTGACGGGAACTTTATATTGGCACATCTGGAATGGTAAACCCGTTAAGGAGCCAAGAACTATTGGGCAAAATAACCTTTATTCCCGGATTGCTTGGTTTTATTGTTAGGTTTATTTCTAAGAAAATATTCGAAGCATAAAAGTAGGTTTTGATGTTAGCCTCGGTAGTTCTCATATGGTAATAAGATATAAAGACAACTATGCAGTGGTTATTGTTCCCTTAGGAGCATAACAACATATTTCCTAACATTGTATACTATTCTTTATGTCTACACGCAGTAAGAGCTAAAACTAAATATTTTAACAATGTGGTAGAAATGTTAACAATTTTATATCATAGGTTTTATTTTGTTAGAATTATTTTGCGACGACATAAAAAGTAAACAGTCAATATATAGAATCTTTCATTTATTAATAGAGAAAATAATATTATGGATCATTTCTGACAATACGATTGAGCTGAGACCGGTATCATTTAGTTAAGAATGTCAATGCTCCAAAGCTGAGCTTGGAGCTAACCTAACTATTTTTTTTTAAATTTTGGTTACAACATCGGTTAGATTATATAAGGTATAAATTTACAAAATCGGGTACGGGGTACCTCGGAACTTTTCCTCATCACATCGAATTCACTACGCTTATCCTACCTGCTTCGGACTCGCTTCTCTCGTCCTCAATAATAAATAAATCCGTTTCATTCCAGTGGTCGTTTATCCAGGCACTATCTAGGCACGATTCAGCTTAACTTTTATGATTCAACAAAAACCATAGATATACTTGCCTTATTGAAACGAAACATAATATATTTATTTATTATGTAAGGAATGCACTTGTGCAAAATTTTAAGTCAATTATATAATTTTTCGAATTTATACAATTTTTTAAAAAACTAATACCAGTTTTTTTTTAAAATAATCCTTTATTAAAAAAAATTACACAATTTTTAAAAATATTATGTTGGAATTAATTCCCACTTTAGGATGGGTGTCCTGTGCTGTGGGAATGTGAATTTAGTTTCTTTTACTGAGGTTGAATTTTGATTTCTTTTTTTTCGTTCTATATATTATTGCATCACAGTCATATCCAGTAGGCTTTCTAGCGTCAGTTGGGTGTTTTGTAGGTACAGTCATTGTCTATTGATAGTTCAGTCATTCAATACATATTGGACTATATATATATATATATATATATATATATATATATATATATATATATATAATATATATATATATATATATATATATATGTGTGTGTGTTGTTTGAATTTGTTTGCGATAAAACTTTTCATAAATTTATTAATTTTAATACTACTTGTGTGTGTTTCCATAGTACTACATGAGAATAAGTTTAGGACATAAAAGTTTTTAAATTTATATTTAACTATGTGTAAGTTATGAAATATAGTTAATTTAATCTAACGAAATTCAGTCTCTTCTGTGCCCAAAACTAATTTATTTAATTTTTTTCTCAAAAATTTAAATAACATGGTAAGATATAATTGAAAACATTGATTTAAATTTCAATACAAAAGGATCGGTTCGGTGTCTATTGTGTGACGTGAAAAGTTTGGGAAATGAAACTTCCCTGTACTGGAAAACTCGGACAGGCAATCGATCTGATAGTGAGACCCGGTGAAAAGTTTTTATACAAAACATCTTTGAGGATCCATCTGGTTATACTTTATTGTTTCTTGGTAAAAACCTGGAAATTTTCCGCAACTTTAAATCAAATTCCCGTTTGAAGAGAAATTCTTTGTTTGTGTTCTTATTTTTTGAGAGATTTTTTTTTTATAAAATAATAATAATAATATATATTAATATAATTATATATATATATATATATATATATATATATAATATATATATATTATATATATATATATAATATATATATATATATATATATTAATTAATTAATTATAATTATATATATATTATAATATAATATAATATTGAGATTGAATTCTGACGGTCATGAAAGCCATGGATCTTTTGTTTATGTTTATCTTCTTCGTTAAGCACTTTTATTCTCCGTTCAAAACTTGTACTCGATTTATTATTTTCTTTAATTTCCATGCTTACTTTCTTAGGTGTGTGGGAAATAGTTATTTACGTACCAAGGGAGGAAACTGAGTCATTACACCCCGGTTTTTGTTGTGTCCTGAGGTGTAAGCCGAGGGAACCATTATGTTTAAACCCAGAGGCGTAGCCGAGGGGTTTATAGGGATGGTTCCTGAGGCGGAGCCGAGGAAACTAGCAAGTATTTTACTAACATATTACTCTTTAAGTTAAGAAATTAAAGAGGTGAGTAATGACTGTTTTCTTCCGTGATACGTACAAGATTTTTCCTTTAGAAGGGAGAGTTTGTTTTATTTATTATATATTTATTTACATGTTTAGCATTATTCATGATACGAATAGCTTTTTTTTACAAAATAAAAATACTGTTGACACAATATAATTGTGCGAGAGACACCTTGGAAACGTAACAAGCAAAACGTAATGCTACATCTGGGAACTGTTCCATCAACCCATCAGGGCGCCAACAGAGCCTGAACTCACTCTGACCTTCAATTAATTCCGAAGAATATTATATGAAGTACTTACCAGAGACGAGCGGTGCTCTCTTACCGCCATCATGCACGGCAAGCAAAACATATATCATTTGATACAACCGAGTTTTGCAAAACATGAATAGTTGACACAATATAATTGTCCGAGAGACACCTAGGAAATGTAACAAGCAAAACGCAATGCTACATCTGGGAACTGTTCCATCATTCGACATTCGTCATCATTGATGGCTCGACATAATGTCGAGAGTGGGACATGCCATTGAGTCGAGCCATCAATGATGACTAATGTCGAATGATGGAACAGTTCCCAGATGTAGCATTGCGTTTTGCTTGTTACATTTCCTAGGTGTCTCTCGGACAATTATATTGTGTCAACTATTCATGTTTTGCAAAACTCAGTAGTATCAAATGATATATAAAAATACTGTTGGCTACGGGGGCTGCTCCCCTTTTTTAAAATGGAAAAATTATCCAATTGATTGGAAATTTAGTACAAGTGCATCCTGTTACATAATTAACAAGTATACTATTTATACAGTATACTTGTTCTATACATTATGTATAAAAGTTCTGTTTCAATACGGCAAGCATATCAATGGTTTTGTTGAATTATAAAAGTTAAGCTGTTCAGTGCCTTGAAAAGACAGGGTGACTTCTAGAAAAGAAACTAAGGCCCGTATTCAAAGACGTTTTCCTAACATTTTCCTAACATTCTCCTTAAGGAGACCTAACATTTTCCTAACATTCTCCTAACACTTTCCTTAAGCTGACCTAAAACTAGTCAAAATGTACAGCATTTCCTATACTCACACCTAAAAGAAGCGTTTAGGCCTCCTTAAGGAAAATGTTAGAAGAATGTTAGGAAAATGTTAGGAAAATGTTAGGAGGATGTTAGGAAAATGTCTTTGAATACGGGCCAAAGTTATTTACAAACTGAAGACAAGCGCAGCGAGTCCTAAGATTCGTTGCAGTGTAAATATGACAAATTTTATATTCTGAAGGCAAGTAGCGAAGCGAACCAAGACGAGAGAATGAGCGTAGCGGTGCAAATGTGATGAGGAAATGTTTTAAGGTACCCTGTACCCGATTTGATCGAATTTCCTCTGGAAAAAATTCGCTAATGAGATGGGCGTCATGGCGGGAGCGAACCTCGGTCCACAACACAAATCCATTTTAGAGGTCCCTGATGACGCAAAAATAGTTTGCTGAGTCAGCAAAATACTAAAGACATCGCTAAAGTTCAGGGTTATTTAACTGCTGTATAATTTAAATACGGGCCTTCGGCCCGTAGCCGCTACGCGGCCACATTTTTGTTGTTTTGTATTATGTGTTGTTTTATAACTGTTCTTGTTACATGGCATTTTGCCATGTATTTAGCGAATTTTCACAGCCTCTTCACACAGGCCGCTTCGCGGCCTGAGAGGCTTTCTTACAGATTGGTTTTACTAATTGAGATTTTATTAATACTCTATTATTAATAGAGCTATAATATAAAATTAAGAAGCATTATAAACAAAAAATATATTCATGATTTTGTTTTTAAATAAAACTACTAGCCTGGAACCGTTATTCACATTACTTCAGGCTAGGTCTTATCTTGAGCCTTTCGGCTCCCTCCCATGTTACCCCCCTATGTCTCCTTTTGTCAGAGCTTTAATGTGGGTCTAGACGTTGCAAAGAACTCTGCAACGCCTAGAACCAACCTCAAAAAAAAAAAAAAAAATAAAATAAAAAAAAAAAAAAATATATATATATATATATATATATATATATATATATATATTATATATATATATATATATATAATAATATAATAAATATAATAATAAATATAATAAATATAATAATAATAAAAAAAAAAAAAAAATAATAAAAAAAAATAATAAAAAAAAAAATAAAAATAAAAAAAAATAAATAAAAAAAAAATATATTTAAAAAATATAAATAAATTATAACTACAGTATTGGTATAGTGTTCCTGTTCCTATAAAACATTGTCTAGATCATCTTTTTAGCTCGCAGGATGGTCTCAGCAAAAGTATTGATCATTTCCCACGAGTCCTCGTTTTTCAGCATGACATTTACTATGGTGTCGGGTGTGATTGGCCCATATATCATGGTTAGATTTAGTCTCTCGTTGGTCCATTTAGTACAATCAAAAAAAGTATGTTCTACGTTGTCAATGAGACCAGGGCAATAGAGACAATCAGAAGACTGATGCTTCCCGATTTTGTGTAAGTAGGACCTAAAATATCCGTGCCCACTAAGGAGCTGTGTTATGTAGAAACCTACTTCTCCATGCGTTCGGTCTACCCATGATTTGATATCTTTTATCAGGCGCCATGTCCAGCGGCCTCTTGTCTCCTCATCCCATGAAAGTTGCCACCGCCCCATGGTTCTATCTCTTTCTTCTTTTCGTACTGCATTATGATTGGCTTCTATTTTTCTTCGTACACTCTCTTTCGCTCTATAGCTAGCAGGTCAATGGAATGACGCTTGCAATTACTAAAACAGCTGGTTCGGAGACCGTTCGGTATGCAGAAGCTACCCTCAAGACTGATTTCCTTTGGACTCGCGCTACGATTTTTTGTAGCTTTTTTTGCTAAGAAACATCGGCCCAGATTTCTGCTCCGTACAGGATAATAGATTGACTTGATGACATTAGTAATCTTCTCTTGCTTGCTCTCGGGCCTCCGATGTTAGACATTAGCCTTCCAAGTGCCCGCACTCGCAGTGAAGTTTTTTCTGCAGCTATTTTTAGATGATCTAGGAATTTCATCTTTACGTCAATGGTAACTCCAAGGTACTTAACAGTTGGCTTGCTGGTGACTACTTCGTTCCCGACTTGGACTGGGATCATTGTAGGAATTCTCTTCTTAGTTAAGAATATGGCTTCGGTTTTGTTCAGTGCTAAGGAAAGGCCATGGTTAGACATCCATCTTATATGATTCTCATAATTTGGTTGAACTTTATTTGGGCCAGTTCTGCGTCTCGGGCTATGATAATTGCTGCTATATCGTCTGCATATGCGATTAATTTGCATTCATCTGGCAAAGCAATTCTGAGAAGTTCATCATATACTATGTTCCACAAGTCTGGGCCAAGGATAGATCCCTGCGCTGCACCAGCTGTAATTTTTGTTTTTTCTGTCCATCTTTTGTGTCATAGAGGAGGCTTCTATCATTGAGATAATCGTTCAATATTCTTAACATGTATTTTGGTAACTTGAAATGTTCTTCGAGAGCCTTTATCATGTCGCGCCATCTAACTGAGTTAAAAGCGTTCTTTACGTCTAATGTTACTAGCAACACTACTCTTTTGCATCGGGAACTATGATTCTCTGCAGCTGAGACAGCCTCAGGGATCTGCCTTATTGCATCTATGGTAGAAAGACCTGATCTGAAACCAAACTGCTGCGGTGCAAGGTCTCCTGATGAAGTTATTGCGGACTTCATCTTGCTTTTAAAAGTTTTTCGAGCACTTTCCCAGCTGTATCTAGCATGCATAAAGGGGTACGATGAGGCTTTCAGGGTCTCCCTTACCTTTGTCTATTAAAACGAGACGACCTACTTTCCATTCAGAATAGAATATACCTTCGTTGAGGCAGGAGTTGTACATGTCCAGTAGAAGGGTGGGTTTATGTTTTAGTACTTCCTTTAAGGCTTCTGATGGTATCCCGTCTGGGCCAGGCGCTTTTTTGTCCTTCATAGATAAAACCGCTTCCTCTAGTTCTCCGAGGGTAAAAGGGGGACATTCGTCGACATCTCTAATGGGATCTATTATCCTTAGTTGGTGAGAGGAACAGTGTATCGATAATTTTTTCCATCGCGAACTATCCATTTCATTACTTGACTTCAATCACCTAGTTTTTTCATTACAATCTTATAGCCTAGGCCCCAGGGGTCTGAGTCGATATCCTTTACCAGTTGTCTCCAACACTCAGATTTTCTTTTCTTTATAGCTCGGCGAAGGGCTTTCCGTGCATATTTATAAGACGCCAATTTATTTGTTCTTTCGATTTCGTTATTGGCTCTCTGGGCAACCCTTCTCAGCTTGTGGCAATTTTTTCGGAGCTCTGCGATCTCGTCTGTCCACCAGTATACCGGTTTCTTACCCTTATCTTGTCTGACGCGGGGCATGGAGGCGTCACAGGCTCTAGTAATTAATCCCATCGTTGATGAGACTATATGGTTCGCACTTCCTGCTTCATTTCTATTTCTGTTAATCGATTTTAGCCCCCAGTCAAGCATCATGGAAAAAATATCTCTTTCCATTTTTCTAATGTTCCATCTTGGTGTTTGGTTCGGGTTCTTAACTTTCCCTGGCGTTTGTCTTTAATATCGAACTGAATATATTGGTGATCGCTGGCTGTATAATCTTCAAGGACTCTCCAGTTGCATATTCTTCTTTCGAAGCATTCTGAAACGAAAGAGATATCTGGGATTGTTTCTGCGTAACCAGGCCGTCTAAAGGTGGTTACATTTCCTTCATTTAGTACTTGGAGGCCTGTTCTCGCTGCCATTTCTAGAAGTGATCTTCCTCTGGAGTCGGTGTAGGTCATTCCCCATTCGAGTCCTTTTGCATTGAAGTCTCCTGCTACTATAAGATTTTGCTCTAATCTCTGCATTATTTGGTACTCGAGATCGTCCAGCTTATCTCTAAAATCTTGTATGGGTTCGTTTGGGGTGAAGTAACAAGATATAAATGTTGTCCAATACATTCAGTCCATACAAATCCTCTGCCTCTGCCGTTTTTTTTTGGTTTGTAATTTCCCTGGGTTAGTTATCCATATAGCAGCTGTTTCAGTGAGGTCTGAGAACCAATTAGTAAGATCCCTATTCTATACTGTTCACTAATTAGGACAATGTCGATTTTCTTCTCTTGGACCATTTGGTGCAGTACATCGTCTGCAAGTCTACTCTATGCATGTTTCCTTGTAAAACTCGAGCCATCATAGGCTGTTTGGCTTCCTTTAAGGCTTCTCTAAAAACTTTACAACGCCCGGTACCGGGTACATGATTAACTTCGGTATTATCTGGGTTTTTCTCACAACAGAGAACGCACTTTTCGGGTTCGGTACAGTCTTTGGCCTTGTGATTTTCTGAACCACACTTGTAGCATAGTTTACTTCTGTCAGGTCCTCTGCAGTTACGAGCCATGTGGCCATAGCCTAAACATCGAAAACATCTTTTCACCACGGCTCTTCTCCTTACTCTGCAAACAAGCCATCCAATTTTTTTTTTCCGGCGTCTACAATTTTTTCTGCTAGTTCTTCAGCCATATCTACAATCGCAATCCTTTGTCCTCTTTCATTTGGAGTCGTAAGTCCTACTTTAACATCCTTTATCCCAGGCAGATCCCTAGAAAGGGCCTGTTCGACTTCCTCTGGCTCTGTGAGAGAGTCTAGGCCCATAATTTCTATTGAACCTTTAGGCTGGAGATTCGACACTGTCGCATCTGATCCAAGGAACTGCTCTATGCTAGATTGGAAGGCTTCTTTATTTTTGCTGTTCGGGCCTAGTTCTAATAAGATCCCTTCATTTCGAGTTTTCCTAATAGACTTTACTTCCGTCTCCGTATTTTCTGGATTTATGTTCTTTCTTATTTCCCTCAGAACTTCTACATACGATTTACCTTCTACTGGTTTGATTAGAATTGCTTCCGATCTAGGTCTTTTAACCTTCCCTTTTTTACGTTTTTTCTTCCTTATTTGTTCCTCTTCTCTCTTTTTTCTTTCTTCTTCTTTCTTTTCTTTTCTTCTTCTTTTCTTCTTTTTTCTTCTTCTTTTCTTCTTCTTTCAGTCTCTTTCTCTTAATTTCTTTCTCTTCTTTTTCCTTTCTTTTTCCTTTTTCCGTTTTTGCTCTCTTGCTGTTTTTTTCTTTTTTCCCTCCTCGATTTCGAATCGGGTAGACGAGACTGAGTTGGGCCTTGACGCGTCCGTATCAGATCCGTCAGAATCAGTGTCTTCTATTTTCTTTCCGTCATCTGTGTCAGAGGAGTCAGATTCCTCGTCCGATTCCTCGTTCTTAGTTTTCTTTTCCTCCTGCTTCTTTAGGGGCGAAGCTGCTGGTCTTTTCCCCCTTAGTGTTTCCTGGCTTCTTTGCTGAGGATGAGTGGTTTGAGTAGCTTGGCTTATTGCTTCTCTTTCCTCGGCCGCAATCCTTGTTCTTCGGAGGTTTTCCATAACTTCCAGCGATTCCTCTAACAACAAAACGCTTCTTTTGACGTCTTGGCTTATGTTCCGCTGTCTTTCAACTGTTTTCTTCATAGCCTTTACGAGGTTTTTACATTTTAACAGCTCTTCTTCTTCCATCCTTTGAGAGTTTAGGATGTGAACAGCAGGCTCGCTTTGTTCTGTATTATCTTTTTGCGAACCACCCTCTAACAATACTGAACCCAAGATATATCGTACGAGTCTTTGACCTAGAATAAAACTACCGTTTCCGTCACTCAGACTGTTTGATTGAGCTGAAACCGGTCGCAATCGTTTTAGAATTACTTCGACCATATACAGACTACTTCGAGGTTCTTCCGGTTTACGGGCCTGCTTTGCTCGGCGTGGTTTAGTGGAAGCCATTTTTGTCCTGTCTCTCTGGGACAGTAGGCTTACCAGGATGGAGCAAGAGGTAGAGACACCACCTCTAACACACCACCCTCTAACAATACTGAACCCAAGATATATCGTACGAGTCTTTGACCTGGACGTATACATATATACAAGATTATATATATATGTATACTCTTTGCGCCATTTGTGATTGTTCGATTCAGCTGAAATTGGTCTTAATCGATTTAGCTAGCCGTCTACCTAAACACAAAATACTTTGTTTTGAGCCATTTCAAGTTTCAATTTTTTTCATAACGTAATAACTTTGATTGACGTCATAATGTTTTTATAAACTATAGGCCTCGAAACCTCCTCGACATCTCGCGATTTGCAAAGTTTCGTTTAAATTTGAGAACGCCTTCAAGAGTTATCGTTCGCCATACGAAAGGGTAGAAACTCTTACATACATACATACATTTATATATATATATATATATATATAATATATATATATATATATATATATATATATATATAAACTTTTTTCGGACATACTTTTTTGTTATCAGGAAGCCAATAGGAACCGATTCTGTTCACTCCCACCCTCAACTTCCGTCATCCGAACAACCTCATAAGCGTCATTTTCATAATGAAAATTCGCTAAAACAGGCTTCAACTGTTATGACTCTATTCTGTCTTCAGTCAATCAAAATCTCAACCATATTAAAATCTAAAAAGTTTTATCTAATTAACCTAGTTGAAAGTTGATTATGCTTATAAGACAAAGTTTCAATCAGTCATAGTTTCAAAAGATAACTTGTAATTTATCCTCATTCGAGAAACTCTTGTAAAATAGTTACCGCATTGGTTTCTGATGACGATATGACTTGTTCATTTCAAGTTATGATGTTTGAAAAGTGTCATTACTTTGTATTGACAAGTAACTAGGAAAGCGTAACGTCTTTGTCACAAAACAATCTAACCATTACTTCAACAAGAAGTAAAAACTTGACTTGTCATAGATATTGTTGGCGACACTGTCCTTGTATTTATAAGGACAGTGTCGCCACTGATATTTATAAATTTATTAAATTGTTGTCTACTTTGCAGACAAGATGTCAATGAAGACTTATTTTATTTCCAAATAGTATCAATATTAACATATAGAGCAAGAGTCCAGGGGTGTTTTGTTAATAAAAAGTGTAATGGCTGGAACCGATCTCAATTTTTCGTAAATATCTTCCTGAACAAGGATCTGCAATTCTGCCGACTCGTATCAGATGGGTGTCCCAGACAACGCACTTTAGGGGTCAAAGGTTCTGCCTGGGACACCCATCCGATACGAGTCTGCAGAATTGCAGATCCTTGTTCAGGAAGATATTTACGAAAAATTGAGACCGGTTTCAGCCATTACACTTTTTATTAACAAAACCCCTTGGCTCTTGGTCTAATAGTAGGTAAATATTAATACCTTAGTAGTAATAGGATAACTTATTAATAATATGTTAATGAGTAAACATTAATAATTAATATGTTAATATATAATATATAATATGTATAATAGTTAATATACTTAATCCATAATCTCATCCGTGAAGATGTTTCACAATATTTTACGCAGCATTTTTCTCATACAGCATTTTTCTCAAACAGAATTTTTCTCATAAAGCATTTTTCGCATACAGTATTTTTCATATATAGTAGGTTTCTCAAAAATAATTTTTTCTCTTACAGTATTTGTCTTATATAGTACTTTTCTCAAAAATAATTTTTCTCAAACAGAATTTTTCTCATAAAGCATTTTTCGCATACAGTATTTTTCATACATAGTATGTTTCTCAAAAAGAATTTTCCTCTTACAGTATTTTTCTTATATAGTACTTTTCTCAAAAATAATTTTTCTCAAACAGAAATTTTTCAAACAGAATTTGTCTCATACAGTATTGTTATTTTCATAATTCTTATGTTTGATATGTAACATACCAAAAACCAGTCGTAGACCAGTAGTGTACAGGGCAGACCAATAAAGCTTTATTTCCAAGTTAACATCGTACATTTATCTCTATATAGACGGAGTGCTTGTTAGCAAGGTTTTTTGTTCATGAAACATGTGGTATTTAAACCTATGTGGTTGTGGTTTAGAGTGGTTTAAAAGAGAGAGCTCCACTCCACAGTTCATAAACCTTGTTAAACAAAACCCAACCGTCATATTTGGAGACAATTTAAGATAAAAGTATTTAGTATTAAAAATCCCCACAGTTAGGCTTATGTTAGACATAGATGTTAGAAATACTGCAGCAGTAATAACACAAAACGATGCTAGACAAACTGCTCAAACAATTATACTGGGTGATGCATTTCAGATTCATCACCCTGACTGCTCAGCTCCGTCCGGAGCTATAGCGTTAAGATTGGTATCTATAGAATATTAAAAAGGTTGTATTTACCGCAAGTTGAAGAAGCAATCGAAGAATCAGCTACCGTCGATACTTGCTGTTGGATATAAATATCCCTGGACCGGTTTCGGCTTAACGCCATCATCAGCAGGCGGGGCAACACTCGAGCTCTCAACTAGTAAAGTTAAATCAGTGATTAACTTCTAGTCTCAATGAGCACGACGAGCCCTCTGAAGATGATCTTCAGAGGGCTCGTCGTGCTCATTGAGACTAGAAGTTAATCACTGATTTAACTTTATTAGTTGAGAGCTCGAGTGTTGCCCCGCCTGCTGATGATGGCGTTATGCCGAATCCGATCCAGGGATATTTATATCCAACAGCAAGTATCGACGGTAGCTGATTCTTCGATCTATAGAATATATGGAATAATAGTATACGATGAAGCTGGTGTTCCTCTCGCCTTAGTTTGTAGGTTTATTTTATTGATTATTCCACCAAAAATTGGGCACAAATGAGAACCAGTTAATATTAATTATTTATTGCGATATTTCGCTCTAAACACCGAGCATTATCACATTCTGGTGGAATATTCAATTATGGAGACCAATTATTCAAATAATGTATTTTATTGATTAGTTATAAGCATACACGTATTCATGATATCCTAAATCGTTATATTTCTGTAAGGCGAAGACGTGTCTATACATTTGTCTCAAAAAAGAACCAGGATTTGAAATGTTCTATCCTAAAATTTGACCCGATTTTGCTTAGACCAAGATTTTAGGAATTTATACCTCTCGACAGAGGTAAAACCTTAAGTTAAAATTGTATAAAAAATATTCTTCTAATACAGAACTCCAAATTATCTTACAACAAAGTACACGAATAAACATGCTATGTTCTAAACTTAAAAAATAAAACTGTTTGTTTAAAACAAAAGTTTGAGCTTAATACTTGCAACTTAATTTTAGACTTAGTTTAATTATTGTAAGAAGGTGTTATTTTCTTCGGAGCTGTAATCTCCTGTGTAAAGTTATAAACAACGTTAGAAGGATAACGTTGGTAGAGAAAATCAGAAAAACCATATGAAATGAGATTTCCACTCCGGCGTTACATCTCGTGTGCAGCGTCTCAGCTTTGATTACATTGGATCATTATTGTTAAATGTATTAAGTAAATACAGAGCGTAGAGGAATGGTAAATATATGCTTTCGATTCCGGAATTAAAAATTAAATGTGTTTACGTAAACCATAATTATAGTCACGTACTTATTATACGTACTTATTATTATCCATGGTACTTTATTTATAAACATAAGTAAGTGTAAGTAAGCCTTACATTACCGTATAAGGAGTTGTATCGAGGGTTGTAAGAGTTACAAAACATTCTTCGGTCGAACCAAGCACAACGATAAGGAAGGTGCATGCACGAAAATGCAGGTAATACATTACAGGCAAAAAATGCAGGTAATAAATTACATTGAAGGAAATGCATGTAAGAAAATACAGGCAAAATAAAGGCAGGCAAGAGATTTTAGGCAACGTTCTTTATTTTATTTTTAATTTAGGATAATTATGCTTTGACACTTTTCATTGTGATGTACTATATCATAAAATTTATTTATTTAGGTCTGATTATTTAATGTAATACTTAATTATTTATATTAAACAATGGAAAATACTCTGCTAGGCATGGCGCAAAGCTTCTCTGCTTGTTTCAATAACATATAATATGTATTATGAAACGTTTATAATGGTGTATATAAATATTAACTTATATTAATTATAAATATATCAAGAAATATTATGTAATGAGTTGTTTAGTGTTTCCTTTATTTAATAAATGCTCAAAATACTCTATAAGATAAAAATAAATGCTCAAAACACTCTATAAAATAAAAATACATGCTCAAAACACTCTATAAAATAAAAATACATGCTCAAAACACTCTATAAGATAAAAATACATGCTCAAAACACTCTATAAGATCAAAATAAATACTCAAAACACTCTAAAAGATAAAAATTTATGTTCAAAACACTTTATAAGATAAAAATTTATGTTCAAAACACTTTATAAGATAAAAATAATGTTCAAACACTTTATAGATAAAATAAATGTTCAAAACACTTTATAAGATAAAAATAAATGCTCAAAACACTTTATAAGATAAAAATAAATGCTCAAAACACTATGAGACTATCGTGTTTCCACCAACCTCTCAGTGAAAAAGTTATTTGTGTAACATTAAAACTTTTTGTAGAAGTAGCTATTACTCGTCTTTGTCTATTTTTAAGGTTTATTAAATTAACTTGAGACTTTTTAAGATTTTCCTTTACTACTTTCCTATACTACTTTTCTATACTTTCCTATACTACTTTCCTATACTATTTTCCTATACTACTTTTTTTTTAATATTTTCTTACTTATATACTTGTATACTTTCCTATACTATTTTCCTATACTATTTTCCTATACTACTTTTTTTTAATATTTTCTTACTTATATACTTGTATACTTTCCTATACTATTTTCCTATACTAGTTTCCTATACTACTTTTTTTTAATATTTCTTTATTGAATAATATAAATTATATATATATCAAAACTTCTTAATAAATACATAGAAAATAAAATTGTACTTATTAGCAATAATTTCAATAAAAGAAAACAAAAATGATTGAATGATTTCTGTATATAAAAATATATCGCATAATATTTCATGTAGATAATACTTACAGCTAGATAGTTTAAGATAGATGTATATATGTTTATTTATTTTTGTTTTATTTCTGTATTTGAAGTTATTAATAATTATTTATTATGAAGTTTATTATAATGTTAGAAACATACTCTTTGCTATAAGACTTTAGTCTTGAGCCACAAAGAGGCAAACTTTCCTATACTACTTTCCTATACTACTTTCCTATACTACTTTCCTATACTACTTTCTGATATGTATGACAAATTATGTCATATTAATATCATTACTTTTATATATATTAATTTATTGTATTCATTCATCTAATAGATTCATGTTGATTTAAAATAGAGATTCTTTAATAAGCATAGATATATCACTTTCCTATACTACTTTCCTATACTATTTTCCTATACTACTTTCCTATACTAAAAATTAATCATTTTTGAGATATCAACAACACATATCAACAGATAACTGATGTAGGATGTTTTTAATACAAATATACCCATGGCACATTATTTACCTATTTGGCAAGAAGAATACTATTTTATTCACATCCGCAAAAAATTTGTATATTTTGAAATATTTATATCTATAACCATATTGCTTATAATATTTACTTTTATAGAAATTATCTACCAATCTCTCGTGATAATTTGTTTACTTTCTGTACTTTATCCTCTGTTCTGAATCTATTGGATTGAATATTATTTTTTACGTTTTAAGTTACATAATTTTAATTATAAGTACGCTGTCTAGTCAATTAGGTTAAGTTTAATTTTATTCTTAATTTTTAATTTTTTGATGATTGTAATCTGTGTTCTTATATGCAGAGTTCCCTACTTGTGGTTTATTTGTTTAGGGGATCTTCAAAAATAAAAATAAATAAATAACAGTTATAATATTCTTTAAAATTCTTAATAGTTTATTTTTTTTTAAATTCGTATTAGTGATGTTTGTGTGAATTAATATTGCTAATAAGTGTGAAAAAGTTGAAACTAAAAGAGTGTAAAAAAATTCTGTAAAACCCAGTAGGAAAAACGGAGGGTAGAAAAAATAGTCATGATGCTTACAGAGAAAAGCACTGAAATTTGGAAATGCGAGACAAAGAAAAGAAGCAACCGTGCTTAGCGTGTGCATGTGTTTCCACAGTAATGATCTCGCTAAAATTACTTCAACCGTAATTTCACACCAACACTGTAATTAATTACAGCTACTAGTGTAATTAAAGATGTTTTATTAATTACTTTAAATGTTGCGTAGGTTGCGTTGTCCAACCCAAGATTTCGAATTCACAACTAAAAAAATGCTGCAATTATCATTTAATTGAAAAAGAATGGGTAAACTCTAGTGGGAAAATAAGCGAACAAAGTCCCTAACTACAGGTAGTAACCTGGTAGAGAAAAAATATTTCTGCTATCGTCCTGTTAACAGACTGCTATCGTCGTTAACAGACTGTATCGTCCTGTCTGCTGTCCTGTTAACAGACTGCTATCGTCCTGTTAACAGACTGCTATCGTCCTGGTGTTATCGTCCTGTTAACAGACTGCTATCGTCCTGTTAACAGACTGCTATCGTCCTGTTAACAGACTGCTATCGTCTGTTAACAGACTGCTGTCCTGTTAAGACTGCTATCGTCCTGTTAACAGACTGCTATCGTCCTGTTAACAGACTGCTATCGTCCTGTTAACAGACTGCTATCGTCCTGTTAACAGACTGCTATCGTCCTGTTAACAGACTGCTATCGTCTTCGGGGTGCCTAAGAATCCGAGGAAATATTCACCATAGACTTTAGTCTCAGTTTTTAAACTCTAGGTGAGTAAATATATTATTTAATTATTTCGTTAAGTTATATGTTATTCATTCAATTTTATTTGTGTTGCAGGTAAGCAAAAAATTATTTGACTGATTATGGAACTCGGTAAGCAGTTTTATTTAGTTTATAGTAATGATCAGTGGAAAATGTTTCTTATTGAAATAATTTGAGTTTTTATCTCCCTCTTTAATTAGTATATTTGTAAGGGATTAAAATATTTGCAGTATTACTTAATTCAGTCGTACCATTACAATCGTAAGTCAATAAGAAGAATTCGCCCAAAGGGTAAACAAGCTGGCTTGTTTATTACTGTACTTACCTCTATTAGTTTAACCAATCATAACCAAGTGTTTAACTTATGCTTTTGTCAGCACGAGGACTAGAGGGTAAACAATTACATAATAAAGCTGATTGGTTGATATAAGTAACTTCTATATGTATCAGTTTAACCAATCAGAACCAAGCATTTAACTTATGCTTTTGTCATCAAGAGAACTGGATGGTAAGCAATTACATTATCAAGCTGATTGGTTGATATAAGTAACTTCTATATTTATCAGTTTAACCAATCAGAACCAAGCATTTAACTTATGCTTTTGTCATCAAGAGAACTGGATGGTAAGCAATTACATTATCAAGCTGATTGGTTGATATAAGTAACTTCTATATTTATCAGTTTAACCAATCAGAACCAAGCATTTAACTTATGCTTTTGTCATCAAGAGAACTGGATGGTAAGCAATTACATTATCAAGCTGATTGGTTGGTATACGTAACTTCTATATGTATCAGTTTAACCAATCAGACCCAAGTATTGAACTCATGCTTTTGTCAGCACAAGCTCTGGAGTAATGATATAAACTACAAGATTGGTGAATCAATCAATATAACTTCTGTGACTATTAGTTTAAGCACAGACAAGCACAATCAGAAACAAGCAATATTTGCTTGCTTTATGAACTTGACGGCTCTCATCATAGAGATATATACTAGAGGGGGCATAGCCTATCTCAATACATTAAGAGGTCTGAAACATCATTGAGGGGGCTCTCAGGGGGCTCTGTGTAACCTCACTTCCAAGAGTGAGTTAAGGTTATAATAAATCAATTGTTTTCGGCTTCTTGCACATTTTTTTGTTTTGATTTGTATTTTAAACGTTATACTGTATAATTTACTGTAATTTTGTTCTGTTCATTTGTTTATATAAATAGTCGAAGGGAGTCAGGTTATTTTTTCAATGTTTCAAAATTCAACCAATAGGGCCCCTCTAGTAATATATCTCTATGGCTCTCGTAACTTCCTTTTGTCTGATTTCTATATCTATGAAAGGGGAAGAGAGGAAAGAGGGGGAGGAGGGAGTTCTTCTATGAATTCGATGCCATTCCATCAAGGATCTTGAATAAAAGGGATGAAGCACTAGTCGATTTACCGTGTAACGAAGTGACACCATCTAGAACAATGAAATAGAGAAGACTATGACAAAACACATGCCAAAAACAACCTGCGAATGCTTACAATCATTACATAAACTGCGCAGGTCCTAAATTTATAGGCAAACTTACCTCTCGATGGTTTCCTGTTGTTTTGCTTATTGAGAAGGTTATAAACAAATAGTAAAAAGTAATATCTTTTATTTTATTTACTGTTTGACTTTAATTTACTTGGCAAGCACAGAAGAAAGTTGAGAAGCAAACTCGACTTATCATTCATACATAACCTTTGTTTCGCGCCTTTATTCGTTATAAACAAGGGATGGTAATCTCCCATTTGTCTATCTCATACAACGTCTATGGGGTCAGAAAAGTTTCTTAATGCGTCATCTCCTTTATTCAAGATCCTATCATTCCATCGAAATGTCTTCGTGTCTTCTGATGAGTCCTTGCTCCACCTTATAACTCCATCTTATATCTTGTTTAGTCTGCCTCCGTGGCCGTGATCGTAAAGGCGTTCGATTTCGGCACCTAAGGTCCGGGGTTCGCAGCCCGGGCTATGCTCTAAGATTTTATGAATAGTATTTGCATTAAAATGATTTCGCCAACTTTAATTAATTCTTAGAGTGTAGTAGATGCAACCCACCTGAGGTTGTTCCCGCAGGGTGAATACCCTGATGGGCCGAAAGGCCCTAAAACGGGCATTTTATTTTATTTTATATCTTGTTTAGCGTTACGAAATGAAATCACCACTAACCATACCTGGCAGTGTTTTCTTTCCATTATCACTGATTATAGTCCACCAAAGAATACATTAACTGAGAGCCAGTCCTGATTAAACAAGCGATATCAAACTGTCTATTACTGGCATGTATTATTCATCAAGGTTTTATCTGATTAATTTTCAATCACCTTTAAAATAACAGAAATACAGGTTTAATAGATATTTGGCTGGAAAATAAAAGTATGAGCACATTGACAAGTTAGGTCTACTTGTAGTGTGGGTGGTATGACACTCTGATCATAGAAGTTAAACTTAGACTAAAGTATATGAACATATAAAGAACATATAAAGAGAAATTCAAAAAGCAAATCAAACTATTTTAATTGAGCAAATAATGATGATTATTAACATTTATTGTTAGCAAGTATTATCATTTTATTAGATACATTAGAAATATATTTTGGTAGAGAATTAACAACTATATATATATATATATTTTTCATTTCATGTTTTAAATAATCTTAAAAAACTATAAAGTAAATTTCTATATTAATATCTCTGTATGAATGTGAGTTTGTGTGTGAGTTTGTACGTATACACTTATTTATGTTAAAGTATACAGTATACATGCATATGTACAGGAGTGTACATGTGTGTATATACCTTAAAAAATTTAAATAAAAGTTAAAAAAAAATAAAAATCCATGCTAAAAAAACAAAAAAAAAATGCATGTTTTCAACATATCATATTATTTTATTATACTTCAATAATAATTATTATTTTATTTATTTATTTACCATTATTTAATTTTGAACATAATTAAATGAAAAATTAATAGATGGGTTAAATTAGAAGTAATTTGCAACATACAGGATTTTATATGAGCAGTTATGGCAAAAGCCCCCTGTAGATAAGACAAACAAAAGCCCCTGTAGATAAGACAATGCCCCCTGTAGATAAGACAATTACAAAAGCCCCCTGTAGATAAGACAATTACAAAAGCCCCCTGTAGATAAGACAATTACAAAAGCCCCCTGTAGATAAGACAATTACAAAAGCCCCCTGTAGATATGACAATTACAAAAGCCCCCTGTAGATAAGACAATTACAAAAGCCCCCTGTAGATAAGACAATTAGACCACTCTTCTCCTTGCCACAAGGCTCTAGTCTTATTTAAGGAGAATAGACCTGTAAGATTATTTTTACTTGTTTATCAAATTTTCCAATAATTAATATTTGTATTGTTGTTTTTTTGTTATATTGATGTTGATTTATGTATATAAATGAAGGAATATTAATATATATATATATTATATAATATATATATATATATATATATATATATATTATATATATATATTGTTGGCGATCACTGATCTATTTATTTTAATTTTATTTTATTTGTCAAATTTTGTCAGTACATTATTTGAAGTCAAGAGAATATATATATATATATATATATTATATATATATATATATATATATATATATATACATATATATATATATATATATATATATATATATATATATATATATATATATGTATATATATATATATATATATATATATATATATATATATATATATATATATATATTTTATATAATTTTACAACCATCAAATTTACAAGCAATTCTAGGTTTAGACAAAAAATTCACTTTACATTACAAATGAGAAAAAAAAAAGAAAAAATGAAAAAATTACAAATTATTAAAGTTCAAATTACATAGGATTAAGCAATAATACTTCTTTGACTTTGTTTAAGCATTTTTGAGGTTTTAGAGCTCTTATACCATCTGGTAGGTGATTATATATTTTTATTTCCATGAAACTAGGACCTTTGTAGGTTTTATTAAGTCTTACTGATGGTAGTTTGAAGTCACAACCCTTCCTAGTTTCGTAGTAATGGACATCACTTTGTTTTTGTTTAGAGCCCAAATTCCTCAAAATATGCTTTAAACATTCCATAATATTTAAGCCATAGACTGTCATAATTCTCCATTTGACAAAGAGAGGTTTGCAAGTTTCTATTTGTTTAACTCCCTCTAGTATACGGATAGCTCTTTTTTGTAGCAGAAAAACATCTTTAGTTGATGAGCAAGAGCCCCACAGTCTTAATCCGTATCGCAATCTGCTCTCAAAGTTAGAGAAGTAAACAATTTTCAAAACTTGCTGATATATATATATATATATATATATATATATATATATATATATATATATATATATATATTACTGTCTGAGAATGAGCAAAGCGAGTCCGAAGTCGTCCTACAATATAAATTAGGTAAATTTCATATTATGAAAACGAGTGAAGCTAACCCAAAGTTATGCGAATAAACGTAGCTAAATTAAAAGGGCAAAAAAGAGGTAAATGGGTTGACGGTAGAGTTAATTCATCAATCAAAAAGACAATACAGTGTCTCCCCTTGAAGTTGTGGTGTGCAAGGCGTCTTAGGTGTCATATTATCTTATAAATACTGCTGTTTATCACTTTCCCGAATTCCGCTGAACACGTTATGCCTGATGCGGCCGAGGTTCGAATCCTAATTTCCTGTTTTCACTGAGAATATAAGAAAAGAGAAATCCATATCCTTCATATATTAAAGGCATACAAGGGTAAATTGTAAATCACAGTTAAGGGTTTGACCAAAGAATATAATAGTTATAGAATGTCAGAAGGAATACGAGAGTCAGACAGAATATTACAGACTAGCACTCCTGTTAACTGGCTTAGGAACTAACTTTTTCTTGTCCGAAACAATAAATCTCCGATTCTTTGGGTTTTACTCAAGGATCTTGAATAAATGGGATGACGCTTTAAGGAACATTTCTGAGATAGAGAAATAGGAGCAAACTTACCTTCCCCTTGGTTATAATGAAAAAAGGCGCTAAATGCAGGTTATGTAGCAAGGTTGTCGAGTTTGCTTCTTAACTTTCTTCTGTGCTTTTCGTGATTGTTACATTTGTGGTGCTTCTTAAGTCATTTGTGCTTCTTTAATTTTAAATTTTGCACTATGCTTTGCCACTTCAGTGAGTGATAATTTAAGCGTGTTTTGTTATAACCTTCTCAAGCAATAAACAATGGGAAACCATGGAGGTAAGTTTGCCTCTAAAATGTAAGACCTGCGCTGTTATAAGAATATTAAGCATGCGCAATTTGTACCAAGCATGTGCAATTAGTTTTTGACGTGAGTTTCGTGTTGAATTCTCTCTATTTTTTGGTTTTCGATGGGGTCACTATTTTGTATGGTAAATCGACTTAGTGCGTTATCTCCTTTATTCAAGATCCTTGGTTTTACTCAAGGAACTTATATAAAGGGGAAGGAACATATCAGGCCTTCACAATATAAAAAGTGAACCCCCCCCCACTACTCCTTCGGGCATTTGTAGCATTACTACATCCTTCCTATCAACCCCCACCACTACTCCTTCGGGCATTTGTAGCACTACTACATCCTTCCTATCAACCCCCACCACTACTCTTCGGGCATTTGTAGCACTACTACATCCTTCCTATCAACCCCCACCTCCTTCGGGCATTTGTAGCACTACTACATCCTTCCTATCAACCCCCACCACTACTCCTTCGGGCATTTGTAGCACTACTACATCCTTCCTATCAACCCCCACCACTACTCCTTCGGGCATTTGTAGCACTACTACATCTTTCCTATCGTCAGGTTATAAACTTGTCGAGTAAAGTTTTAGTTCTTTATTATTGTGTAGTAGTTAATTGTACATATTTAATGTTATTCTAACCTTGTTTAAGATTATAAAGTTATGAATCTAGAAATTGAATCTAAAAATTGCTAGAATTAAAGTATGTTGACATTAAGCGTGTTAGACCTTAAGAGAGATAAACACAAACATTATACGCTTCTCCCATACTTTTAAACTCTATATTGACATTTTGTCCCAGGCCCATCTATTTACCTTGAAAACGGTGGCGACCCTTTTTTGTCTTTATGCTCCCCCTTTGGTTTTACTAGTGAAATCTCCAACATTTAAAATCAAATTTGTATTAAGACACGCCTATTTCTGGCCCCGCCTTTACGTACACAATCCTTAGAAATAGCGCATATTTAAAAGGCACGTTAAAGAAACGCAGAAGAGCGAATTTCCTGCATTTTTATTTACTTTCTATTTGGGTAATTGGGGGGAAATATAAAAGAAAATAAAAATGTAAATAAAGAAGGTTAAATTAAGATGCCACTCAAATGGGAAATTTGAAGCAAATTACCCGGAGTGCTTCTAGACTTTCCTCGGGTAATATTTCAAGTGTCTTTTTACTAAATTAGGTTATCATCTCATTCAAACAACAAATATAAATTATTATTTAAAACTCTAATTTCTGGTACTTATTTTAATATAGATGATCCTATTTTCTATTCTGAAATTTTATTAAATCAAAAGACTATTTTTCTCAGCACCATTAAACACGTCCGAACAGATTTTTAAAATAATAACGTAACAATTTAAAATTTGGCAAAAAACGTTCGTTGACTAGACTAAGATATGCTAGTCTAGTTTATTCTAAAGAAATAAACTGTCAAGCACGAAACTATCTCTTATTTGAAAACATTAGGGAAACAAGGTCTGTTATTGCATTGAGCTCCGCATAGCAGGCAAATTCCTGTTACTACAAAAATAAAACTGTTTTTAACGAGTTTTTATCGGAAAATTTTAGACGGTGATGTTGGGAAATAAAAGTAAGAATATATTTCCTAACAAAACATGAAGCCTTTGTCCTATGCTTGGTCAGACTCCCCTCCCTCCCCCCCTAAAAAACCACCTCCCTCTTTATGGCCCCAACAACATTGGGTTAGTTCCTTTTGGTAATTTACATTCTAACCATAATCTTATAATTATCAAAATTCAGGTAGAAATTTCCTTCTCCCTCCCTCTAGGCCGTGAAATTTTAGAACCGCTGCCCTAGGTTTTACCAACCCTAGAAACCTTAGGGTTTAACCTGCTGAGGTATTTTTATTCTTAGACCTCCCTGTAAAATAATAACTCCCAAGATAAAATTTTCTCCGGTTTAAAAATATTTTGTTTGTAAAACAATGAAAGTCTTAGGGAATTTTACTAAGAAAAATATAGATAATAAAAATTAATTTTAGGAAAGCGAAAGTTGGCAGAATTGTTTTTTTTAACCTGGTAATATGTAAAAGAAATTTTATATTTTCCCTTTCCTTAGCTCTCCCCACCCTTCGCCTACACGAAGCATTTTTTTAATACTGGGTTAAATTTAATACCCCCCCCCCTCCTATTTTAGAAAGCTTTGCTCTAATTTCGAGCAAAAGCATCTGATTTCTTTTCAAGTGATTTCTAATTTTAGTAACTGAAGATTACATTATTAATCCAAATCTAAAACACTTATTTTAAAGTTAAACTAATTAAACGTTTAATGTTTAATTCCAGGCCTGACTGAGATCATTCATTTATTTTTTTTGAGGTAGTACGTAATTGAGCACTTTATTGGACCGTTTTTAGGATGAGAAGTCAATCATTATTGTTATAGGAGGTTATTTAGTACTTTTCACCTCCGAGGACAATAATGAATGTAAAAAAACTCCTAGGACGTAAAAGTAATTCATATATTGCCGCCATTACTGTAATGTAGCGTGTTCAAAAAACAATCTGTGTAAAACCGTCATGAGATTTATTTAAAAACGTTCATTTTGTTTCTGTTTTTGTTCGTAGACTATTTTTTTTTCGGTTTTAAAAGGTTTTCTAATTGACAATATTTGTGTATTAATTTGTAAAGCTTTTACATTTTTGAGTAAAAGTGTGAAGCTATGGATGAATTTACTTGACGGCGATAATATGGAGTTAATAATAATTGGACGTTTTTTTTCAATTAAGTATATAGCGCAGTTTAATGAGTGCTATTTTTTGATTTTTTTTAATGAGTGCTTTATTTAATGATTGCTACCTCAAAAAAAATAGTGTATGCCATCCGGCTGAGAATGTCTTTATGTCTTGGCAATTTTTCCCGACTCGCTTCGCTCGTCGGTAAATCTAATTGCCGTGACATAAAGACACACTTCTCAGCCTTATGGCATAAATGGGTACCAGTCGTTGGCGCTTCAAGTTGTTGGAGCACCATTCGTTCGCGCGCATCATTTGCGCTCCAATTCGTTGGCGCTCCAAGTTGTTGGCGCTCCATATCGTTGGAGCTCCATTTAAAGTGGAGCTCCAACGATATGGGGCTCCAACGATGTGGAGCGCCAACGAATTGCCTGCACTTACATTTTCTCGCGTGATTTCTCTAAAAATTCATAGACGCTCCAAATCGTTCGAGCTCCATTTCAAATGGAGCTCCAACGATATGGAGCGCCAACAACTTGGAGCGCCAACGACTTGGAGCGTCTATGAATTTTTGAGAAATCACGCGAGAAAATGTAAGTGCAGGCAATTCGTTGGCGCTCCAAGTTGTTGGCGCTCCATATCGTTTGAGCTCCATGGAGCTCCAACGATTTGGAGCGCCAACGAATGGCACCCGCATAAATAACTATTTTTAAAGCAGTAATACAGGTACTTTACTGACTCAAAAAATCAGTAAAGTGCGCTTTTATTGCCAAGACAGAAAAGTAATACTTTTGCTAGCTATAGTAAAAACGAATTATCGCCAGACAGTAATTATTGTCCGATATATTAAGTTCGAGTTAAAATCTAAGAAAAATGAAAGTTGTTACTTGTTCGATTTTAAGTAATCAAACGCCATTCAGTTGTTATTATAATAATTCTTGATTCATTTTTCTTGTAACGAATTGTTATTATTTTATTTGCTTGATTAATAATGTTGTTGGTGTTATTATTTTATTCGTTTGATTTCTTTGTTTAATTAATTCTATTTTTATTGAATCTTCTTGGATTAATAAGACCATGTTAAAATACCTTGTAGTATCGACCAAAAAATACGACCATAAAAAATCTTCATTTTATCGTCTTTCAAAACGCTGCCAGCGATATTTCGACCTAAACTTCTGACACGGAAACGTTTTATTTATTAATACAATTTATAGCCGAAGGGAAAATTTGTCAGTTTTCTCGCTTACATCTCGATTCGAAGTCATAATTTCACGAATAGTTCAGACGTATTTATTAACTACAATCTGGGGTTTCAGATATTTTTGATACGCCAGGAAAAGCTTTCAGAAGCACTAAATTTCCCGGTGAAAGAGCTTACCTGGTGCTTTATCTGAAGCTTTATGTAGTGATATATTTATTAGAACACAAGTCCTGGAGAATTATTGTTCGAAATATCTGCATTGTTTGAATAAAAGTTTTTCGACTCATGGCAATATTTAAAAAACCAAATGACACATCCCAGCCGAAAAGGAAACACCTTCATTTTATTTTAACATTTTCAATTCTTTATAATAAAAACTTTAATCCTCAATCAACTGCTGAAAGCTAAAAATATACTTTGTACTTTAAAATAATTTTTAAATTTAGAAAAATCTAAAAATAGGTTATACTTGATGCTTGTTATATTTGTATATATGTATGTATATATTTATTTTTATATGTATATATATATAGCGTGGCGTTGGTGGCCACACTAAAGACCCCTTTTAGCGAATTTCCTTTGGGAAAAAATTCGCTAATGGGATAGGCGTCATGGCGGAATTCGAACCTCGGACCACGACACAAATCCGTTTCGAGGCTCTAATGACGAAAAAAAAATTTTTTTGAAACTTTACTATATATATATATATATATATATATATATATATAATAATTATATATATATATATATGTATATATATATATATATATATGTATTTCTAGACACTTTCCTTGTAAACACTCTATCTTTCGAACGGATAATATTTTTGAACCAAACCTTGGTACAAAAATCACCATCGGAGGACACGAACCCTATTGAAAACCAGGTTTTTATGACGTCATTAACCCGGTTTGCTGAGTCAGCGAAATTTTCAAAAAATCGGCAAAATTCAGGTTATATTTTTGGCCGCAAAAAGGTTCAATATTTATGCTTTTGAGATGCTGAATCGAA
>JACMZG010001870.1:50726117-50814127 GCA_018340805.1 Microvelia longipes | reverse complement strand
AATGTCTAACATCGGAGGCCCGAGAGCAAGCAAGAGAAGATTACTAATGTCATCAAGTCAATCTATTATCCTGTACGGAGCAAAATCTGGGCCGATGTTCTTAGCAAAAAAAGCTACAAAAAATCGTAGCGCGAGTCCAAGGAAATCAGTCTTGAGGGTAGCTTCTGCATACCGAACGGTCTCCGAACCAGCTGTTTTAGTAATTGCAGCGTCTTCCTATGACCTGCTAGCTATAGAGCGAAAGGAGTGTACGAAAGAAAATAGAAGCCAATCATAATGCAGTACGAAAAGAAAGAGATAAGAACATGGGGCGGTGGCAACTTTCATGGATGAGGAGACAAGAGGCCGCTGGACATGGCGCCTGATAAAAGATATCAAATCATGGGGTAGACCGAACGCATGGAGAAGTAGGTTTCTACATAACACAGCTCCTTAGTGGGCACGGATATTTTAGGTCCTACTTACACAAAATCGGGAAACATCAGTCTTCTGATTGTCTCTATTGCCCTGGTCTCATTGACAACGTAGACATACTTTTTTGATTGTACTAATGGACCAACGAGAGACTAAATCTAACCATGATATATGGCCAATCACACCCGACACCATAGTAAATGTCATGCTGAAAAACGAGACTCGTGGGAAATGATCAAATACTTTTGCTGAGACCATCCTGCGAGCTAAAAAGATGATCTAGACAATGTTTTATAGGAACAGGAACACTATACCAATACTATAGTTTATTTATTTATTTATATATATATTTTTTTTTTTTATTTTATTTTTTTATTTTTTTTTTTTTTTTTTTTTTTTTATTATTTTTTTTTTTTTTATTTATTATTATTATTATTATTTATTATTTTATTATATATTATATTATATATATATATATATATTATATATATATATATATATATAGTAATTTATTATATATATATATATTTTTTTTTTTTTTTTATTTTTATTTTTTTTTTTTTTTGAGGTTGGTTCTAGGCGTTGCAGAGTTCTTTGCAACTCTAGACCCACATTTAAGCTCTGACAAAAGGAACATAGGGGGTAACATGGGAGGGAGCCGAAAGGCTCAAGATAAGACCTAGCCTGAAGTAATGTGAATAACGGTCCAGGCTTAGTAGTTTTTATTTAAAAACAAAAATCATGAATATATTTTGTTTATAAGTTTCTTAATTTCTAATATTATAGCAATCTATTAATAATAGAGTATTAAAAATCTCAATTAGTAAAACCAAATCTGTAAGAAAGCCTCTCAGGCCCGCGAAGCGGGCCTGTGTGAAGAGGCTGTGAAAATTCGCTAAATACATGGCAAAATGCCATGTAACAAGAACAGTTATAAAACAAACATAATACAAAACAACAAAAATGTGGCCGCGTAGCGGCTACGGGCCGAAGGCCCGTATTTAAATTATACAGCAGTTAAATAACCCTGAACTTTAGCGATGTCTTTAGTATTTTGCTGACTCAGCAAACTATTTTTGCGTCATCAGGGACCTCTAAAATGGATTTGTGTTGTGGACCGAGGTTCGCTCCCGCCATGACGCCCATCTCATTAGCGAATTTTTTCCAGAGGAAATTCGATCAAATCGGGTACAGGGTACCTTAAAACATTTCCTCATCACATTTGCACCGCTACGCTCATTCTCTCGTCTTGGTTCGCTTCGCTACTTGCCTTCAGAATATAAAATTTGTCATATTTACACTGCAACGAATCTTAGGACTCGCTGCGCTTGTCTTCAGTTTGTAAATAACTTTGGCCCGTATTCAAAGACATTTTCCTAACATCCTCCTAACATTTTCCTAACATTTTCTAACTTAAAGGAGGCCTAACGCTTCTTTAGGTGTGAGTATAGGAATGCTGTACATTTTGACTAGTTTTAGGTCGCTTAAGGAAAGTGTTAGGAGAATGTTAGGAAAATGTTAGGTCTCCTTAAGGAGAATGTTAGGAAAATGTTAGGAAAACGTCTTTGAATACGGGCCTTAGTTTCTTTTCTAGAAGTCACCCTGTCTTTTCAAGGCACTGAACAGCTTAACTTTTATAATTCAACAAAACCATTGATATGCTTGCCGTATTGAAACAGAACTTTTATACATAATGTATAGAACAAGTATACTGTATAAATAGTATACTTGTTAATTATGTAACAGGATGCACTTTGTACTAAATTTCCAATCAATTGGATAATTTTTCCATTTTTAAAAAAGGGGAGCAGCCCCCGTAGCCAACAGTATTTTTATATATCATTTGATACTACTGAGTTTTGCAAAACATGAATAGTTGACACAATATAATTGTCCGAGAGACACCTAGGAAATGTAACAAGCAAAACGCAATGCTACATCTGGGAACTGTTCCATCATTCGACATTAGTCATCATTGATGGCTCGACTTAATGGCATGTCCCACTCTCGACATTATGTCGAGCCATCAATGATGACGAATGTCGAATGATGGAACAGTTCCCAGATGTAGCATTGCGTTTTGCTTGTTACATTTCCTAGGTGTCTCTCGGACAATTATATTGTGTCAACTATTCATGTTTTGCAAAACTCGGTAGTATCAAATGATATATGTTTTGCTTGCCGTCGCATGATGGCGGTAAGAGAGCACGCTCGTCTCTGGTAAGTACTTCATATAATATTCTTCGGAATTAATTGAAGGTCAGAGTGAGTTCAGGCTCTGTTGGCGCCCTGATGGGTTGATGGACAGTTCCCAGATGTAGCATTACGTTTTGCTTGTTACGTTTCCAAGGTGTCTCTCGCACAATTATATTGTGTCAACAGTATTTTTATTTTGAAAAAAGCTATTCGTATCATGAATAATGCTAAACATGTAAATAAATATATAATAAAAAACAAACTCTCCCTTCTAAAGGAAATCTTGTACGTATCACGGAAGAAACAGCTTATCACCTCTTTAATTTTCTTAACTTAAAAGTTATATTAGTTGTAAAATACTTGCTAGTTTCCTCGCTCCGCCTCAGGGAAACCATCCCTATAAACCCTCGGCTACGCCTCTGGGTTTAAACATAATGGTTCCCTCGGCTTACACCTCAGGACACAACAAAACGGGGTGTAATGACTCAGTTTCCTCCCTTGGTACGTAAATAACTATTTCCACACACCTAAGAAAGTAAGCATGGAAATTAAAGAAAATAATAAATCGAGTACAAGTTTTGAACGGAGAATAAAAGTGCTTACGAAGAAGATAAACATAAACAAAAGATCCATGGCTTTCATGACCGTCAGAATTCAATCTCAATAATTATATTATATATATATATATAATATAATAATTAATTAATTATATATATATATATATATATATATATATATATATATATATATATATATATATATATATATATATATATATATATATATATTATATATATATATATATATATATATATTATATATATTATATTATTATTATTATTATTTTTATAAAAAAAAATCTCTCAAAAATAAGAACACAACCAAAGAATTTCTCTTCAAACGGGAATTTGATTTAAAGTTGCGGAAAATTTCCAGGTTTTTACAAGAACAATAAAGTATAACCAGATGGATCCTCAAGATGTCTTTTTATAAACTTTTACCGGGTCTCACTATCAGATCGATTGTCTGTCCGAGTTTTCCAGTACAGGGAAGTTTCATTTCCCAACTTTTCACGTCACACAATAGACACCGAACGATCCTTTTGTATTGAAATTTAAATCAATGTTTTCAATTATCTTACCATGTTATTTTAAGATTTTGAAGAAAAAAATTAAATAAATTAGTTTTGGGCACAGAAGAGACTGAATTTCGTTAGATTAAATTAACTATATTTCACACTTACACATAGTTAAATATAATTTAAAAACTTTTATGTCCTAACTTATTTCTCATGTAGTACTATGGAAAACACACAAGTAGTATTTAAAATTAATAATTTATGAAAAGTTTTATCGCAAACAAATTCAAAAACAAAAACAACACAACATTTAAATATATATATATATATATATATATATATATATATATATATTATATATATATATATATATATATTATTATATATTTATCATAATATAATAATTGAATGACTGAACTATCAATAGACAATGACTGTACCTACAAAACACCCAACTGACGCTAGAAAGCCTACTGATATGACTGTGATGCACATAATATATAGAACGAAAAAAAGAAATCAAATTCAACCTCAGTAAAAGAACTAAACTCACATTCCCACAGCCACAGGAACACCCATTCCTAAAGTGGGAATTAATTCCAACATAATATTTTTAAATTGTGTAATTTTTTTAATAAGGATTATTTTAAAAAACTGGTATTAGTTTTTTAAAAATTGTATAATTCGAAAATTATATAATTGACTTAAAATTTTGCACAAGTGCATTCCTTACATAATAAATAAATATATTATGTTTCGTTTCAATAAGGTCAAGTATATCTATGTTTTTGTTGAATATAAAAGTTAAGCTGATCGTGCCTAGATAGTGCCTGGATAAACGACCACTGGAATGAAACGGAAATTTATTATTGAGACGAGAGAGCGAGTCCGAAGCAGGTAGGATAAGCGTAGTGAATTCGATGTGATGAGGAAAGTTCGAGGTACCCCGTACCCGATTTTGTAAATTTATACCTTATATAATCTAACCGATGTTGTAACCAAAATTTAAAAAAAAATAGTTAGGTTAGCTCCAAGCTCAGCTTTGGAGCATTGACATTCTTAACTAAATGATACCGGTCTCAGCTCAATCGTATTGTCAGAAATGATCCATAATATTATTTTCTCTATTAATAAATGAAAGATTCTATATATTGACTGTTTACTTTTTATTTCGTCGCAAAATAATTCTAACAAAATAAAACCTATGATATAAAATTGTTAACATTTCTACCACATTGTTAAAATATTTAGTTTTAGCTCTTACTGCGTGTAGACATAAAGAATAGTATACAATGTTAGGAAATATGTTGTTATGCTCCTAAGGGAACAATAACCACTGCATAGTTGTCTTTATATCTTATTACCATATGAGAACTACCGAGGCTAACATCAAAACCTACTTTTATGCTTCGAATATTTTCTTAGAAATAAACCTAACAATAAAACCAAGCAATCCGGGAATAAAGGTTATTTTGCCCAATAGTTCTTGGCTCCTTAACGGGTTTACCATTCCAGATGTGCCAATATAAAGTTCCCGTCAAATGAGGTAAAGCCGTGGTCACTATCGAACCCTAGTAAATCGACTTCAGGGATTTCGAAAAACTTAAATTTAAGTGTATAGTATAGTATTTAGAAGAAGAGAGATCACGAGAAGGTAGGCGACATTGTTAGGATCTTTTTACTAACTCCCTTAGATATAACAATGTCGCCTACCTTCTCGTGATCTCTCTTTTTACTAACACCCTTAGATATAACAATGTCGCCTACCTTCTCGTGATCTCTCTTCTTCTAAATACAATCATCTATAGATGATTGTGTTCCCACTTATGAATCCTAGTGCGCAGGCAAACCCTCAAAATATTGGGTATATCGCATACCATTATGCGCTCGCTTAAAATATAAGAAATTCCAGTTTTCTTGCAATAAGTGGTTCCCTGTAGGTCGTGTGCAAAAACATGAAGAGAAAATATCCGTTTGAGGTGTTTTTAAGGCCTCCTAAGTGGATTTCACAAAGTTTTCAGTCCGTATGTTTGTGTGTCTGTTATCATTGTAGCTCCCCAGTGTATTTGTGTTAGAGAGATGACACTTCAATCTTAAAGTTCGTATGTAAATCAATCTTTAGGCGTAAAGATTGACTGTTCATTTTTATGACGTCACTAATCCGCAATAATGACAAATGGAAAATATTTGAAAACTCATTAAACGCAGAATAATGTTGCGATCGGGTTGAGATTCCACACACAAGTAGTAATTCATAAGTCAAACCCAGGTGCCAAGTTTTATCTCATTATCAGCATTAGTCAAATTTTTATCAAAAGACATGTATACGTTTTTTTAAAGTTGTAAAACATTGAAAAATAATCCAATTGAATTGAAATTTAGTACAATTATATACCTACGTAGTAAATAAGAACATTAAGCTTCGTTTCAATTCGACAAGTACTCGTATATCAATGGCTTTTGTTGGATCATAAAAGTTAAGCAGCATTAAAAGATATCAGTACCTGGATGGGTAACCGTTCAGAATAAAACTAATGTAATTACTATCTGAGAACGAGTGAAGCGAGTCCGAAGTCGTGTTGCACTATTAATTTGGTGATTTTATATTCTGAACCCGGGGGAAGAGAGTCCGAAGTCGTGTTGCACTATTAATTTGATGATTTTATATTCTGAACCCGGGGGAAGCGAGTCCGGGGTGGGAGAAAAAGCGTAGCAAATACGATGTGATGAGGAAAAGTTCCCGAGGTACCCTGAACCCGACTTTTTTAACCCTACTTAACCATACAAACGCATTGGGGTTGAAAACAAAATTATTACAAAGAGATAATTTACTGATAAACCTGAGTAAAGAGAGAGAACAAACTTTTGTATGAATCGACCAACCTATTACTTCTATTGTTGTTTGGGAAATATATTTGCTAAAACTGTTTCGTTATTAAATACAACAAAATGCAATAAAAGGCATCAATTATTATTATTTCTTAAATTTTAATAATTTATTAAAATGAAAATACAAAAATTTAATTATGAATAAGTGATAATGGGATTAATTATTTTAATATTAATTGGAATACATATTTTATGATTTTGGGTTTTATATTTTAATTTGTAATTGAGGGAAGAATAAATTATCAAAAAGAAGATATTGATGATAAGGTTGTTTGATTAAAGAATTGAGGTTGGCATAAAGAAGTGTTTGGAGGAGTTTTGTAAAAGTTTTTTTTTAAGTAGATCTACAATATTTATCTAACTCAACGGTTTTTGGCAATACATCTTCTGTTGCCGAGATTTACTATTATTAGTAGGACTTTATAGTACAACTACACACAACACTAACTACAACACGACTATAATCAGTTGACAGCGCGGGAAAATAGTGTTGAGGAACCAACAAGGTTGGTCTGATTTGAAATTGAGGGCAATTATTTTTCCACGCTGTCAACTGATTTTAGCCGTGTGTCGTACTATAGCAAGGATCTTGAATAAAGGATATGACGCATTAAGGAACTATTCTGACCCCATGGAAGATGTATGAGATAGAGAAATAAGAGTAAACTTACCTTCCCATGGTTATAATGAAAAAAAGGCGCCAAGCACAGGTTATGTAACAAAGGTCAAGTTTGCTTCTCAACTTTCTTCTGTGCTTTTCGTGATTGTTACATTTGTGGTGCTTCTTAAGTCATTTGTGCTTATTTAATTTTAAAGTTTGAACTATACTTTAGTAAGTGATAATTTAAGCGTGTTTATAACCTTCTCAAGCAATAAACAATGGAAAACCATTCAGAGATAAGTTTCCCTCTAAAATTTTAGACCTGCGCTGTTATAAGAATTGTAAGCATGCGTAGTTTGTATCAAGCATGTGCAGTTGGTTTTTTGACGTGTGTTTCGTGTTGAATTCTCTCTATTTTTTAGTTTTCGACGGGGTCACTTTTTGTATGGCAAATCAACTTAGTGCGTCATCCCCTTTATTCAAGATCCTTGTACTATAGTCAGAACTGATAGTAGAAACATTTAGTTTATGACGGCTATTAAAAATTTTGTAGTGCACCATACTAAACTAATATTACTGAACCAGCTAAAGTTCTTAAACTGTTTTTAATTATTATTTATTTTATTATAATTTCATAAACCACTGTTAACATCTTCATAAAACTGAATATATTTTGTCATAATTATAACATAAATTATTAAAATTATTTTATATAAATTAAACGCGGTAGTAATCTCTTAAACTGTAAGAAAAATTAAAACAGACTTGAATTGACCTCTAATGACATAACAACAAACCAGATTGTTGTTGTAATTGTTGCTGTGACGTTATTAACCTGATTTGCTGAGTCGGTTAAATTTTTCAAAAATTAGGTGAAACTAAGGGTTACATTTTTTCGGGAAAAAGGTCCTTAGTTATACATTTTGGGGTGATGAATCAAATAAAACCAGTCGGAATAGATGCGGCAATTTCAAGTGACTAATAATCGAATAAACCGTCGCAAATAACCGTAAAGCTTTAAATACGGTAAATAAACCTCAAATTTTGAGTAGGGTGGCCATTTTATAATATTTTCTGGGTCGCTGAATCAAATGAAGCCGTTCAAGAGTTAATAAGACCATCCAAAGTACTCAAATCAAGAGTTCCCAGAGTCTAAGAATATAATGTGAAGTACTTCACATTATATTCTTCGGAATTAATTGAAGGTCAGAGTGAGTTCAGGCTCTGTCGGCGCCCTGATGAGTTAGACGTAACGAAACAGAGTGGGACATGACATTATGTCGAGCCATCAATGATGACGAATGTCGAATGATGGAACAGTTGCCAGATGTAGCATTGCATTTAGCTTGTTACATTTCCTAGGTGTCTCTCGCACAATTATATTGTGTCAACTATTCATGTTTTGCAAAACTCGGTAGTATCAAATTATATAAAAAAAGGTGACGCTATTGTTCAGGTGATAATGCATAATGTCTTAATATTGCTTATATAAGAGAGAAACACAATATATTTACAAAAAAATACATAGTGGGGCTGCTCATATACAATGAGTTGCTAAAACACACAGCGTACTAATCAATCACATTAAACATGACAATTAACAATGAAATAAGTAAAACTATAGTAAAAAAAATTAAATACATAAAATAAATTATTAGGTTAAACAAACAGAAAATTAAATTTGTACATTATATCTAAAACTAGATAAGTTAATTATACACATGGTTATTAATTATGCCTAACGAATCTAAAATAATATTCTCAGATATTTGCGTCAGTTTTTTGGGGTCAATTCCCATATCGTCGAAGAATTTTGATGTTATTGTAGGAATGGCACCTCTCGAGCCAAACCATAGTCCTATTACTCGGAACTCTCTGTCGCCCTGTTGGTCTCTATATTTCTCTTTATAATAATCTAAACACTTTTCGTAAATCTGTTTCTTTTCCTCGTGGACTATCAAATGGATCGTGGACTCAATGGATAGTTGATCTATAAAACACGTATTTCAAGGATAATTGGCCTGGCTTGCAATTCTCACGCCAAATTTGTATTAAATTTGCTCAGATGAGCCCCAAAAAAGATGACAAGTGCTAAAGATAACCCGGCATGATTAAGAACTAACAACCTTATCTGAAAACCCTTAGGCAGATAAGGGCTCATTACACTAAAGCGAAATTCCTAAAACACAGTTTATAAATAATTACAATTCTCTCGACGATATTTCCTCTACCAAGGGACTTCTATCAGCGTTGATTATTTAATTGATACTAATTGATAAGGGTTCCGGGGAGGCACGTGATGAGCCAAACCAGAACTTGTTAAATCTTTCTTTTACATTAGTACAGTTAAAAACAGCTTTTTATCTAAACGAATTATAAAAAAATGTAAAAACAAAAAAAAAAACAACCCAACAACTCTCCTATTAAGTCAGACAATAAAAATAGTTCCTATCAAATTAGGAAAACATTTCCTCTTTTTCGGCTTTGTCGTTATGTTTTAGTCACTTTTTCGATTATGCTTTACAGCGCATTTAATTAAAAACGTTTAAATAGTGCTAAAACCAAGGACCGGCATCTTAGTGGAAAACCCTATGACCTGGAGGCCGGGGGTTCTAATCTAGCCGGGGACCTTATATAAGGTTATCTCTTATACCATTCCCTCGAGAGGTTTTCAAGTGTCCAACCAGCGGGCATGACAACTCACCTGTAGGAACTCGCAAGGAGGATGAACCTAATAGATATTAGGCCATAAAAGAGCAGAAAATAGAGGTGACTGGCTTAAATCAAGCCCCGTACAAGAGCAACCCCATGCGGTGCTCATGACTCATGAGTTTTGAGCCTCTAGTTCACTTATATTATTCGAATGTACTCACAAGAGTAGAGAAGGCTTCAATCCCACTTAAATTGAGAAGAAAACTTAAGGAATGCAGAGTTGATTACTTAAAAAGAGTCGTAAAGTACACCGAGAAAAACTTTATAAGCACGCCATTGTTCAAAATGTAACACATCATTTTAAGCAACAGCTTATTTTACTTAATTTCAGTGTTGCCAACTACTTATAGAAAAGGGTAATCTTCACAGAGATCTAAAGAAGGGCGGTTAAATATGAATTTAAAATGCACAAAATAAATATGTAGAACTAATATACAACAGTAATATTGACTAATTCACGAGAGTTTGACATTATTTAAAGAATGAATGGGTAAATTGTTAACTTAAAAAAATTTTTCCTCTAAGGCAGCCTAATTTTAGGATGTTACATTCACCTACAAAAGAGTTGCTAAACTCTTCACCGGTAAAATTAGTCCACGAAGATGTCTAACCCAGATCACTAAGATACCCTTATCACCTGCTCAACTTAAGTTACTTTAAAGTTTACTTAATTTTTTTCCCAATTGCAATATTTTCAAAAGTAAATCAAGTATCAAAAAAACCATTTTTAAAAACTATTTACTTATGTATAATTATAATTAACTACGTCTTGTCTAACTTTGTGTAATTATTAAGTGTGTCCCATTGGAGTTAAGACAACTTAAAAGTAATATAAAATTATTGACCAAACTATTTAAACAAGATACTTTTATGAGGTAAATGGTCAGATAGGTATAAAAACACAAAATTTGAGCTTTCGGCCGTAAATTAGGCCTTCTTCAGAAGTAGTTTCATTCCAAACTGTATATAATTGCGCAAGCCAAGGCTGGTAATTAACTCATTTGACTGAGGAGACGAAGCCGAGTCAGTCAAATGCGCGTGTAAGATAGTTGGCTATATTTCCCCTGTTGTTGGATAAAATAGTTACACATGTATACCAAATTTCATCTTCCTAGCTATTGTAGTTCCTGAGATGAGAAATCGGACAGACAGACGCTCGACAGAAAGTATAAGGGTTTCGAAGATTATCTTCGAAACCCTAATAACCTCGTGTATACAAGAAATAAAAATAATTTACTCATAAACCAACAAGGGCTAGAAAAGTCCAGAGTGGGGCAAGGTATACTAGGAATTAAGTTTTTAATGCAATTAAACCTGAAATAAGAAGTATGCCTTTAGAAATAGTATGTAAAAAAGTATTAAAAGCTTTTTAATAAAAAAATCCATTATGTATTATTTCTTCATAATTTTTTTGACGTTTGTATATATAGATAATGTATCTCCGCAAATAAAATGTTTTATTATTATTATTATTATTATCTTTGTTATTAATTCAATAAGGAAGTATATCGTAATGATCATAATACATTGAAAAGATTGGGATAAATCGTAAAGATTGTGGTGTATCGTAAAAGGTAGGCTTGGTGTCCTTCCTAATACAAAGGTCTATGAAGACAATCAGGTCAAGAAGTAAGTAGAGTAAATAAAAAGATTCTGGAACAAGCTCGAATCACGCTACAAAGGTTAACCTTGAGGCTTAGCTTCACACATCGTGTGTTTTGTGCAATGTCATTCTAACCATCTCAAGTCCGTTGCTTTAATATGAAACATTTTAAGGAGATTTTTTTTAATAATATCGTAGTCACAAGACATTGTTAGGAAATAAACACACACACCACAAAATATATATATATATATATTACTATATATATATATATATATATATATATATATATATATATATAATATTTATTTATTTATTTATTTATTAATGCATTTAATGCAGGAATTTATTTATTATCCTTCGATTAACAAAATATCTTAACAAAATCTTCAGTTTCTAAATTTAACTAAAAATAAACCAAAAAGAAAACTATTCCTTAACTCATCTGTTAAAGCTGTTTGAAAAGAATCAATAAAACCTTTGTTACTTTGTACTCTAAATAAAGATGTTTATCCCATTCAACTCAAGTCAATTACTTGAAGCCGCTTTAACTCTTACATAAAGCATCTGGTTTCTCTTTATACCCACACTGTTTACACCTTCAAAACAAAAAAAAAACTGATTCGTAATCGCTAAAAAAATTAAAATGAAACTAAAGATTACTCCACAACATTTGCACACTGATTTAATAAACATAAGTTCTTTTTATTTCATATGTTAATTATTTTGACATTTTAAAAACATATAATGTTATTGAACGACATATAGAAACTATAAATAAGATGTAACTTTTTGTATACTCAACAGCTTTAACTGATTGATTTAAAATGTTTAAATTGTAAAGGTACCGAAGAGCAGGTGAAAAAAAAACGTTTTAGAGAGAAAAGTTTTAAACGGGATTCTCTTGAAAGAAACGGAGGTGAGTAAAGAATTAAATGGTGGATTTGAAATAAAACGGGTCTGTAAAGACATAAAACCCGTGAAACACACTATGTGTCCTGAATGATTGCATTTAACCAATAGTTTACTTTTTTCTCAAATAAACTATGTCTTAATTCTGGTTCGATGTTTAACCCTTGTTTTTTTCAACAGTAATTTAGCGTAAGTGTTTTTTGTTTTAACTGCGAAACATTTATAGATCCTGATAAAAAGTGTTTATCTAATCTTTGTTTCGAAAATAGCTATTCCAATGTCGCTTGCAGAGTGGGAAAATAACTTTCCCGCACTAGGGAAAGAATAAACACTGATACCAAAATAAAGTGTATTCATTGAGGAGGTACGTTTGTTATGTAATAATAATAATAATAATAATAATGCCTGTTTAGAGCCTTTCGGCACATCAGGTATAACCCCAGCGGGAACAACTTTAGGTGGTAGTGGCAACCGTTATTCTCAAAGTGAAATCTAAAGTTGGCGGCAATTTATTTAAACAATAATCTTATATAAACAGAGACGTAACATGGGATGCGAACCCCAGAACTCCGTGTTATCAAAGGTCAGAGTAAAGACTAACGCTCTAACGACCTCGGCCACGGAGACGGCTTTTTTATTATGTAATATTGTATTATGTTTATTATTTTGTTATGTAACTCCACCTATATTTTGTAGTTATTTAAATATCAGATGTTTTTCAGGTATAATAGGTTGTACAAAAAAAGGGTATATTAAGTTACAATATGTGAGTTGGTCACATGACTACTGACTAACTAGTCTTTGTAATAGAGTTAAAATTTTAAGATATAAAATAGTATGGCTATGTGAGCATTTATTGAAAACTAGCCAGCTAGTCGTAGATAAAATTTTATACGCAACATATATCAAAGCATTTACTCTCTCAGTTTATAAATCTCGGCTATGCCTCGGTAGACAAAAGTAAAGTTAATGTCCTAGGCAAGCCTCATGAGCTAATCAATTTATCTCCCTCGGCTTAACAGCCTAGGAAGATGTTTCAGATTTTTATGAATTGATGAAAGATGATGATTCTGAATTTAATCAGAATCATCCATTCAAGAACTTTTATGATGATCTGAGTGGTTGTGATTATAATATCTGTGTGTTTGGATGAGTCGACAACAAAACAAAGTTATTATATTACAAAACAGTTGTATAAAATGAATGAATAGAATTTGTTATAAAAATATGTCACCAACTTAAATTATTGCTTCGATAGTAGCAACCTAATGTGATCCACATTAGGTTGTTTCTGAAGTGTCGATACCCTTATGGGCTCAAAGGCTCTGAAACAGGCATTTATTTATTTCAATATATTATAGAGGAAATAATATTTATGTAAACAATGATTTGTTAAATCAAGAAATATGATCGCAGCTGTATTCCTAAAGTAATAATCATTAAATTTTGAAGGTGAGTGGAGCGAAACCAAAGACGTAACACTATAGACGTAGAGTTATCATTTTCTGCTTTTGTCAAGCGTAGAGTAACCAAGATAATATAGTCCAAGAGCCAGACGCAAAAAACGTGACCGTCTAGCCCCAAAGGTTTAACCCACTAGATCGACTTATTCTGGCTCCCTGATAATGAATCAGGTGGTCTGTTGTTTCAGATAAGGGAATTTTAGCCCCGGGGTCACTTTAAAGTCCGAAAAATGGCCCCAAATTCAGTTTTCGCCCAATAACGGTGTTTTTATTGGTTTTATCAAAAAAGTTAAGGAGTTGTTTTTTAAAGTTTATTAAATTTGTGATAAATCCATTTTTTAACCATCAAAATCGATCCAGTAAAACCGGATAACAAATGTTAAAAGATTACCGAAAAAACATATAAAAATAGGTAAAAACTTGAATTTTAGAAAATACACTTTTTTCAGCAATTATATGTCGGTCATTAAGTCATCACATATTAGAGCTGTGCTGACTTCTTTCTCTAAAACAACTCTATATTACCTGTAGTTTAATAGAATATGCATGGTTTTTAAGTCTGCCTAATTCTTAAACATGTTGATATGGAAAAACATGACATTTTAAGGTTTTTGCGCGTTTTTGGACAAAAATGTATGCTTTTTTAAGATNGTAATCTTTTAACATTTGTATGCTCGGGTTTACTGGAGATTTGAATGGTTAAAAAAATGGATTTATCACAAATTAATAAACTTTAAAAAACAACTCCTTAATTTGATAAAACCAATGGAAACACGTTATTGGGCGAAAACTGATTTTGGGGCATTTTTCGAACTTTAAAGTGACCCGGGGCTAAAATTCCCTTATCTGAAACGGCAACCACCTGATTCATTTCAGGGAGCCAGAATAAGTCGATCTAGTGGGTTAAACCTTGGGGCTTAAGACGGTCAACGTTTTGCGTCTGGCCTTGACTAATACAACTCAAAGACTATCTTGACATCCTAAGGAAAAAATAATTCATCTCATCATAATAAAGGACATTGGAAAAAATAATTGAAACGAGGCATAAATTTCTTAAAGAATAAAATGTGAAAAAAGTTGTTTCAAAAATTAAACAAAAGTTAATCAAAAATTCACTCATAAATAAACAAATTAGGAAAAAGTTTACTTGTAAAAATGAAAATCTATTTTTTCATTTTCACGACTTTTTCCTTATATTTTATGTATTTACCTCATTTATTTTTTATGCTGGAAAACTTTTGAGCACATAAGATTTTCTTTTACTTCCACTCACAATAATCTTAATTGACATTTTTAATAATTTATCTACGCTTTGTGTCAAAAGTACTGTTTGTAGCCGCATCACCTGGCACTTTAAATACTATTTACATCCTAAGGAAGAGAAAATACATTTAATTCTTATTATAATTTAATATAATGCAGTATTCAAAAAATTGGGTACGGGGTACCTCAGAACTTTTCCTCATTACATCGGATTCACTGCACTCGTCCTCAAAATACAGTTTGCCATATTTATACTGCAACATGCATTTGGACTCGCCTGGCTCGTCTTCAGATAGTAAATGCATCCGTATCATTCTCAGCGGTCACCCATAAAGCATTGACCGCGCTCAATACACCTTAATTTTTATGAACCCACAAAAATCATGGATATACTTGTCGTATTGAGACGAAACTTTGTATACTTATTTATTAGATAATGGTATACACTTGTATTAAATTTCAACTCAATCAGACCATTTTCCAATTTTTAAAAATACGTTCACGTTTTTTATTGAAGTCATTCAATAAAAATTGAACTATAGCTGATAATGAGATGAAACTTGGCATATATGTTAGTCTTGTACATATAGTCACATGCGTGCTGAATCTCAATTTGATCGCATTATTTTCCCGCGTTTTATGATTTTTCGAAATTATTGCGAGTTAGTGACGTCATAAAAAATTATTTTCCGAACAGCACAATTATAGCGGTAGACTGCATTTTTGTACAAATTTCAACTCACTAGCATAAATACATTCGGCGCTACAATGATAACAGACACACATCCATGGATCAGTAGACAGAGAGCCATATCATCCTGGCAAGTTGAATGGGAAAGATCTACTACTGGACGTCTCACGAGAGAGTATTTCCCAAACATTTTTGAAAGACTTAAGCAAGGACCATGGAATGAGAGCTATAAGTTGACGATGGCTATATCAGGACATGGTAAAATGCGTAGCTACTTGAAGAGGTCTAATCTTTCACTAAGGCTAGTTGCGACAATGTACTGACCATGTACTGTTCACTTGTCCTTTGCTTGATAACATGTGGTGCTCGCTCGTGATACTATGGACTAATCAAAGATTCTCTTGGCCTCCTAATAATATAACTTACTTTGAGACAAAGACTTTCGGCACGAATTTTTTAAATTTATAAAAGAAATTGATTTTGAAAAAGTTAACAAATTGTTAAGCAATACACAGTTGTACCCCGCAGCTATATTTCAACTGTAAGAAGTATCTCAAGATTAGCCATACATAAAAATACTAGTACGAGTATAAAGTTATTAAACTACAAAACTAAAAATATGATTTAACATTTCAAGATATTTAAATCGAAAAAAAAAGATGCATCATGCATGTTATGTCGTCACGACGGTACATGCAGAAAAGAATATATCTTCTTTACTAAAAAGAGAAAAAAAACACACACATACAGACAGACAACTTTGCGAAAACCAATCAGGAGGGCTTAAAACGCCTGTAACGGATAATTCCAGTGACATCCCGGTTTCGGATTATTTTGCAAACACAATACTTTTCCTATATACGAACGGAATAAGTGAAGAGAAGTAATAAGGTAAAAAGATTTAGCTTACCTATTACCTATTTTAGGTAATAGGTATAAAAAGATTTTTTATTTATATTTGATGAGTGAATTAAAAAAAGATATAAATAAAACAGGTCCATCTTTTGGAGAATAGAAAGAAAATTTAAGTTAAGTAAATAGAAAAGCAATAACACTTGTAGATTATTCAATTATATAGTAAAATAACTTTTCAACGTCTTAGTGAACTTTTCTTTCTTTAACTTTCGTTTTGCTAAAGGAAAATTTTATAAAATTTTCGTAGGTTATCTAAATGTTTCATAATAAATTCTATTACTTACTTCATCAGTTAAATATTTGCCTTACTTTCATCCCCGTATTTTATTTTAAAGTTTTATTTATTTTTAAGATATTCTCGACTAAAGAAGTTGATCCAACTCCCCCGGAATAACATTTTTTAGATGGGCCTGTTTATTAGTTCACAGTTTCTGGGCCTTATTAGTTGAATCTTAAAACATCGAAAAAGTATCCTGACCACCTTGACTTATAATGTCTTATGTGACTTATAAATAATCAGTACAAAACTACAATAACTTATATGGTAGAACGTTAAAAATACAAATCAAAAGAAAAGCCATGTTCGGAAAGCCGAAAACAATTAATTTATTATAACCTTAACTCACTCATGGAGGAGGTTTCCATGAGGTTACACAGAGCCCCAAAAAGATGTTTCAAGCCTCTCAACGTAATGAGATTAGGCTATGGCCCCTCTAGTATATCTCTGTGATTACGCCCCTTTCACTAAATACTTCATGTATAATATTGAACACGCTTAATTTAATTGTTACAGTATTTATATTTAAAATTTAAATTTCTTGAAGACTGTAGTCCTTTATAAATATTAATTTATTTAATAACCTTTACATATAATCTTCACGACGTTTCATTGAGCGAAGTTCAACATCTTCAGGTGAAATCAAATGAAACTAAAATTGTAATGTAAGGTTATTATAATTATATTATTATTACTATTCTAATTATATAAATTATATGTAAAGGTTATTAAATAAATTAATATTTATAAGGGAACGGAAGTCTTCAAGAAATTTAAATATATATATATATCATACCAGTCCAAAAAATTTACTCTTTTACAGTATTTATAGCTTATAGAACCCATTATACAATTCTATTCGTTAAAAAAATTGAAATTTATAAGGACTATTTATGTTTAATTTTAAAACTCAGGGAGGCACTAATTGTTTGCATAACCTGCGCATGCAGGGAAAATTCTACCCCCCCCCCCCCCCAAGGAAAACAAAACACCGGGGGCGACCCCTTCCACTTGTTTCTATACTGGGGTATTTTTGCTATACTTGTGTTACGTAGGTAAATTATAAGATAAATATTTATCCAACACGTGTTTAAACAATTAAACCTGCTTTATTTACCGTTTAAACAAAGCCCTCTGTATCAACACAGTTTTCAAATAATTTACCATTTAAATATAAGTTATTATGTGTATTCCTTTGGTTAAAGCAATTTCAATAATTTTTAAACCACAACCATATTGGTATAACACATGGTCGAGGTGTATATATATATATATATATTATATATATATATATATATTATATATACAGGGTGGAACATTTCAGATGCACACCCCCTGCTAAAATGGTTAAAAATGGAGATAGAGAGTCGGGAAAAGTCTCCACCCTAGGTAATCGACCTCAGTGACCTCAAATATGTCATTATTTTTCGGTAACTATTTGGCAAATATGGTAATTTATTACCCAAAATGGTAAATCCTCGTTAACTTTAAAAAGTTAAATTGGAGCATACCATGATATGAACATTTTTGAAAAACTACATTATGTTTTGAGAAATTTGATACAATATCATAAAATTCCGGTAATTTTTCTACGACCTATTGTGTAACATACATACACACTTTTATTCTTGAAAATTGCCATATTTTTGGAACAACAAAATGCACACCCCATGCTAAAATGGTTAAAAATGGAGATAGAGAGTCGGAAAAAGTCTCCACCCTAGGTAATCGACCTCAGTGACCTCAAATATGTTATTATTTTTCGGTAACTATTTGGCAAATATGGTAATTTTATTACCCGAAATGGTAATTCCTTGTTAACTTTAAAAAGTTAAATTGGAGCATACCATGATGAACATTTAAAAACTACATTATGTTTTGAGAATTTGATACCAATATCATAAAATTCCGGTAATTTTTCTACGACCTATTGTGTAACATACATACACACTTTTATTCTTGAAAATTGCCATATTTTTGGAACAACAAAATGCACACCCCATGCTAAAATGGTTAAAAATGGAGATAGAGAGTCGGAAAAAGTCTCACCCCTAGGTAATCGACCTCAGTGACTCAAATATGTTATTATTTTTCGGTAACTATTTGGCAAATATGGTAATTTTATTACCCGAAATGGTAATTCCTTGTTAACTTTAAAAAGTTAAATTGGAGCATACCATGATATGAACATTTTTAAAAACTACATTATGTTTTGAGAATTTGATACCAATATCATAAAATTCCGGTAATTTTTCTACGACCTATTGTGTAACATACATACACACTTTTATTCTTGAAATTGCCATATTTTTGGAACAACAAAATGCACACCCCATGCTAAAATGGTTAAAATGGAGATAGAGAGTCGGAAAAGTCTCCACCCCTAGGTAATCGACCTCAGTGACCTCAAATATGTCATTATTTTCGGTAACTATCTATATTCAAAAACTAATTTATAACTATCTAATCTATCTCAAATATCACATCTATCTACACCCCCCCCACCCAAATCTCTTCAAAAACTAATTTATAACTATCTAATCTATCTCAAATATCACATCTATCTACTCCCTCCCCAAATCTATTCAAAAACTAATTTATAACTATCTAATCTATCTCAAATATGACATCTATGTACTCCCCCCCCCCCTAAATCTATACAAAAAATAATTTAAAAATATCTAATCTATGTCAAATATGACATCTATCTATCCCCCCCCCCAAATCTACTAAAAAAGTTATTCATAACTATCTAATCTATCTCAAATATCACATCTATCTATAACCCCCCCCCTTCCCAAATAATCTATTAAAAAACTTATTTCTAACTCTCTAATCTATTACTCTATCTGCTATGAATGTATGTTACACAATAGGTCGTAGAAAAATTACCGGAATTTATAATATTGGTATCAAATTTCTCAGAACATATTGTTATTTTCAAAATTGTTCATATCGCGATATGCTCCAATTTAACTTTTTAAAGTTACCGAGGAATTACCATTTCGGGTAATAAAATTACCATATTTGCCAAATAGTTACCAAAAAAAAAATGACATATCTGTGGTCACTGAGGTCGATTACCTAGGGGTGGAGACTTTTTCCGACTCTCTATCTCCATTTTTAACCATTTTAGCATGGGGTGTGCATTTTGTTGTTCCAAAAATATGGCAATTTTCAAGAATAAAAGTGTGTATGTATGTTACACAATAGGTCGTAGAAAAATTACCGGAATTTATTATATTGGTATCAAATTTCTCAAAACATAATGTAGTTTTAAAAATGTCATATCATGGTATGCTCCAATTTAACTTTTTAAAGTTAACAAGGAATTACCATTTCGGGTAATAAAATTACCATATTTGCCAAATAGTTACCGAAAAAAAAATAACATATTTGAGGTCACTGAGGTCGATTAACTAGGGGTGGAGACTTTTCCCGACTCTCTATCTCCATTTTTAACCATTTTAGCATGGGGTGTGCATTTTGTTGTTCCAAAAATATGGCAATTTTCAAGAATAAAAGTGTGTATGTATGTTACACAATAGGTCGTAGAAAAAATTACCGGAATTTTATGATATTGGTATCAAATTTCTCAAAACATAATGTAGTTTTTAAAAAATGTTCATATCATGGTATGCTTCAATTTAACTTTTTAAAGTTAACAAGGAATTACCATTTCGGGTAATAAAATTACCATATTTGCCAAATAGTTACCGAAAAAATAATAACATATTTGAGGTCACTGAGGTCGATTACCTAGGGGTGGAGACTTTTCCCGACTCTCTATCTCCATTTTTAACCATTTTAGCATGGGGTGTGCATTTTGTTGTTCCAAAAATAGGCAATTTTCAAGAATAAAAGTGTGTATGTATGTTACACAATAGGTCGTAGAAAAATTACCGGAATTTTATGATATTGGTATCAAATTTCTCAAAACATAATGTAGTTTTTAAAAATGTTCATATCATGGTATGCTCCAATTTAACTTTTTAAAGTTAACAAGGAATTACCATTTCGGGTAATAAAATTACCATATTTGCCAAATAGTTACCGAAAAAAAAAATAACATATTTGAGGTCACTGAGGTCGATTACCTAGGGGTAGAGACTTCCGACTCTCTATCTCCATTTTAACCATTTTAGCATGGGGTGTGCATTTTGTTGTTCCAAAAATATGGCAATTTTCAAGAATAAAAGTGTGTATGTATGTTACACAATAGGTCGTAGAAAAATTACCGGAATTTTATGATATTGGTATCAAATTTCTCAAAACATAATGTAGTTTTAAAAATTTTCATATCATGGTATGCTTCAATTTAACTTTTTAAAGTTAACAAGGAATTACCATTTCGGGTAATAAAATTACCATATTTGCCAAATAGTTACCGAAAAAATAATAACATATTTGAGGTCACTGAGGTCGATTACCTAGGGGTGGAGACTTTTTCCGACTCTCTATCTCCATTTTTAACCATTTTAGCAGGGGTGTGCATCTGAAATGTTCCACCTGTATATATATATATATATATATATGTGTACAAAGACAAGTTGTTCCTAAATTTATAAAATTATTAAGTTAAGCGTAAAAAATGTTAGTAGTGTAACTAATACACGACTAAACCAGCATGGAAGCCTAACATTCATCATGTGTATGAATATAACTATATATAATATAACTATATATAATACTTTGACAAATACTTTGTCAAAGTATTTTTAAATAAAATTAATAAATGTTAAGATTAAAAAGGTTGTATTTACCGTAAGTTGAAGAAGCAATGGAAGAATCAGCTACCGTCGATACTTGCTATTGGATATCCCTGGACCGGTTTCGGCATAACGAGCTCTTGACTAATAAAGTTATTCACTTATATGACTTTATTAGTTGAGAGCTCGAGTGTTGCCCCACCTGCTGATGATGGTGTTATGCTGAAACCGGTCCAGGGATATTCTTATACAACAGCAAGTATCGACGGAGCTGATTCTTCAAATACTAAGATATTTAGAACTCTGTGAAACACAAAATTTTATACTCGGCATGAAAAAATAATTTTACTTCCTAAAGAACAAAGGAAATACTAAACCAAAGCTCGTGTTAAATCTTAAAAAGTACTATCAAAAGAATAAATTCTTTGAATATTGAGGGAAGTCTCATGCAAAAGCTGCCGAGGAAAACCAATGGAAACCCAATAAATTGAACTGGAAAATCCTAGTTCCTTTAACATTTAACATAGTTCAACCGAATTTGACTTTTATACTTGACGAAAGGAAATCACAAAGAAATTTTATTGAGAATTTAGTTCGTTTAAAAACAAGCAATCCAATTTCACTTTCATTCTAATTTTAGGTTTCCTTATACAATCCGAGTTTTTGGCTCCGGGCTATTTTTGTTTTTGTATTTTTTTTTTATTTCCTATTTTAAAGAGTGGAGTCTCTTTTGTAAATTAGAACCGGAATGCCTTCAGATAGATTTATAAACGTAAAACAGTTAATTTCATATAAAGAAGTTAAGGGGGTCTAACCCAAGAGAATGAGTGATGTTGTTATTTTAAAATATGGCACACTCTTATTTTGTAACATATTTACAATTCGGCGCTTGCAGATACCAAATTCATAATTAGTCTCTAATTATGAGTGGGTGGAATGTAAACGTTTTAACAAAAGTAACTAGACTTAGTATCTAGCACTAGGTAAAAACGTTCAATCCATAAAACCTCTCCACATCCCCTACACAGTTTTCGAGCTACTTCAAACACATCCCTGGCTAGCACAGTTTCGAGTTAACCTTCAAACTGGCTAGCACAGTTTTCGAGTTAAACTACTTCAAACACATCCCTGGCTAGCACAGTTTTCGAGTTAAACTACTTCAAACACATCCCTGGCTAGCACAGTTTTCGAGTTAAACTACTTCAAACACATCCCTGCTAGCACCAGTTTTCGAGTTAAACTACTTCAAACACATCCCTGGCTAGCACAGTTTCGAGTTAAACTACTTCAAACACATCCTGGCTAGCACAGTTCGAGTTAAACTACTTCAAAACACATTCCCTGGCTAGCACAGTTTTCGAGTTAAACTACTTCAAACACATCCCTGGCTAGCACAGTTTTCGAGTTAAACTACTTCAAACACATCCCTGGCTAGCACAGTTCTCGAGTTAAACTATTTCAAACACATCCCTGCTAGCACAATTTTTTCGAGTTAAACTACTTCAAACACATCCCTGGCTAGCACAGTTTTCGAGTTAAACTACTTCAAACACATCCCTGGCTAGCACAGTTTTCGAGTTAAACTACTTCAAACACATCCCTGGCTAGCACAGTTTTCGAGTTAAACTACTTCAAACACATCCTGGCTAGCACGTTCTCGAGTTGCAGTACTCCAAACATCCTGGCTAGCACAGTTTTCGAGTTAAAACTACTTCAAACACATCCCTGGCACAGTTCTCGAGTTAAACACAGTTAAACTACTTCAAACACAGGCTAGCACAGTTCTCTACATCAAACACATCCTGGTAGTACAGTTTTCGAGTTAAACTACTTCAAACACATAGCACAGTTCTCGAGTTAACTACTTCAAACAGGCTAGCACAGTTTTCGAGTTAAACTACTTCAAAACACCTGGCTAGCACAGTTCTCGAGTTGCAGTACCATCTTTAACTAGCAAAGTTCTCGAGATTATTCAACTTAAAAAGTGTTCGCGTGCTAATCATGTTTTTATCATAGGGGTTGATGCAAGAGTTACCTATCTTATTAAACATAATATTGTTAAAATGTAAATGTCTTTGATTAACCATGCATTAATCAAAGACATTTTCCTTAAGGACCCGTTAAGGAAAATTTTAGGTTTACAGTTTTGGTTAGGAAAATGTTAGGTCTCCTTAAGGAAGCCTTAAGGAGACCTAAAAGAGCCCTTAAGGAAAATGTTAGGTCTCCTTAAGAAAGCCTTAAGGAGACCTAAAAGAGCCCTTAAGGAAAATGTTAGGTTTAAGTAAGGAAAATGTCTTTGAATACGGGTCTTAGTCTCAAAGATAATTTAATGATTAGCTAGAAATAAAATTATGATCATACTTGTAGGAAATATGAAAGAATTAAACAAAGTGTAATTGGACGTAACATTATAATTCACTACGTTCGTCCTTTTAGTAAGATATTGGAAAGCACTTGACAAGACATTATAGCATTTGACTTTAAGGCAAGTAAAAACTTTTTAACGACATTCAAACGGAAAAGTATGTTTTAGTTTGGTTTTTACTTTTTGAAGCAATGAGTTCTAAGAATTCATACTGTTTGCTATCTTTAATTGCTTGTCGTCAAAAACACTAAAAATTGCATAAAAATCATAAAAACATACATTTTACCAATAAATATAATATACATTTTACAAAGACTATAGATCGCTCTTATTTTACAGACACTAAATTATTACATCCAATACATTAGGACACCAAATAATTTTAGAGTCGAGCGTACCGGTAGCGAAGTAATACCAACAAAGTACCCTAACATTTTAAGGACGAGCGAAGCAAATTAAACCTCATAACACCCTAGACTTCATTAAATAGAAATCGGGTCCAGGGTAACTCGGAACTTTTCCTCATTACATCGGATTCGCTACGCTCATCCTCCCTGCTTCAGACTCGCTTCGCTTGTCCTCAGAATATACAATTCGCCAAATTTAAACTGCCACATGTCTTCGGACACGCTTCGATTCTTCTCAGATAGTAAATGCATCCGTATCATTCTTGTTAGATTATTAAGTTGTGTTCTTTCTATTTATGTCAACACTGATATTAGATTCTGTTGCTATGATACAAATAATTGTTGTTATAATGTAAAATATATTTATGTTGGCTTAGTCTTGTATGGACAATGTAATGTGGTGTTATTATTACTAAGTATTATTAGTTATGCATTCATGGTCAATTTCTATCAGGTTATGGGCCGCTTCCTGGTGAGTTCGTTCCAGTTTAATTATTTATTTTAAGAAATTTATCAAAATTTCAATCTTTTGTTTTGTTTACAAACTTTAAAAAGTTTTGTTATTTGACAGATATTGGAAATAATAAAAAACATTTAAAAAAAAAAATGAGTTCTTCCAATTCTGTTAATATTGAGAAGCTAAGCGGTAGAAGCAACTATAGTGAGTGGAAGTTTGCTATGAAAGCTCTCTTACAGTTAGATGACTTGTGGGAAGTTGTGCAAGGATCTGAACAAGATTCTAAGAAAGATCAAAAAGCACTTTCTAAAATCATTTTATCAGTTGAAAAGATAAACTATTCTCATTTGAAAAGTTGTAATACCTCTCAAGAGGCATGGTCAGCTTTAGAAAAAGCGTTTGAGGACTCGGGGTTAACTAGGAAAGTTGGTCTTTTAAGAATGTTAGTGACAACTAAGTTAGATATGTGCACATCGGTAGAGGACTATTGCGATAAAATCTTAACAACAGCTCATAAGTTATCTGAAATGGGACTTAATGTAGGTGATGAGTGGATTGGAACTTTGTTACTAGCTGGCTTACCCGATACGTATAAACCTATGATAATGGGTATTGAAAGTTCGGGCATCAAAATAACTGGTGACTCAATCAAAGTTAAGTTACTGCAGGACGTTAAGCTTGATAGCAGTGATAGTGTTTGTGTGGGGGAAGAAGATTCTGCATTGTACTCGAAATATAATAAAAATCAAAATTGGAAACCTCGAGGTTGCTTCACGTGTGGTAGTACTTCGCATCTTAATTACCAATGTGATTCTGTAAAGAAAAATTTTCAAGGGAAAAATTCTCGCAATAATGGTCAAAATAATAAAACGTTTATGGTTAATATGTCTTTAACCAAAGATAGAGACACATCGTGGTATTTAGACTCATGTGCTTCTACTCACATTACCAACATAGTTCACTATTAAAAAATTGAACCCAAAGAAAATGTTAATATAATAACAGCGAACAATAGTGATTTAACGGTCAAATCGGTTGGTAATGCGATAATTGATTTGCGCATAAATGGGCAGTCACGCCCTAGAGAGGCCGAGCGTGTTTTACATGCCCCCGATGCCGCTGTTAATTTACTCTCAGTGAGTAAAATTGTCGAGAAGGGGCATCGCGTAGTGTTTGATAGACGCGGTGCGCGTATTTTTGACTCTGCGAACGAGATTGTCGCGAATGCATGTTGTGAGAACGGCATATATAAAATCGAAACCATGTGTAATCGGGAAATAGCGTGTATCAATTCTGAAGATAAATTTTTAATACATCGAACTAGGACATTTGAATAGATATAGCATGCAAAAGTTGACTAATATGTCATTCGGTATTGAAGGAGACATAAGGACGCGTGATCCTTGTGTCATCTGTGTTGAAGGAAAACAGAGTAGAGATGTTTTTAAACCAAGTAAAACTCGAACTAATCAAGTCTTAGAGCTGGTTCACACTGATCTCTGTGGGCCTATGGAAACTGCCTCGATGGCTGGTAGTAGGTACTTCCTTACTTTTATAGACGATTTTTCTAGGATGATTTTTGTTTACTTCCTAGCAGAGAAAACGGAAGTTGTTTAATGCTTTTTCAGATTTCAAAGAGTTCGTTGAGACTCAGACAGGTAAGAAAATTAAAAAGGTTCGGTCTGATGGAGGCTCAGAGTATGTAAATAGAAATATGAAAAACATTTTTAAGAAATGCGGTATTTTACATCAAACAACAGTAAGATACACCCCTCAACAGAATGGTGTTAGTGAGAGGGCAAATAGAACTATTGTGGATAAAGCCTTGTGTATGTTGTTAGATGCTGGGTTGCCAAAGAAATATTGGGCGGAAGCAACAAATACTGCCGTCTACCTTATCAACAGGTCTCCCACCAAAGCCATTGATGGTAAAACTCCGTATGAAGCATGGTTTGGTGAGAAACCTGATTTATCACATCTTAGAGTTTTTGGTTGTGAAGCTATGGCTCAAGTCCCTAAACAGTTACGTAAGAAATGGGATCCAAAATCACAAAAACTGATATTTGTGGGTTATTCTGACTCGGTGAAAGGTTACCGGTTAATTGACCCGAAAACTAAAAATATAATTTTTAGTAGAGATGTCAAGTTTTTTGAAGTCATTAGAACTAGCTCTGAAGTTACCAATATTTATCAGACAAAAAATAAAAATTCTAGCAGTAAAGTTAAAAGTCAACCTACAACTGAAGTAACTATACCTTTAGAGAATCATCCTAAGAATGACACAGAATGTGATAATGCAATGAGTACTCACAGCTGGACATCGTCACCTGACTCGAGTTCCGAATCTGGTTCTCACGCATTAGACGACGAAGAACAGGATTATGAGCAGAACAAGCAGGATGATGATAATGAAGAATTTTTAGATATAGCTAATGAAAGTGGACAAAATGAAGTTGAAGAACAAATTCAAAATAATGAAATTGAACAAAATGTGGTTGAAGGACAGGTTCAAAATATTGAAATCAGTCAGTCTAGGTCAGGCAGGGTAATTAATAAACCTTTATATTTGAATGATTATGAAATTTATTCAGCCTTTTGTTTGATAGATGGAAAAGAAGATCCTAAGACTTTTAAAGAAGCCTCAGAGAGTAAAGAGTGGAAATTAGCGATACAAAACGAATTGAATTCTCATATTGAACTTGGAACTTGGACACCAGTTGAAATCCCTTTTGGAAAAACTGCTATTGGTACAAGGTGGGTTTTTAGAACGAAAGGAGATGGAACGAAGAAAGCTAGGCTAGTAGCTAAAGGTTTTCAAATATCAAGAAGAAGATCCATTAAGAAGTCTATACTCCCGTGGCGAGAATGTCTACCATACGAACCTTATTGGTGCGAGCACTTCAAGAGGATTGGGACATTTTTCAGATGGATGTTCCTACTGCCTTCCTTAATGGAGAGGTAGAATCAGAGTTTACATTAAAATACCTGACGGTTTGAAGGTTGATAAAAGTGTTAAAACTTTAAAACTTAAAAGAGCACTGTATGGCCTGAGAGAAAGCCCTAAGTGCTGGAACAATAAATTTAATGAGATCATGACAAAACTTGGCTGTAGAAGATCTCAATCAGATTTTTGTTTATATTTCAAAGACAATGTGTGGTTAATTGTGTTTGTTGATGATCTGCTAATAACAGGAGATAAAAATATGGTTAAATCTCTAATTGAAGGTCTTAAAAAGAAATTTAACGCTAAAGAAATTGGTTCAGTTAAAAGTTTTCTAGGCATGGAAATTTCAAGAGGTGAAGATGTTTTAAAAATTTCTCAAAAGAAGTATATTGATAAATTATTAGAAACGTTTAAGATGCAAGATGGAAGAGGAGCTAGTACACCCATGGAAGTGGGATATCAAAATATAAAAGGAGATGTGGTAACTGAAGTTCCTTATAGACAATTAATTGGATCCTTAATGTACTTCAAGGCCAGATATTATGTTTTCAACCTCCTATTTAAGTAGAGTTTTGGATCGTCCAACATCATCATCTTGGAAAGCTGCTAAAAGGATTTTAAGATATTTGAGATCTACAAGAGATTTGGAACTAGTTTATCAGAAAGGTAATAAGAAGTTAGAGGCTTTCTCCGATGCTGACTGGGCGGGGGATAAGACCGATCACAAAAGTACAAGCGGATCAATTATCCTTTATGGTGGTAATCCAGTTAACTGGTTCTCAAAAAAACAAAGCTCTGTTGCCCTATCAACAGCGGAAGCAGAGTATATTGCTGCATCCATATCAGCCCAAGATATTATGAATTTAAAAGGAGTTCTGAATGATTTTGGTGAGGAGGAGCTCACACCTACTCTTCATATGGATAATATGAGTGCAATTTCCATGACTACTAGTTATGAAAACTCTAAGCGTGGAAAACACATCAACATCAAAATGCACTATATAAAAGATTTAACATCTAAAAAATTGCTTAAAGTTGATTATATCAATACCAACGAGAATTTAGGAGATATCTTTACAAAACCTTTAGGAAAGGAAAAATTTTGTAGAATGCGCTCCTTGATTCAAATTGTTTAAACTGTTTGTTTAGTTTTTTTTTTATTATTCTGTCAGGATGATGTTCAAAATTTTGTTATTGTTTTTCTTTAGCCCTGACAATATGTTTGTGTCATGTTTGTTAGGTCAATGCAATTCATACTCATTGATCTAGTTATACAAAGAGTTTGAATTGAGAAGGAGTGTTAGATTATTAAGTTGTGTTCTTTCTATTTATGTCAACACTGATATTAGATTCTGTTGCTATGATACAAATAATTGTTGTTATAATGTAAAATATATTTATGTTGGCTTAGTCTTGTATGGACAATGTAATGTGGTGTTATTATTACTAAGTATTATTAGTTATGCATTCATGGTCAATTTCTATCAATTCTCAGCAGTCACCCAAACACCACTGACCACGCTCAATGCTGCTTAATTTTTATGATCTAACAAAAATTATAGATAAACTTGTCCACTTAAACGAATCTTAGTGTACTTATTTATTAAGTAAACGTTTACACTTAGACTGAATTTCAACTTAATTAAATCATTTTCTAATTTTTTTACAATTTGTCTAAAAAACGTACACAAGTCATTCGATAAAATTTGAACTAATGCTGATAATGAGATGAAACTTGACACAAAAATGTTAGTCTTAAACTTGACAACATGCGTGTCAAATTTAAATTGAATCGCGTCATTTTTCCGCGTTTAATAATTTTACGAAATTTTACTGCGTCATTATTGCGGGTTAATGACGTTAAAAAAAATATATCCCGAATTGCACAACTACAGCTGTAGATTGATTTTTCTACAAAGTTTTAATTCTCTAGCAAAAATACACTAAGAGCTATGATGATAACAGACACAAACACACATGCAGACAGATAACTTTGAGAAAACCACTCAGGAGGCATTAAAAACATCTGAAACGGATGATTCCGGTTTCATCCCGGTTTCGGTTTTTTTGCAAACACAATACTTTTCCTATACACGAACGGTATAAATAAGGAAATACAAAAATAAATAGTTGAGCTTGGTTCGAGCTCAGGGAGACCAAAGTAGTACCGATTTAAGCTTTAGATAATCATGACATTCTGAGAACGAGCGAAGCGAAAGTCTAAAATCGTGAGGAATACTACTAAGGCACTCAGTACCCAACTTTTCTTTTTTTGCCTAAACTTGAAATATGCCTAAAACCAAGTTTAGGCATATTTCTGAAATATTTGGTTAGAAGCAATTCTAAATGGTTTTTGGGTAGTGTGCTTATATTATGCCTTGGGTTATTGGTTTACAGGTAGGTGCAATATAAAATTCTTAAAAGTTTGTACACATCATCAGATCAAGAGACGCAATTGCTGGATCATTGAAGATGTTTCTCTGATTCCCCCCCTCCCATGTATCATTATACATTATCTTCTTGAGCAACTACCCCTGAACAAGTTGATAAGTCTACTTTTTTAAGTTGCACCCTTACAGTTTAACTTACCCCAAACGATTTTGTTGCTAAAAAATTACATGTTAAGCACCATAAATAAGTCCCATGAACTGTTTTGTGGCACTACGTTCAAATCGTCTAATTTCGTTATAATAGATGGTTTCTAATATTTTCCAATAAAATAGTATAATAAAGTTAGAGGTTTGAGAGATAATTAGCTGAGTGATTATAGATGTGAATGTGCTCCGGATATCGATTCATATTCCCAGTATAAAGAGCCCATGCCACTTTCCCCGAGGTGGCAATTTCCCACCAATACTGTCCAAATGCTTCAGAGCTAGTAATAAAGCTTTAAGATTTGGTTAAAATTTACATTCTGAGGGTAAGCGAAGCTACTCCATATATTTTTGGAACTTTTCCTCGCCATATCAGATTCGCTATTTATTGTTGTTTCGCTTAACTTGTAGAAAAAATAGAAAAATACATTTTGTTACAAAATGATATCCATTCATTTACTGACCATTCCTGATGCTGCTCATCACTAGTTATCCCACAAAAACTGTGGATTTTCTGGCTGCATTAAAATAAAACTTTGCACACACGCATATAGTAAAAAGCGATACACTCAGGCTAAATTTTAAACCAAGATTATTACTTTTTCTCATTTTCACTTTTTTCATTTTCCTTGTAGGAAAAGTATTGTGTTTGCAAAAAAATCCGAAACCGGGTTGACACCGGAATTATCCGTTTCAGGCGTTTTTAAGGTCTCCTGAGTGGTTTTTGCAAAGTTTTCTGTCTACTTGTGTGTGTGTATGTATGTCTGGTATCATCGTAGCTTCTAGTATATTTATGCTAGAGAAGTAAAACTTTGTAGAAAAATCAATCTACAGCTGTAGTTATGCTATTAGGGAAAAAATTTCTTTTACGAAGTCATTAGCCCGCGATAACAACGCAGTGAAAATTTTCAAAAATCATAAAATCATGCAATCGGATTGAGATTTGGCACGCATGTGACTATGTATAAGACTAACATATGTGTAAAGTTTCATCTCATTATCAGCAATAGTTCAATTTTTAATAAATGAATTGTGTACGTTATTTAAAAACGTACACAATATTTACAAATGGTGCAATTGAGGTGAAATTCGATACACGTTTATATTATTACTTAATAAATAAGTACACTAAGTTTCGTTTCAATACGACAAGTATATCTAAGATTTTTGTTGGATCATAAAACTTAAGCAGCACTGAGCGTGGTCAGTGCTATATTGGTGACCGCTGAGAATGATACGGATGCATTGACTATCTAAACACGAGCGAAGCGAGTCCAATGTCATGTTGCAGTATAAAGTTAGCTGTATTTAACAGCCATTCGCGTAAACACAAATTCTTAAATTTTAGCGGAGTTGACCATTTTTGATAATAGGGTCTTATTAGAAATGTATGTTTACGAGACTTTACATCTTAGCTAATTTAGCGCAAACGTACAATCGGGTTAAAACTATTATTTTTAGCTAAAATGTACGGTCGCGTTGTCGACAACCAGTCACGCAAAACTAATCCTAAGATCTCGATCACATCTGTAACTATTATAGGTATAGAAATTTCCCTAACCAGGGAACGAAATGAATTAGTAATAATTCCAATATTACTTTTACTAATGTGGAAGCAAAGATATTAGTCAGATCATTAAAAGCATTTGGGAGGGGGGGTGGTCACCGGAAAATTGCCAATAGAACATGTAAAACCTGTTTTCTATAGAAAATAATAACTACTATTATTTATTAATTTCAAGCATTATTATCTCCACCTACAAGGCTTACTAATCATTTAATCGTTATAAAATTATTTATTCAGGTTTCAAAGCAGTTTTACTTTAAAAGACAATAGGATATGCAACAGGAGTGTAAAACTTTATTTCTTAGCTGCGAAATTTGTAAAAAAAAGTTTTAATAGAACAACTAAAAGTAAGTTGCAACTTCCAACTGCGTAAGTTTATATACAACTTTACGCATATGCAATAAAGTAGTGAAACGGATACAGGTCAAATTCCGGTACCAGATTTTTGGTCTCATTAAAGGGGAAAAAAGAACTACCGAGCTCTAATTTTTGTCTCCATTTGGCCTTTAAATTTCCTCCCTTATTCTATGCTTGTAAAGAAAATGAATCTGAAACCGAGATTTATTACGAATTATCCGATACAGTGTTTTTATGAGTGGCTCACACAATGCATTAAAATGTCTGCTATTATCGACGCTCCCAATGTATTTATGCTATAGAGTTAAAACCTAGTCTACTTTTTTTTTTTTTTTTTTTTTTTTTTTTTTTTTTAACAAATTTCTTTATTTTATAAATAATATAATACAAAACATTATTATTTCATGTATAATTTAACTAAGAATTAACAAAGGGTCATTAATATCTCAACAAAACTGTCTACATTAATAAAACATGGAAAAATTATGAGGTGGATACGCATGAGTTTCCAATGTTTAATCTCATTATGAGCATAACTTAAATATTTATCCGTATAACACTATTTGAGAATGAGCATAACCTTAAATATTTATCGTATAACACGTATTGAAGAATGAGCATGACTTAAAATATTTATCGAAAAACGTATTGAAGAATGAGCATGACTTAAAAATATTTTCGTATAACAACGTATTGAAGAATGAGCCTGACTTAAAATATTTATAACGATACACTATTAAGAATGAGCATAACACCTTAAATATTTATCTTATAACACGTATTGCAATGAGCATGAACTTAAATATTTATCTTATATACACGTATTGAAGAATGAGCATGACTTAATATTTACTTATAACCGTATTGAAGAATGAGCATAATAAATATTTCTCTAAACGTATTGAAGAATGAGCATACTTAAATATTTATCGTATAACACGTATTGAAGAATGAGCATGACTTAAATATTTATCTTATAACACGTATAAGAAGCATGACTTAAATATTTATTTATCTTAAACGATTGAAAATGAGCATAACTTAAATATTTATCTTATAACACTATTGAAGAATGAGCATACTTAAATATTTATCGAAAACACGGAAGAATAGCATAACTTAAATATTTATATAACACGTATTGAATATGATACTTAAATATATAGCATACCAGTTCATAGACAGAGAAAAAGCTCGAAGTACCCGTAACCGATTTTTAATTCACAATATATATATATATATTATATATATATATATATAATATATATATATATATATATATATATAATGTGAGCCTTTCTTATTTACAAGAACCACCCCTCTACATGGCTAATTTTTCTTTCGTAAATTGGCTAATAAGTATAAACACAAAAATATAGACAACCATCAGTTGGTTCAAACAGGGGTTGATATTTTACCTTTATTTATAAAGATGAAAAATGGAAAAGCTTGTCAAGGTGATACCTGTTGATGACATGGATTTTATTTAAGAATAAAGATTATTTTTGTTACTCTTAGCGTTACAATACAACAACCTTTTAGGCATATTTTGTTATTTATTTCAGACACAATAGCTTATGTAAAAAGACAATAAATATGGTCTGTCGATATTTTTTTTTATATTTTTAAAACAGTTTTGCAACTATGGGCGTTTACTATATGTATTTACCTGGTATAGAAAAAGAGCATGTTTTTTTTCTTCTTACCTTTATAAATGAGAAAAATCGTGATAGTAAAAATAGTATTTTTCCTAAACGGTGCAGGTGTGTGTGTGTGTGTGTGTGTGTTTGTGTGTGTGTGTGTGTAAAGTATGAAACGTTGTAATCTAGAGAGGACCCACCTGGAAAATTTGCTTCTTTGTCTGCTTTAGTATACAAGGAGCATTGTTAAAGTATAAACATTATCTATATAGATTAAATAGAAGGTTTCAACGACGTTAAACAAAGCCCTAAAAAGATGTTTCAAGCTCCTCAATGTATTGAGATAGGCTATGTCTCCTCTAGTAATATATCTCTATGGATAAAATGGTATCTATCAGGGCTACCAACTTGAGGAAGTAAGTAAAATTGTCTATTAATGAATCAGCACATCACGAGCATTTCCATAAATAGTTTATACACTTATCAAAAATATTTTAGTAGTTTTTTATTTAAAAAAAGTTAAAGAAATAGAGTACTGTTTAATTTTTATAAAACTGCTGCAGTATGTCCCAAGTAGAGTTAAAGTAACCTCGTCGACGCTGTTTCGTTGTAAAACAATTTTTTCCTAGTTTTTACCCGACGTTGTGAAAAACTTAAAAAACACTTTTTTAACATTTTTTTCGGACTGTTAAAAAAAGAATTTTTTAAGGGATGAAAAATTCACGGGTCGTATATCTTTGTAAGGTTAGATAAAGAAAAATAAAAAGTTGGGAAATGCTTTTCACAAAGTAACAACAGGTCTTACACAGACGCTGTGGAGGAGCAAGCAGAGTAAAACACTAACACTGACACACGTACTCACTCATCTGTACACACACTTAGTCCCCTTCAAGTTAGAAAATACTAACTAACGTGTACTAGAGATTCTTCATGTTTTCATTTTCTCAACCCCTCAAACAAAAAGCTTTGTCAAAGGAGAAAATAACTGGTATCTGTTGCTCTCAAACAATACTTACTACTTCTTAACGGATTAACACAATTCTTCTAATAAACTTTAATTTATTCTTAAACTTTATTTATTCAAATCAGTTGTTGTTTATTTATTAAAATCAGTTTATGTATTTGTATATAGACTTTACACATCTTTTTTTTAAACAATTGTTTTATTAATGCTCACAAAAGAAATATATTCTCAGAGCGTATACCTGGTGCAAGCTTGTATGATGATACGGTTTGCACAATATCCTCACGTAGATGGCACAGTTTTATATTTTTCCTATTCTTCTTTCTCTGTCTCTCTATGGTTATAATCTTCTTGTATATTCTTTACGAGATTTCTAGTATCAAAGTAATTCTATGTTATCTTTATACTACTCTAACTATCCTCAGTAGAACAAACTATCATATCTTTATAAAGAAATGAGTGTATAAAACTGAACGAACCACAAACAAAATTAAGGGCAATATTTATAGCATACTAAACTTATTCTTTGACACAATGATTGTACCTGACACACTCCAATAGGTACATCCGGAATTGTTCGATTTCCCCATTCGTCCTATACATTCATTGTCTCCCTTCTTTGCTCATCTATTTTAGTTCTCTAATTAAAAATTTTCTTTTTGTGGACTTAAAAAAAATATATAAATAAAAACAGATTAATTACACAAAAGTCCTATATTTTTTAATATAAAATAATAACTAAGCTTTCGATTAAAAATTAGTCATCATTAGAGTTAAACTAATATAAAATAAAAATAAAAATTTACAAACTACATCATATTGCACTTTGGTATGGTTTGGTAAGCTATGTTTAATTTTTTTTTTAAACATAGCTAACCAATCCATACCAAAGTGCAATATGAAGTAGTTTGTAAAATTGTATTTTTATTTTATATTAGTTAAACTCTGATGATGACTAATTTTTAGTCGAAAGCTTAGTTATTATTATGTATTAAAAATATAGGACTTTTGTATAATTAATCTGTTTTTATTTAGTTCTTTAACCTTTTCTTCCCCTGTCTTGCCTTTGTTTCTATGTTATTAAGTGGCATTCTGCCACGATATAAGCGAATTATGAAATTAATTAGTCAAAAAACGTGAGTTGTTTAACATGTATACTATACATGTCAATCAATAAAACTGGAACTAGTTCTGATAATAAAATAGAACTTCATATTTTAATGTTAACCATACTTTAATGTTTTAATGTTATCCATACATAGTAGTACACATAGAGATATACACTAGAGGGGGCATAGCCTATCTAAATACATTGAGAAGCCTAAAACATCTTTTTGGGGGCTCTCAGGGGCTTGATAAAACCTCCTTAAAGAGTAAGTTAAGGTTGTAATTGATAAATTAATTTCGGTTTTCCGCACATTGCTTGTGTTATGATTTGTATTTTTAACGTTCTTCTATATAAGTTATTGTAATATTCTACTGATTATTTGATTATATTTATAAGCGAAGGTAGTTAGGTTACATTTGCGACGTTTCAAAATATAACCTATAGGACCTCTCTAGCGCAATTATCTCTATAGTAATACATGTGTAGAATATTTCAGCCCCATCTAAATACTTTAATAAAGATTTGTGATTTTTTTGTATTTTTTTTTCAATATGTTCTACCCTGTATTTTGTGGAGAGACTGATACTTTTTAATAATATTTACTCCACTTGCGCTGTCTTATTCATAGATCTAAACTTTTTTGAGAATAAATACGAAAGGACTGCGCTGTTTATAACTATTTTCCTCTCGTTATTGAGAATGTAGAACGTTGATCATAAAAAAGATAGTTACAATGATCCTTTAGTCAGGTACAGTTCGTGATCAGTGAGAAGAACACAAGAAGGTTAAATAAACCAAGTCCAGGTAGTTCTGTATTATACTGATACCTCTAGTAAACCCATGTTGACGTGACTAGACCACTAAATAACTAACTTACGAGCTTTGCATAAGACGACTAAAACTCCTCAGATTCTTAGACTGAAGTAGTCAATAATTGTATACTCCAGAAATAGTCTTGATAGACAAGTTTTTCTAGACATTGTCTATAAAAAATGACACAGCGCAGAAGGCAATTGAATAGAAAATGCGCTGAAGCGATTGAAGTAGCTTTATTTTGTAAAATATTTTTCGAGTTATTATTGTAATGAATTACATGTGAACTGGATTGGGTCGGTCTTTGAATGTAAAAGTTCTAGGCTTGATCCTTAATATGCCCAATAAATGGATTACAATGCAATATTTAGTTTAATTATTGCATGATATTAATTAATTAATCGGATGTTATTAATTAACATCCGAGGCCGTCGGATGTTACAATTAAATTATTGGCCTTTTTATTCACATATTTAATAATTTAAGAAGTCAGTCTTAAAGTGGATTGGATACGAAATTAAATGAAAGGAATTAAATGTGAGAGATATGCCTGTTTATCTTAAAGCATTTAGTGACAAGATAATCCATGTTACTTGAGGTATCGACTTGTGCGGGCTAGACTAAACCCTCAACATCGTATAACTAGACCCTCTTTCTAATCCTGAGTTTGTTTAAACCCGCAACACATTGAGCCTTAAGCCAGAGCTCTAAATGTTTATATGTTATCACAAAAAAACAGCAATTCATCAATCTTAAACTTTTCAATCGTGTTGAAACCGAGTTTGATAAGTCGGTCGGTCTTATCTAACCCATTGAGAAACAAAACAAAGTATATATATTGTTTATATACACACGGAAACACGCATTACAAAAAAAATTGAGTTTGCAATATGCGGGATATTTTCCGCATGTCGGGAAATTTGCCCGACATGCGGACTACCACGCCAGAATTTTTTCGTCATAAGGGACCTCTGAAACAGAATTGTGTTGGTCTTCCGCCAAGACGCTTATCCCATTAGCGAATTTAGACGCCTATCCCATTTCCAAAGGAGATTTTCTAAAAGTCTAGAAAGCGAGGGTGGAGTTGAACTAGCCAACTAAAAATCTTCACATAACAAAATCTCGTATATGTGAGCCATTTTGAGCGATTTCTTTTGGAAAAAATCGCTAATTGGATAATTGTCACATCGGGAGTCAAATTTTAATTAATCCGTTGTAAAAGGCTCCTTAATACTTTATCGTAAAAGTTATTTGTGGAACAAGGCATGAAAGATAGTTTTACGGCTAAAGTTTCATTCAACGAAAAAGCCGAAATAATTAACTTCGTTGGCTCCCGAGGGCCAAAATGTTAACACATAGGACCAATCGCTGTTGGAATAGGCTACAACTTCCCCTGTCTAGAGGGGGAAGTGACATTTACAAAGCAATTAAACGAGACTGTGAATAGATCTTACGACGCAACAAGTAGATAATCATTACAATAATTATTTACGACATAATTTGTAATAATTATGTTATATATTACATATAACATAATGTAATATGTTATATATAATGCGCGGCAGGGGACCTATCATTTAATAGTGTAGGCGGGTCTTTATTTCCCGCTTTTTGCACAAATTTAGTTTGGAATTTAATTTTTATATTTTGTATGGTTAACTTTTAACAAACCGTAGCGCTTCATGCGGCCTTCGTCGTCATTAAACAAACAAAGATCGCTTCTGATTACTTTTTAAGTTTTTCATTCAAGTAATTTATTAATTTAATCGATTCAATCAAGTAATAATACTAGAAGATAGATTTTGGTATTTAATGTATCGCCTATTACATCGCTAAGATGCTGCGCACAAGTGATTAAATTTGATAAAATCGACTAAATCAATAAAACAATTAAATTAAATTTAAACTTATCCGCCGTCAGTAGCGTTCTGTGGAAGTTTAAAAAAAACTTCTTTTTCCTATTAGTTTTTGAATTTTTGTAATACTGAACATGATAAAGACTAACCATTTTTATCAAGTTAAAATAAAAATATACGTAGAAAACATGCAGTTTAGAATAACAATAAATGAGGCTGTCATATACAGAAGTTGCCATGGTCCACATAAATTTCAATATAAAAATATAATCGGCCATTTTGGGAAGCTATTGGGGTAAGTTTATAAGTTGTCCGCACCGGTCCGCCGCAGCGCTAATTTTTAATAGCTTGCGATAATCGAATCCAAACTTTTCCTCATTTAAGTTACTCCCCCTGCTGTAAACTATGATTTTATACTTAAAGAATTGTGTTTTCTTGACACACGAATAGAGGAAATAATTTAATTAACTCTGTATAATCTTCTAATTCTGACCAGCTAAAGAAAATTGAAATTACGAAGTAAATAAGTTTCTGTCCCTCCTCTTAGATTTTTAAGCCAATGGGGGAAACACAATGAGTGACTAATATATCATATCTATGAATTATTCACAATATACATTATCTCATTACAGTTGTCTTAATAATATCCTATCTTATTATTTTCAAATATTTTATTAAGTATTTTTTATTTCAATATAATATTACTTTATTTAATATCCTGTCCGGAATAGGTACAATGGACCCACATCAGAGGTCTAAGGGCCTTGGAAATATTTCCACCGGAAAATCAAAAAAATCTAATTAATTGAATCGCATATATAATTACAAGTTTTTGACTTCCTCAACAAATTTAATAAATTTTTGATTTGTCATGGTCATGAGAAAAGGAGATCGATACGTTCACTAAGTATATCGGTGTCTCTCAGAATATTTCTGCAAACAGACATAATGTTATAGTTTATGCCACTATCTTTAAAGCAAATTATTTAACCGCCTTAGCTAAATACTAAAATTTAATAACCATTCTATTTTCGGCTGAGTTATCTACTTTACAGGTAGCCGATTAGTTTACAGTAAATAATAATTAAAATTACCTGTTTATAGGAGAGAGCTATTCGTTATGCAGCTGCTTTTAGACTTCTGAAACAGATAGAAGTCACGTTTATTAACTATTGCGAGTAACTTGGGTTTACTACCAATGCATTGTAGTCATAATAATAATTAGACAGAGGTGATAGATTAGCCGCCATTACTGTAATGTAGCGTGTTCAAAAAAACAATTTGTGTAAAAACTTCATGAGGTTTCTTTAAAAACGTTCATTTTCTTTCTGTTATTGTTCGTAGACTAATTTTTTTCAATTAAGTATATAGCGCAGTTTATTTAATGAGTGCTACCTCAAAAAAAAATAGTGTATGCCATCCGGCTGAGAATGTCTTTATGTCTTGGCAATTTTTCCCGACTCGCTTCGCTCGTCGGTAAATCTAATTGCCGTGACATAAAGACACACTTCTCAGCCTTATGGCATAAATAACTATTTTTTCAGTTGCAATGAGGAAGATGCATGTTTGCCAATATTTTTATTTAAAAGTATACTACATTTACGTAATAATAGCACTTGCAAAAAATTTTTTAGAGTGCTCCAATTATTTTTAATTGATTTTTAAAATTTACTGTTGTTGTTGGTGCGTGTTGTTCATTGCGAAACCGTATCGCACCACAGCGGATTTATTTAGAAACTTTTCGTAGTTATCATTTGTTGCTTAACGTACCTTTTATTTCAGATTTCTCTAGCTGCTTTATTATCTTGCAACACCGCTTCACAGTTTTTTTTTCAGTCAACTTAAGTTCTGGCGAGAAATCACTCTTATCACATGTGATAACAATTATTTATGTGTTATCGATGTATTTCAACTTTTTAATTAAAATATTTTAACAACATTATAATTATATTTATGCTATTTTAAATAATTATAACAAAATATTAGTGGTAATTTTGTGTTTTAAAATGTTTTGTGCTCATAATAAACTATCAGTGATAAATTTACAAGTGCTTGTTGTTCACTCTACTTTTCGTTTAGTTTATGAAATTATTACATTGAATTTGAGGAAATAGTTATTCTTTAATTAATACGTACTAACTTTAATAAAAAAGGCAGCTTTTGTTTTAGCCATCTCAATGCCGAATACTGCTCAAAATTGGATTCACTCGTCCCAACTGTAAGATGATAAATGTACGTACTTAATTTGAACAAAAATAATTTAAAACTAGCGATTATTCACGTGACTTTTTACAAAAGATAGTGCAGACTAATAAAATAATAACTATTTACCCCAATTCTAAGCAATAATATCATAATTTGAACGAAACGTAAGGTAAACAATCAAGTAAAACTTTATTTTTTTACTGATATTTGAACAGCTTCGCCTAAAACATTTTAGATCCAGGTTTGTATGATAATTTTGAGCATTGCAGGCTTGAAAATAACTCGCAAAACAATCAAAACTGGTATAACTAAAAAAAAGAGTTTTTGACCATTTGTTACTTTTATCATTGACCTTGAGATTTGAAACAATCAACTCAACAACCCAAGTGACGTAATACCTTTTGCCGCGAATCTTACTTTTTTAAATATTATTTTTTTTTAATTGTTTATAAAAAAATTTGTTCAATATTATTTTTTTTAATTGTTTATAAAAAAATTTGTTCAATATTATTTATTTTAATTGTTTATAAAAAAAATTTTCAATATTATTTTTTTAATTGTTTATAAAAAAATTTGTTCAATATATTTTTTTAATTGTTTATAAAAAAATTTGTTCAATATTATTTTTAATTGTTTATAAAAAAATTTGTTCAATATTATTTTCATTTTTTTTCTTTGAAGTACATTTTTTCTTTCCTCGATTAACTTAAAAATAAAAATAAAAAAATAAAATAAAATGCCCGTTTTAGGGCCTTTCGGCCCATCAGGGTATTCACCCTGCGGGAACAACCTCAGGTGGGTTGCATCTACTACACTCTAAGAATTAATTAAAGTTGGCGAAATCATTTTAATGCAAATACTATTCATAAAATCTTAGAGCATAGCCCGGGCTGCGAACCCCGGACCTCCGGTGCCGAAATCGAACGCATTTACGATCACGGCCACGGAGGCAGACTCGATTAACCTAACAAAACAAAAAAACCATAGGTTAAAATTTATGCATCTTCCTCATTTGAGTTACAATTCGAGGGTCCAAATTTTTCCAATGTTCATTTATGTTTGAGACCTCTTATGATAACCTGACATCGCACAGACTCGTCAGGCGTATTAACCATAAATTTGGTGATTGAAATATTCCGAGGACGATGTGAAGAGAAAAAATTCAGAGGTACTGCGTACCCGATTTTTTTATTTTTCAAATTCTTGGTCGGACTCTTATTATTGTTATATTTAATATTTTCTTAAATATCTACCGTTTATAATAAGTTAATAAAAACCAAATAAAAAAGTTATAAAATAGTAATAAAAAATTATTGGTAGCATAAAAAGAAGTTGATTCCAGAGGACGTGCAACTATTTCATAATGACGTCCTCATTTGTAATTTCTATTTTTTAATTAAAGTTAACCTTAAATTTAAAAAATAAAAAGACGCTGCTCTCCCATAAGTAATTAACTTTAATACGAATTTAAGTAATTTTCCTCACCTACTTATAGGAAAAGTTTTGGGTTGACCCTTAAATTTCAAAAACATATATTTTATTAGAATCATCAGTTTTAGGCACTTTTAGCGAATTTTCAAAGAAAAATTGAGCTTATGAGATTGAAGTCATGGAAGAGGAAGTGGGGGAGGTAGATTTTTTAAAAGGGCGGTCTCACTGATCAAGAATATATACATATATTGTTCAGGTTTGTATGTATATATATATATATATATATATATATATATATATATATATATATATATATATATATATATATGTATGTATGAATGTATGTACGATATTTTTGTGTCCTAGACTTATTTATGGGACACGATAACTTTCAAACGCTTTCTTGGATCAAAATTAAACGTGATACAAAAATCAACCTTGTTTATCCCGAACCCTACTATTTTTGATATATGGGTCACGTGGGGTCATTAACCTGATAAAATGACCCCAAAAACATTTTAAAAAATCAGAAATCTTCTTATAGTGTTTAGATTTGGCTGAAATGATTTAGACTCTTACTACTATGCATGCTTCACAAACAACATAGTGTCATTTCATAAAAGAGGAAGAAGTCTTTCCACAAACATATATTTCTTTTTAGCAAAGCGCTTTCAACCTAACAAGAGGCCATCATCAGTGCTAGCCGTTGAATAAAGAAGAGGGTGATAGATGAGTCTTACAGATCAGACTCTTTGATATCTGATTTGTAAGACTCATCTATCACCCTCTTCTTTATTCAACGGCTAGCACTGATGATGACCTCTTGTTAGGTTGAAAGCGCTTTGCTATGAAGAAATATATTTTTGTGGAGAGACTTCTTCCTCTTTTATTAAGATGAACTCCATTAACGCTCACCTTGGTTCCTCTTTAGAGTCATTTCAGTTTTAATTACGGTTTTTATTGATTGACATACATATGTAAACAAAACATTATGTCAGTAATTAACATGTAAACATATCTAGTTTTTCTCTAATATATTTGAATTCGCTTATATCGTGCCACAATGTGCCACTTATATAAACCTGTCATATGACGCAATGATATGGGACACCAACCATATGGTTGCTCTGCCGCATGGTTGTTGCTCTACCAACCATATGGTTGCTCTGCCACATGGTTGTTGGTCTACCAACCATATGGTTGCTCACGACACCAACCATGTGGTTGCTCTGCCACATGGTTGTAGCGCCACCAACTATATGGTTGCTCTGCCGCATGGTTGTTGCGACACCATCCATGTGGTTGCTCTGCCACATGGTTGTAGCGCCACCAACCGTGTAAGACATGTCACATTTATTTATTAGATTGACATATATTTGATTGGCATATTGACATATATATATATATATATATATATATATATATATATATATATATATATATATATATATATATATATATATATATATGTATATATATTGTATACGGTCATAAAGCTTATAAATGGACAATATATAAAATATGGAAGCAAAATAATTACTAACTATAATTAAAACTAAACTTTCCTGCCTCCATGTCCGTAATTGTATAAGCACTCGATTTCAAAGCCGGAGGTCCGGGGTTCGCATCCCGATATGCGATATGCTCTCAGATTATATTATTAGTATTTGTATTAAAAAAAATCAACAACTTTAATTAATTCTTAGAGAACGCCAGATGCAAACCACCTCAAGTAGTTCTCGCAGGGTGAATACACTGATTTATTTATTTATTTAATCAAAACTTAAATTTTGAATTGAAGTGTCATTCTCTCAGTAGCTGTTTCCTTCAAAATGAAATGCGTTACTTCATAAAAAAAATATCCAGCACTAAAGAGATAACTGTTATAAAACATTAAACCTGGTTAAGATGTAATAAAATAATTCTACACTGTTACAACGGAGGCAGTTAATAGCAAGGCTGCTAGCAGGCGAGAGGCGTTAAATAGATTTTTATTTCGACGTGTCTGAATATTCACTGTCTTCACAATATTTTACTGTCAAGTTGTTAAAAGTTAAGTTTTTCTTTTCCTCCTCTACTTAAAAAAAGAAACTGTGGAAAAACTTTCGTGTAAACTTCAAGATCCGAAACCAAGATTTTCCCTGAATAATTTGTTTAGGGTGTTCTAAACGCCAGTCTTACTGTTGCTTCCCAATTTCCTTTTATAGGACGGGAAGTATTTTTAATAGCGAAAAATGTAACACACAGTTTTCCAGTGTTGAACCGCAGATTGCAAAAATAAAACTTTGGACTACTATCTTACTAGAAATTATTAAAAATGTAACGCCTAGCTGATCTAATTATGATAAAAACAAGTCCTATGTAAAAAAAAAAGTTGAATCCGGAGTACCTTGGGACTTTTCTAATCGCTTCGCTACGTTCTTGCTGAGTGCGTGTCTGAACAAGGTTAGGACACGCATCGCTCATCCTCTCCATATACAACTCGTTAAATTTAGACTGCAACACCTCTTCAGTCGCTTTTCTCGCCCTCAGATAGCACATACGTCCCTTTCATTCCCAACGGTCACTTATCCAGGCACTGACCACGCTCAATGGTGCTTAAATTTTATGATTCTACAAAAATCATGGATATACTTGTCGTATTAGAACGAAACTTGATGAAAATAAACATACTTGTAGCAAAGTTCAATTTCGTTGGATTATTTCCTGATATTTTACAATTTTTGAAGAAACGTACACAAGCTATTTGATATTTAAGTTGATAACGCTGATAATAAGATGAACCTGGCAAATATATTAGTCTTATGCGTGGTTACTTGCGTGACAAATCTCAATCCCATCACATCGTTTTTTCACGTTTTATGATTTTTCAAAATTTTCGCTGTCATTATTGTAGGTCAATGTCGTCATTAAAAAAATATTTCCAGATAACACAACTACATTTATAGACTGATGTTTGTAAAAAGTTGCAACTCTCAACCATAAATACACTGGCTAACTCCGATGATAAGACACACACATATACACACTTATTTAATGTTGTTAATTAAACATAAAACCATGAATGAATGCTAATTAGTAGCCACTCAAACACAGTTAAAAACTGAAATTTAGTAGCCACTCAAAACACAGTTAAACATAAAACCATGAATGAATGCTAATTTAGTAGCCACTCAAAACACAGTTAAACATTAAACCATGAATGAATGCTAATTTAGTAGCCACTCAAAACACAGTTAAACATAACAAATGAATGCTGTAGCCACTCAAACAAAGTGTGCACAAGTAAAGATTTTATTAAGTTAAAGTAAATACCTTAAGTGTTTGTAAACCTATCATAATATAAATCATTTGTTAAAAAATTCCACATAATCAAATGTATTACATGCTACACACTAAACATGCAACGACCATCACTACTCTATACTTAAGTCTTATCCGGACACTGACTCATAAATACGCTTGTCAATCTAATATTCGTACTGTTTTGCGAATTCTGTTAAGTCCGAAAGTTTTCAGCCCTTTAACCTAATATATTACTTCTAGTTACTTAATTAACTTCATAATTCATAACTTCGTAATGAAATTTAACAATTTTCTCTTGGATATTTTTTCTTCGATTTAATAAATAAAGATGTGCAATTGCACATCTTTTGTGCAAGATAAAAACAAAATATAAATAATAATATATATATTAGATTCAATTAATACAAATTATTATTAAATATTTTCATATATTATATTATATTATATATATATATATATATAATATATATATATATATATATATATATATATATATTATGTATTTATTTATTATCTTTATAATTATTATCAAATTATAACAAAATATATCTGCGCATATAAAATTTGCAGATACCAGGAATACAAAACGCGTAGGAAGTAACAAAACCCAAGCATGTCGTGCCAAATGTATTTTTATTATATGTACTTTGAATTATTAATTAACAACGAATTAACATGATAAATGTAATTGTTTCTCTTTGTTTAACTTGTTTTAATTTTGATAATGGGAAAAATATATAGTTTGAGATGTATATTTTTGAAACATTTTCTAGCTTTTAACGATGAATTACATTATTTTATTTCGTTTAATTACTTTAGAATGTTTTGTCTAAAATAAGTTATTAATGTTTTAATTTACACTTTTTACACTATTTAAAGCCAAGATCTCTTCACAATGAAACACTAAATAACATAATGTGTAGATGATGGAATATGAGTGACGTCACAGAGGTAGGCTATTGTATAATTTTGGATGTTGTTTAGTATAGCGGCAGTGTTAATTTTATGATACTGTGTTAAAATTTGGATGGACCTTCTTTCCTTTCTGGCTGTATAATTTATTTAGGTTACTTTAATAACTTTTTTGTCTAAAAATAGTTATTTATGCCATAAGGCTGAGAAGTGTGTCTTTATGTCACGGCAATTAGATTTACCGACGAGCGAAGCGAGTCGGGAAAAATTGCCAAGACATAAAGACATTCTCAGCCGGATGGCATACACTATTTTTTTTTGAGGTAGCACTCATTAAATAAAGCACTCATTAAAAAAAATCAAAAAATAGCACTCATTAAACTGCGCTATACTTAATTGAAACAAAAACAAACGTCCAATTATTATTAACCCCATATTATCGTCGTCATTAAATTCATCCATAGCTTCACAATTTTACTCAAAAATGTTAAAGCTTTACAAATAAACACACAAAAATTGTCAATTAGAACACGAACAAAAACAGAAACAAAATGAACGTTTTCAAAGAAAACTCATGAAGGTTTAACACAGATTGTTTTTTGAACACGCTACATTACAGTAATGGCGGCAACATATGAATTACTTTTACGTCCTAGGAGTTTTTTTTACATTCATTATTGTCCTCGGAGGTGAAAAGTACTAAATAACCTCCTATAACAATAATGATTGGCTTCTCATCCTAAAAACGGTCCAATTAAGTGCTCAATTACGTACTACCTCAAAAAAAGTATTTAAAAAAACGATAAGATTTAATCAAATATAAAAGAAAATAAAAAAAAGTGGGTACGGGTTACCTCGGAACGTTTTCTCAACACATCGAATTCGCAACGCCCATTTTCCCTACTCTGGACTCGCTTACACGTCCTTAGAATATAAATGTCGTTAAAGTTATTGTAAGACGTCTTTGGACTAGCTTCGCTAGTCCTCAGATAGTAAATACATTTATTTCATTCCCAGCGGTCACCCATCCAAGCAATGACCACGATTCAGTTAACTTTTTTAATCTAACAAAAAAAAATCATAGATGTACTCGTATTGAAATGAAACTTGGTGTTCGTATTTATTAAGTGAAGGTATACTCTTGTAATAAATTTCAACCTAATTGCATTATTTTCCGATTTTTACAATTTTATAAAAAGCAGAGAGCATTATAAAGCAATTTTATAATGCCCGTTTAGAGCCGCAAGGCTCTAAACGGGCATTATTATTATTAGAATTCTGGCACGGTAGTCCGTATGTTGGACGAATTTCCTTAGGAATACATATTTCCGTGCTTAACAATCCATTTCTTCCTCAAAGTTCCAGTTTATGCAAGCATTACTCGTGACTCATTTTTCCTGCATTTGTTTTAAAAAAAATGCGCTAAAACTATTAAAGACACTAACTGAGCAATAAACTAGTACAAATAGTGGTATTCACTGCCAATTTTAGAGTTATGGTTTTGTCTAACCGACAGGATAATTATGCTCATTTTCTTTGAAAAATATTGACAAAATGAGTTACGAGCAGTTCTTAATAATTGAGTAACTGCTCAAAGCATAAACTGGAACATTTAACAAGAAATGGATTGTTAAGCAAATTAAATTCGCCCGACGTGCGAACCGCCAAGCCAGAATTTTTTCAGATTTTTTTTCTTTTAAAAGATTGAGGTCTCTCACAAGGAGGAGTCTCGATAGATTTCTTTAAATTGAATTTTTCTACGTGTTTATATTCTACAATTTGACTTTGAAAACAAAGTCGATTTCAGGCTAGTGCGAGCTCAAAAAAGTTCTAAAAACTGTTTAGAACGATTTAAAAGATTTTGCGAACTTCACTTTCTTGTTTATTTAAACGGGAAAAGTATTGTCATAGTAAAAAATAATATTAGCCACTTTCTTTATATCACATATGTTTACAAGAACCTATACGTTCTTTTTAGATCTTGTAAGATAAAATCCAAGTCATCATTTAGATTCAGTAAGGTAAATGTATTAGAATGCTTTTACCTAATCAAGAGTTTTTATTTATTTCTATTATTGTAAAAAAAAAAATAACAAAGAGAAAAAGTTAATGTTTTCTATTGTCCTACTATTATACATCATGCCAGTGAACACTCCAAAGCTTAAACATCCATGGAGAGAGGCGCTTGACCCTTTCATCCCAGAATGTTCAGACTGGTAGACTCCGAGTTCTGTAAGTGATAATGTGATTAGGTGTGTAAGAGTGCCCTTCTAGGTTAATTATTAGCGAATTTCCTTTGGAAAAATTTGCTAACAGGATAGGTATCATAGCGGGAGTCAAACCTCGGACCACGAAAGAAATCCGTTGCAGAGGTCTCTGATGACGAAAAAAATAGGTTTCGCGAAACATTATATATATATATATATATATATATATATTATATATATAAAAATTTACTGAATTTATACCCTGTTGCTCTCTCGTCAGTGTTTATGCTCATTGTTTCTCTACTTATATATATATATATATATATATATATATATATATATATATTATATATATATATATATATATATATATATATATATATATATATATTTTCAAAATAAATTCGGTGGCTCATTTTATCCTACGTTTCTCCGGCAATGTCTAGAATAAAGGAGAGTATTCCTTCCAAAAAAATGTTTTTAAACGGACTAAAAAATATCAATATAGAATTTAATTTTAAAAAATATAAGCATAATTTTATGCTCTGAAATCCCATTTCGCTTCTCGTTTTCAAACAACAAAAGGAAACATGAAGAGGTAAGGATGTCTTTTGTCTAAAAGTCTAAAAAAGTCATTTAGAGTTGCTTTTGTTTAGTTACTTTTTACTTCTTTACAAAGGATTTGTAGAAAAGATAAAAACACTAAATATATAGACTTGGTAGCCTCAGACCAAGTAACAACTAAACATACAAGCGCAACAGGACACTAAGGAAACAAGTTCTAAACGCGAAAATGTTTAAAAGAAAGTTTGCGTTTACAGGGAAAGTTTAACTAGAAAGTGACCGCATCAACATTCTGCCTACCTTTTTGTCAAATATAAAGATGACTTTAATATGCTATATTTTACCTAACTAAAAACAACTACCATCTGTTATACTTACATCTAAGTATAACAGATGGTTATACTTAGATAACGTATCGCTTATGTCTTAAAAGACATAAGCGATACGTACAGATAGTAGAACTCGGAATAGATATAACAAACTAATCTATGGATTGATGCAAAAATTAATCAAAGAGCAAAAAGGGGAATTTTATACAATGATATTTCACTAATTTTGCTCATATGTGTCACGAAATTTCATATCTATATACTTGGCAAGTCAAAATATTCAATCCGTCATAAGCCAAGAAAATACTATTAATCATCTATGCTGTAAGAAAAATTTGTGTTAATGAAATTTGTCACATAAAAACAATTTTAACAAGAAACATCGGGTACGGGGTACCTCAAAATTTTTCCTCGTTACATCTGATTCGTTACCCTCATCCTCCCAGCTTTGGACTCGCTTGGCTCGTCTTCAGATAGTAAATGCATCCGTATCATTTTTAGCAGTCACCCATACAGCACTGAACACGCTCAATGCTCCTTAATTTGTATCATCAAACAAAAATCATGGATATACTTGTCGTATTGAAACAAAACTTAGTGTACTTATTTATTAGGTAGTAATATATACTTGTACTAAATTTCAATTCAATTGGCATGTATCCCGATTTTTATTAGCTCCTATATTAGTCTTATACATGGCTATATGCGTGCTGAATTTTAATCAGCACGTATTGAAATTCGTCATTTTTCCGTGTTTTATGATTTTTCGAAATTTTTGCTGAGTCATTATTGCAAATTAAGGACGTAATAAAAAAAATATTTTTCGAATAGCATAACTTCAGCGGTAGACTGATTTTTGTGCAAAGTTTCAACTCTGTAGCATGAATACACTGGACGCTACGATAATAACAGACACTCATATAGACAGACAACATTGCGAAAACCACTCAGGAGGCCTTTAAAACACCTGGAACGGAAAATTCCAGTTTCATCCCGGTTTCGGATTTTTTTGCAAACACAATACTTTTCCTATATACCTACGGTATAAATGAAGAAAAGTAAAAAAATATTCCATAAATTAATGAACAATTAAATCTATAAAACATAATAACCTGAGTATGAATTCCTCTCTTCCTCTTTTCATTTTCTAAACATGTTTATACCAAAATTAATACTTCTAGCAACGCTTTATACATGAGCTATTATTAAACTCAATAAATATATCGATTCCAATAATTTTTACAACAATTGAATTTCCACTTAATAGATTTAATAGGGAATGGAGATGTTATTTTACTGTTAATTCAAATATCTGCCACACGGCGCCACCTATGTTACTTGTTTCGGGCATATTAAATAGTGTGTGTATGTGATTATACATATAATAATTGTAATATAATATTTATGTGATAAATGACGAGAAATTTAAAAAAAAAATCAATAGAGAAAATTTGTTGTTTTCGACCAAGATTTTGTGATGATTGCTTATTTTATTTATAAATAAAACACAATAATTTTAAATCTACACTCATGAGTTTCTATACAGATAATAATAATAATCATGTAATACTAATAATGAGTTGTACCTCATAGTCTAATTACTAATATTAAAGCTCTGGACTTAAATCACAACACTCTTCACGACATTAAAAAGGCTGCAATTCTCAACATCTGTAGTAACGTTAAACAATGAATACCTTTAAATTAGCCTTAGACTTAGTACTTTATACCCGACTAATGCTAACGAAAACTGGCAAAAGGTAAGAAAAAATAAAATAAATACATAATAATAATAATAATAATACTTTATTCACATTATAAGAAAGTGATTCCAAATATTACAACATAATGTTGATAGAAAATAAATGTTTACAACTAGGTTCATAAAAACTTAATTTGATGTGATGAGCCCCCGTAAGATGATGGGATACTTCCCGCAATGCGTCTAATTAATAGTATTTCATTGAGAAATTAGACAAAGTATAATGAACAAGTTGTTTATATATATATATATATATATATATATATATATATATAAATCCACCTCCGTGGCCGGGGTCAGTTACACACCTTTGACACCACGGACGGCTGGGGTTTTTTTTTTTTTTTTTTTTTTTTTTTGGCAAAATTTTTTCTAGCGGGAAAAATGCAAAAAAGAGAGAGAAATGCATTTACGCACGAAGACAGCGGTCTGTCAACAGTGTTGGACTCAGGGTCTGCCTCATACCAACTAAAACTCACTCCGCGAAACCCCTTAAACCTAGCCTGGAACCGTTATTCACATTACTTCAGGCTAGGTCTTATCTTGAGCCTTCCGGCTCCCTCCCATGTTACCCCCTATTCTCCTTTTGTCAGAGCTTTAATGTGGGTCCAGACGTTGCAAAGAAATCTGCAACGCCTAGAACCAACCTCAAAACCTGACAAAAAAAAATAAAAAAAAAAAATAATAATAATAATAATAATAATAATAATATAATAATAATAATAAATAATAATAATAATATAATAAAAAAAAAATAAATAAATAAAAAATAAAAAAAATAAATAAAAAAATAAAAATAAAAAAATAAAAAAAAAAAAAAAAAAAAAATAATAAAAAAAAAAAAAAAAAAATAAAAAAAAAAAAAATAAAAAATAAAAAAAAAAAAAATAAATAAATAAAAATAAAAAATAAAATAAAAAAAAAAAAAAATAAAAAATAAAAAATATAAAAAATAAATAAATAAATTATAGCTACAGTATTGGTATAGTGCTCCTGTTCCTATAAAATTGTCTAGATCATCTTTTTTAGCTCGCAGGATGGTCTCAGCAAAAGTATTGATCATTTCCCACGAGTCCTCGTTTTTCAGCATGACATTTACTATGGTGTCGGGTGTGATTGGCCCCATATATCATGGTTAGATTTAGTCTCTCGTTGGTCCATTTAGTACAATCAAAAAAAGTATGTTCTGCGTTGTCAATGAGACCAGGGCAATAGAGACAATCAGAAGACTGATGCTTCCCGATTTTGTGTAAGTAGGACCTAAAATATCCGTGCCCACTAAGGAGCTGTGTTATGTAGAAACCTACTTCTCCATGCGTTCGGTCTACCCATGATTTGATATCTTTTATCAGGCGCCATGTCCAGCGGCCTCTTGTCTCCTCATCCCATGAAAGTTGCCACCCCCATGGTTCTATCTCTTTCTTCTTTTCGTACTGCATTATGATTGGCTTCTATTTTTCTTTCGTACACTCTCTTTCGCTCTATAGCTAGCAGGTCAATGGGAATGACGCTTGCAATTACTAAAACAGCTGGTTCGGAGACCGTTCGGTATGCAGAAGCTACCCTCAAGACTGATTTCCTTTGGACTCGCGCTACGATTTTTTTGTAGCTTTTTTTGCTAAGAACATCGGCCCAGATTTCTGCTCCGTACAGGATAATAGATTGACTTGATGACATTAGTAATCTTCTCTTGCTTGCTCTCGGGCCTCCGATGTTAGACATTAGCCTTCCAAGTGCCCGCACTCGCAGTGAAGTTTTTTGCAGCTATTTTTAGATGATCTAGGAATTTCATCTTTACGTCAATGGTAACTCCAAGGTACTTAACAGTTGGCTTGCTGGTGACTACTTCGTTCCCGACTTGGACTGGGATCATTGTAGGAATTCTCTTCTTAGTTAAGAATATGGCTTCGGTTTTATTCAGTGCTAAGGAAAGGCCATGGTTAGACATCCATCTTATAATGATTCTCATAATTTGGTTGAACTTTATTTGGGCCAGTTCTACGTCTCGGCTATGATGATTGCTGCTATATCGTCTGCATATGCGATTAATTTGCATTCATCTGGCAAAGCAATTCTGAGAAGTTCATCATATACTATGTTCCACAAGTCTGGGCCAAGATAGATCCCTGCGCTGCACCAGCTGTAATTTTTGTTTTTTCTGTCCATCTTTTGTGTCATAGAGGAGGCTTCTATCATTGAGATAATCGTTCAATATTCTTAACATGTATTTTGGTAATTTGAAATGTTCTTCGAGAGCCTTTATCATGTCGCGCCATCTAACTGAGTTAAAAGCGTTCTTTACGTCTAATGTTACTAGCAACACTACTCTTTTGCATCGGGAACTATGATTCTCTGCAGCTGAGACAGCCTCAGGGATCTGCCTTATTGCATCTATGGTAGAAAGACCTGATCTGAAACCAAACTGCTGCGGTGCAAGGTCTCCTGATGAAGTTATTGCGGACTTCATTCTTGCTTTTAAAAGTTTTTCGAGCACTTTCCCAGCTGTATCTAGCATGCATAAAGGGCGGTACGATGAGGCTTGTTCAGGGTCTCCCTTACCTTTGTCTATTAAAACGAGACGACCTACTTTCCATTCAGAATAGAATATACCTTCGTTGAGGCAGGAGTTGTACATGTCCAGTAGAAGGGTGGGTTTATGTTTTAGTACTTCCTTTAAGGCTTCTGATGGTATCCCGTCTGGGCCAGGCGCTTTTTTGTCCTTCATAGATAAAACCGCTTCCTCTAGTTCTCCGAGGGTAAAAGGGGGACATTCGTCGACATCTCTAATGGGATCTATTATCCTTAGTTGGTGAGATGGGAACAGTGTATCGATAATTTTTTCCATTCGCGAACTATCCATTTCATTACTTGACTTCATATCACCTAGTTTTTTCATTACAATCTTATAGCCTAGGCCCCAGGGTCTGAGTCGATATCCTTTACCAGTTGTCTCCAACACTCAGATTTTCTTTTCTTTATAGCTCGGCGAAGGCTTTCCGTGCATATTTATAAGACGCCAATTTATTTTTCTTTCGATTTCGTTATTGGCTCTCTGGGCAACCCTTCTCAGCTTGTGGCAATTTTTTCGGAGCTCTGCGATCTCGTCTGTCCACCAGTATACCGGTTTCTTACCCTTATCTTGTCTGACGCGGGGCATGGAGGCGTCACAGGCTCTAGTAATTAATCCCATCGTTGATGAGACTATATGGTTCGCACTTCCTGCTTCATTTCTATTTCTGTTAATCGATTTTAGCCCCCAGTCAAGCATCATGGAAAAAATATCTCTTTCCATTTTTCTAATGTTCCATCTTGGTGTTTGGTTCGGGTTCTTAACTTTTCCCTGGCGTTTGTCTTTAATATCGAACTGAATATATTGGTGATCGCTGGCTGTATAATCTTCAAGGACTCTCCAGTTGCATATTCTTCTTTCGAAGCATTCTGAAACGAAAGAGATATCTGGGATTGTTTCTGCGTAACCAGGCCGTCTAAAGGTGGTTACATTTCCTTCATTTAGTACTTGGAGGCCTGTTCTCGCTGCCATTTCTAGAAGTGATCTTCCTCTGGAGTCGGTGTAGGTCATTCCCCATTCGAGTCCTTTTGCATTGAAGTCTCCTGCTACTATAAGATTTTGCTCTAATCTCTGCATTATTTGGTACTCGAGATCGTCCAGCTTATCTCTAAAATCTTGTATGGGTTCGTTTGGGGTGAAGTAACAAGATATAAATGTTGTCCCAATACATTCAGTCCATACAAATCCTCTGCCTCTGCCGTTTTTTTGGTTTGTAATTTCCCTGGGTTAGTTATCCATATAGCAGCTGTTTCAGTGAGGTCTGAGAACCAATTAGTAAGATCCCTATTTCTATACTGTTCACTAATTAGGACAATGTCGATTTTCTTCTCTTGGACCATTTGGTGCAGTACATCGTCTGCAAGTCTACTTCTATGCATGTTTCCTTGTAAAACTCGAGCCATCATAGGCGCTGTTTGGCTTCCTTTAAGGCTTCTCTAAAAACTTTACAACGCCCGGTACCGGGTACATGATTAACTTCGGTATTATCTGGGTTTTTCTCACAACAGAGAACGCACTTTTCGGGTTCGGTACAGTCTTTGGCCTTGTGATTTTCTGAACCACACTTGTAGCATAGTTTACTTCTGTCAGGTCCTCTGCAGTTACGAGCCATGTGGCCATAGCCTAAACATCGAAAACATCTTTCACACGGCTCTTCTCCTTACTCTGCAAACAAGCCATCCAATTTTATTTTTCCGGCGTCTACAATTTTTTCTGCTAGTTCTTCAGCCATATCTACAATCGCAATCCTTTGTCCTCTTTCATTTGGAGTCGTAAGTCCTACTTTAACATCCTTTATCCCAGGCAGATCCCTAGAAAGGGCCTGTTCGACTTCCTCTGGCTCTGTGAGAGAGTCTAGGCCCATAATTTCTATTGAACCTTTAGGCTGGAGATTCGACACTGTCGCATCTGATCCAAACTGCTCTATGCTAGATTGGAAGGCTTCTTTATTTTTGCTGTTCGGGCCTAGTTCTAATAAGATCCCTTCATTTCGAGTTTTCCTAATAGACTTTACTTCCGTCTCCGTTTTTTCTGGATTTATGTTCTTTCTTATTTCCCTCAGAACTTCTACATACGATTTACCTTCTACTGGTTTGATTAGAATTGCTTCCGATCTAGGTCTTTTAACCTTCCCTTTTTTACGTTTTTTCTTCCTTATTTGTTCCTCTTCTCTCTTTTTTCTTTCTTCTTCTTTCTTTTCTTTTGTCTTTTCTTCTTCTTTCTTCTTTTTTTCTTCTTCTTTCTTCTTCTTTCAGTCTCTTTTCTCTTAATTTCTTTGTCTTCTTTCTTTTTCCTTTCTTTTTCCTTTTTCCGTTTTTGCTCTCTTGCTGTTTTTTTCTTTTTTCCCTCCTCGATTTCGAATCGGGTAGACGAGACTGAGTTGGGCCTTGACGCGTCCGTATCAGATCCGTCAGAATCAGTGTCTTCTATTTTCTTTCCGTCATCTGAGTCAGAGGAGTCAGATTCCTCGTCCGATTCCTCGTTCTTAGTTTTCTTTTCCTCCTGCTTCTTTAGGGGCGAAGCTGCTGGTCTTTTCCCCCTTAGTGTTTCCTGGCTTCTTTGCTGAGGATGAGTGGTTTGAGTAGCTTGGCTTATTGCTTCTCTTTCCTCGGCCGCAATCCTTGTTCTTCGGAGGTTTTCCATAACTTCCAGCGATTCCTCTAACAACAAAACGCTTCTTTTGACGTCTTGGCTTATGTTCCGCTGTCTTTCAACTGTTTTCTTCATAGCCTTTACGAGGTTTTTACATTTTAACAGCTCTTCTTCTTCCATCCTTTGAGAGTTTAGGATGTGAACAGCAGGCTCGCTTTGTTCTGTATTATCTTTTTGCGAAGCGCTCTCGTTATTCTGGGCTTGTTTATCTCCTTCTACAGCTTTTGGCTTATCTTTTACGTCATCCTTACTATTATCACTTGTAGCATGTGGCGGAGCCAAGTGACTCACTCCGCTATTGGGGTTTGGTGCTAGTGTGCTCCCCCCAGAATCCGTGGAGCAGCCCGATTTCTCGGGGTGGGATTTGACAGTATCTGCCTTGCCCACCTGGGGTAAAAAACCAAATGTTTTCCCTAGCATGTTTGGTTTATTGAATCGGGGTTCCTTCCCCTATCTGCTGCAAGCTTGCGCTTTTAAGGGTCCAGCAGAAGATCCTTTTAGATATGCTTCAGGCTTCAGTTCTAGATTAATTTAATTTAGAGACTTAGGATGTAGGCTGAAGCCCTACGTCTCTGGGACGTCTCAACCCAGAATAAATGACAAATAAATTATAAATAAATTAATGATTAATAATAATGATAATAATGCAAATAAGTAATAAATAATAATAAGTAATTAAATAGTAAATAAATTTAAATGAGGGTGTTGAATAAACCCTATCTCAGCTTATTTTTAGCTTGGACGTATTCTGGACAGCCCATATCAGTAATACTATGGTTACTTGGCCTTTCTTTACAGTAACAAGGCGCACAGAAAGGGGCTAAGTTTTTGTCCGGGCAGTCTTTTGCTGTATGGCCTATTTTTGAGCAATGAGCGCACGCTAGTTCTTTACTGTCACAGCTTTGTTTGACGTGCCCTATTCTTAAGCATCTCCAGCATCTAATTACATTAATGTAGTTACTAACTTCTGACTTAGCCCAATCTATATAGATTTTCTTTTCCCTTATTAGAGCTCTTTTAAGGGGAGTAGGTAGCTCTAAAATCCATCTTACCCCTCTGTTTCTAGACCATGGACACGGTAGACAGAATTTGGTGGTTACGAAATGGCCGAATTCTTCTTGAGCAAAGCCTAGTGTCTCCAGTTTCTTCCACACGTCTTTTATGATCGATTTGGGGTCATAGTCTTTTTCTATGTCTTTAATTTGGATAGTTTCAAGATCGAAATAGTCTTTAACACATAATCCAAGACTTTCTATGTCTGGGCACGCTTTAATGTCAGCGACATCTTCTTTGGTTTCTCCCTCTACTACATATGCAAGGCCTTTATGTCTCGGATAGAATCTATCAACCTTTACATGAGGAACTTTAGGCTTTAGTTTGGTTAATATAGTTCGCCTAAGCAACTCCTTTTGATCTTCAGTCTTGTTTTTATCCTTCCAGTGTATTATAATCGCTCTCTCTGGGTCGGGTTCTTTGTCATCTCTTTCTCGTATAGAAAACTTTCTTGGCATTGGTTTTGGCGGAACCGGTGTCATTCTTTCTGGTGTTGAAATTTTCTCCGTGCTGTTTTTACCTTTCTCCTTGATTATGGCTGGCGCTAGGCAGTTATTTTGGTCCTGCACGATCCAGGCATAGGATCTATTTATGCTCATTGTTTTCTTCGTTATGGTGAGAAAATATTTGAGCTATCAACATTTAGGCTTAATGATGAAACTGGGTTGACTGTATTGTCTATTCCACTATCTGTGGAAATAACTGGATCGATCTGTGTTACCATATCGTGCTGAGTACGATTATACTGCGATAGTAACAGTTTTGCTTCTGATTTTATAGCATTAATATAACTACTGCTCTTGGTCTTTACAAGTTCTAGTTCTAGACTAGAGGCTTGTTTTCTGATCTCGGTCACTGCTAAGTAGATTCGTACTTGTTCCTGCTGACTTATTTTCCCCATAAGACACAAGTGATTAAGTAGGTCCTCTAGTTTAGAAATGGACTGATCAAGATTGGTGGATGATTTGATTTCTTTATTCTCTTTGCCGGTGCTGGTAAGGCCAATTGGATTGTCTTCCGCATGGACGGTAACCTTAACTTCAGATATAACAAATTCCGTTTCTGAATCGTTTTTTTCTTCGTGGTCCATTTTAGCTGCTTGGGAGAGTTTTGCCGGATCAGAGGATGGTTCTATAGGCTTTTCATTATCCGAAGATCTGTCTTCTTTGTTGCCTCCTTTCAGTCCCGGTTTGATAGTATTGATTTTATATGAACATAGTGGTAGGGATTTGATTAGATCTTCTTCATTCTTCTTGGTATTTCCTGTATTTAATTTGCCTTTCTTTGACTTTTTCCTTTTATTGTTTTCTGATTCTGAATCGCTGCTTGATGTACTAGATGTTTGTTTACCCCCTAGTAGAAATATACTAGGACAGCAGGTTGAGAATCCTTTTTGACTTCTATCCTTAGGTTTATCAGGTATTTTTTCGGATGCTTGTTGCTGCGTGGCGTCAGTACAGTTTTGACCGGTTGACGGGTATATTGACTCCGTTTCAAACGTCCCGTCCGGACAAATTACGAGCCTCAGCTCATCCTTTTCCACTCTAATAATAGTTTCTAGGCTCTGTGCATATTCTATGTCAAATTTATCTTTCTCAAGTTTGTAAAGTCGGTTGGCTTCGGCAAAGGGCAGATCGGCTTTCCATTTTTTATACTTAGCTTCCAACGTGCCTTTTTGTTTTACTTGTTCTTTCAGTAATCTACGTCTCCATTTTTTTATGTAGTGCCTCTTTTGATTAAATTTGCCCTGCTTTGTCCAATTTTGGACCGCTATTTCCTTGTCTTCGGCAGACAACAGTTTCTTTTCTTCTGGTTGCGGGGCCAGTCCTCGAACCAGGTTGGAGAGAAATCCTCCATCGTTGCTTATATTCTGGGGTTTAATGTATACTATCTGAGTGACTACATTCTCTCTAGATGTAATAGGTGGAGCAAGGTTCATCAAGGCCGATGTAAATGCGCTGGCTAAGGCGATACCTTTGCATTCTAGCCTTCATGGACTATGGCCGTATTGTCTTTGTATATTACTGGTCTATTGTAACATACGTCCCAACTGTCAATAGCTCCCCAGGCTGCGTTTGCAGCAAAAACTGAACCGGAGCCGTAACCTGACGACCCTGGACTAAGGGACAGGGATCTATAACTTTCAGTCCAGACAGAATCATAACCTGTGTTACTAGATCGGTCTGAGAACACACTAAACGCTGAACTCGAGTTACATGAACTAAAACTTTCCCATCTCTCACTTGAAGAGGTAGATGACCGGCCATTCACAAATGGTCCTTTCTTGGCTGTGTTGCTCCTTAGCTCATTATAAAAATCAGCTGGAGTTTGGCACTGGTATCCCGCTGAGCTATCGCTCCCTAAGAGTGGCCGGGAGCTGCTACAACTCATGTTGGTTGTTATTACTTATGATAAATAAGTAAACTAAAAAACTTTCTTTCAAAACATATGTTCATAGGAAAGATCTTATTCAGTCCTTTTAATGAAAAAAGGAGGAAAAGATTTTTGGGTCTAAAAAATCTGATCTATTTGTAAAAGATTTCTAGAGATTTACAATTATAAAATCAATGAAATTTAATAATAGAAATAGAAATAAGAAAAGTCTAAGACAGAAATGCTGACTGAATAAAGAAAATATTCAGAGTCCCCTAAGTAGGTCACCACCCTAGCGATGTTCCGCGTGCCGGTCTTGCTGTACCGACACGTCTCCACTGGTCCAAAGCTTGGGTAATAATACTAACTTATTATTACTTAATGGCTTATTTACTGCCCATATCTAATGCAGAATGGTACGTTATTTGCGTAATATAAAAGACCAATACTTATATTTTAATACAAGCATAAAAAAACACACTGTCCTCGCGGAAAATAAATCGCTATTAATCATTAATAGATAGGATTAACTTACTTACTTTTTAAGTCCGGAAAAAGTCTTTACAATAACACTATAGTTTATAAATTCACTTCGTTTAAGTCCTCTTACGTATGGATGATAATCCTATCGCCATACCTCACTAAATTTTGTAGAGTAACCATAAAAAACTTCAATTAAAACGGGCACCGTTAAAAACATCTGCACTACAAGAGCTAAAACCGAACTCCTCCTAAAACCGAACTCCTCCGGCTGGGGTTGGCATCTCTGGTTATGCTCTCAGTTTATATTAAGATTATTGTTCAAATAAATTGTAGCCAACTTTAGATTACACTTGGACTGTAACGGTTACTAACCACCTGAGGTTGTTCCCACAGGGTTTATCCATCATGAACCGCAAGGCTCTAAACGGGCATTATTATCATTATTATTATTATTATTATTATTATTATTATGAATAAAAAAAATCAATAGGCCAAACCACTTACGTTTTACTTTTACTCATTTATACCGTAGGTATATAGAAAAAGTATCGTGCTTGCAAAACAATTTGAAACCGGGGCGTCACCGGAATTATTTGTTGAAGGTGTTTTAAAGGCCTTCTAAGTGGTTACACAAAGATGTCTATGAGCGTGTGTGTGTATGGGTGTCTGTTATCTAACCTGGATGAATTTACTATCTGAGGACAAGCCAAGCGAGTCGGAAGATGTGTTGCAGTATAAATTTAACGACTTGAACATTCTGAGGACGAGCCAAGTGAGTCAGAAGATGTGTTGCAGTATAAATCTAACGACTTGAATATTCTGAGGACGAGCCAAACGAGTCAGAAGATGTGTTGCAGTATAAATTTAACGACTTAAACATTCTGAGGACGAGCCAAGCGAGTCAGAAGATGTGTTGCAGTATAATTTAACGACTTGAACATTCTGAGGACGAGCAAGGCGTCAGAAGATGTGTTGCAGTATAAATTTAATGACTTGAACATTCTGAGGACGAGCCAAGCGAGTCAGAAGGAGGAAGGACGAGCATAGCAAATCCGATGTGATGAGGAAAAGTTCGAGGTACCCCGTACTCAATTTTCATTTTTGGAAATAAAGTTATTTTCTTTATTTTAATAAGTTATAAACCAGAAAAACTGTTTATTACATTAATTTTTTTTTCTGGAAATCTAAAAACAAAACCTGTCTTTATAGAAAGATCACCGATTTCATTAAAGTTTTTTTCTTAATTTATACAATTCGTAAGATTTCTTGGGATCTAAAGAAAAAATTATCATTATTATCCTTTTCATACTTACATTTACTAAAGAATAAAAAAATAAATTCATTTTTTTAATATAAAAAAATTAAAAATTTTGACTAATAAAATAGAAAATTTAAAAAATAACTCCTAACAAACTTTAGTTTAATTAATTTATAATTTATATTATTAAACAGTTATAATCAATATATGTAATTTATAAAATTACATATATATAATAAATTTTTAAAAAGATTTGTTTTATTATTTACAGTAAAATTTATACAGTGAGTAAAATAATTATAAATATATATCTGGAGATACAAGGGATTTGGTACAACTTTCCCCTTTAGGAGGATGGGGCTCTCTAGGGGGATGCTAGCCCTTGAAAAACTTTTGGTTTCATCACTAATGTATTCATCTCTAGCGAGAAATGGCTACAACTTCACTATTTAACTTTTTTCGTCGTTTTTTGTCTTCATTAATAGTAGCAGTGTTTTAGTGGGGTTTATTTATCTTTTATTTCTTTTATACTTTTTCTCATTTATACTGTAGGTATATAGGAAAAGTATTGTGTTAGTAAAATAATCCGAAACCGGGATGAAACCGGAATTATCCGTTTCAGGTCTCCTGAGAGGTTATCTCAAAGTTGTCTGTCTGTATGTGTGTGTGTCTCTGTTATCATCGTATCTCCTAGTATATTTATGCTAGTGAGTTGATTTTTTTACAAAAATCAGTCTACCGCTGAAGTTGTGCTATTCGGAAAATATTTTTTATGACGTCATTAGCCCGCAATAATGGCTCACCAAAAATTTCGAAAAATGATGCGATCGGATTTAAATTTGTTACGCATGTGATGAATAAGACTAACATATGTGATAAGTTTCATCTCATTATCAGTATTAGTTCAATTTTTATTGAATGACTTGTGTACGCTTTTACAAAAAAAAAATCGGGATATATGCCAATTGAATTGAAATTCAGTACAAGTATGTATTATTACCTAATAAATAAGAACACTAAATTTTGTTTCAATACGACAAATATATCCATGAGTTTTGTTTGATCATAAAAATTAATGAGCATTGAGCGTGGTCAATGCTGTATGGGTGACTGCTGAGAATGATACGGGTGCATTTACTATCTCATAAAAATCCCAGAGGCCCGTGCTGGGATTGAACCCATAACTAAAAAACTCGGAAGTTTAAAGTCCATTCATTCTGTGTATTGGCCGCGTACCTTAACCGCTACACCACGGGTGACTCTAAGTATATATTAACTTCTTCTTCATAAAGAAGATTGGGTCTAAGCTAATATTATATCTTAATGGACTTAACCTACACTCTAAATAATCAGCCTCCAATTAAAGGTCCAGGGTTGTAGCAAACTGAAGAAGGTTATATAGAAGTAATCAAACGAAGTAGTGCAAATAGTTAAACAAATTACCTTATATAACATTCTATAGACGTTTATAAATTTTGCTTAAAGACTAGATTTTTAGGTTTAGGGGTCTCTTACGAGTACCTGACGTCGTATAGATTAAAAAAAACACGTAGTTTTGTATCTTTCTGCACGGCTTCTTATGACAATTTGCGTAAAAATCTTAAAATTCTCCAACGATCGAACCATGAAAATCGGGAGTGTTAAAAACAATCAATCATAGCAGATATCAAACACCCGTTATGAAAAGAAGCCACAGTTTCCCACTCCAGGTGAGGAAAAGTGAAAATAATGGACTCGAGGAAATACAGGAGGTGTGAAAATGGGAAACATGACCATATCTTTAGGTGCTGAAACGTGGACATTTAATAAATCTCATTTCCCCTTACAGGATATTGGAAAGAAAAATTAGAAAATTATTTTTTAAAAACAAGGTTTTTACGATTATTAATACGCATCTCATTATTTGTTAATCTGCATATAAACTACACATTAAACATTCTAACCCTTGGAAAATCCATTCACTCTGTTTAAAAATTAATAATTTTTCTTTTTTTAAAGAAAAAGTAAAAATAATAATTATAAAAATGTAATCTAGACGTTGCTTTAAATCCCAGAATCCCTTCAACATGTTACAAATGCAAAGGTCATGTTTCCCATTTTCACACCTCCTGTATTTCCTCGAGTCCATTATTTTCACTTTTCCTCACCTGGAGTGGGAAACTGTGGCTTCTTTTTATTTTTTTTCTCAACTATTTTTCCTTTGTGAGTTTAATATGTCATTAAATAAAAATGAAGAAAAATAAAAATATAATTAATTTGTCAGTCAATCGTGCAACATTCATAACTTCTCAATGAAATATGAATGCGTTACTTGTACGTAATAAAAACAATACAGTAAAATGTAATTTGATAAATTTGTTGAAACATTTTAAAATTTACGTGTAAGACGTCAAGGTGTTAGATACATCTCGCCCTTCTTCAAAGTAAGGCCGGTTTAGTATACCCTAGAGTAATATAATGCATTATTTTGAAATAATATCTCCTTATATGTATATGTTTTCTTGTGGCACTATTTATTATGTATACATATCAAATGCCCCTTTTAGGTCTTCTTTTACTGATTATTCGAGAATTCACCCGTCAGGAACCTTCTCAGGTAAGACGCATCAACTATGCTCGAAGTACTAATTAATGTTAATTAAGTACTAATAATTAACATCGGCCGCCTCCGTGGCCGAGGTCGTTAAGGCGTTAGTCTTTGCACTGACCTTTAACACCGACGGAGATCTGGGGTTCGCATCCCAGGTTACGCTCTCAGTTTATAGAAGATTATTGTTTAGATAAATTATCGCCAACTTTAGAATTCACTTTGAGCGTAACGGTTGCTACTACCACCCGATGTGGTTCCCGCAGGGTTTATCCCTGATGAGCCGCAAGGCTCTAAACGGGCATTATTATTATTATTATTATTAAGTACTAATAAGAAATAGAAATATAATTTGATACTACTGAGTAAAAAACATGAATAGTTGACACAATATAATTGTTTGATAGGCACCTTGGAAATGTAACTTAAATTTTCCTAAAAGAAAATGTAGCCTTCTAAGCCTACATATTGTTGAGCCTAAGAGAGCATAAAATTTTGGCTCTCTTGGCGATCTGATGAGTTAGACGTAACGAAGCAGAGTGGGACATGACGTAATGTCGAGCCATTAATGATGACGAATGTCGAATGATGGAACAGTTCCCAGATGTTGCATTGCAATTTGCTTGTTATACTTCCTAGTTGTCTCTCGCAAAATTATATTGTGTCAACTTTTCATGTTTTCCAAAGCTCGGTAGTATCAAATGATATATGGTTTGCTTGCCAAGCATGATGGTAGTGAGCACCGCTCGTCTCTTGTAAATACTTCACATTATATCCATCAAATTTTTAATTGAAAGTCAGACTGAGTTCAGGCACTGTCGGCGCCTGAGTGGGACATGACATTATGTCGAGCTATTAATGATGACGAATGTCGAAAGATGAAACAGTTCCTAGAAGTAACATTGAATTTCGCTTGTTACATTTCCTAGGCGTCCCTCTTTCTAAACACAATATATATTATATTATATTGCTAGAAATATAAAGACTATGAAGAACGAAGAGAATATCGACATCTTGTCGATATTCTCTCAGTTCGATTTAAGCCCTTGTTGAAGATTTGTGATTTTTTGAAATGTTCGTGGGGTCATTATTATGAGTTAATACCGTCTTAAACATTTTATAAACAACAGGGTTCTAGAAATTAATAAGGTTGGTTTTTCTACAAAGTTTCATTTTCAACCAAGAAACGTTCAACAGTTATTGTGTCTCATTGAAACGTCTATGAACAAAAATCTCGTAAATATATATAATATATATTATAATATATATATATATATATATATATTATATATATATATATATATATATATATATATATATATATATATATTCTTGATCAGTCCCACACCCTCCAACAATGCGTGTTAGTTCTGTTTTTAGTTTAAAACTTTTTTTGCTTAGCTCATCAGTAAAATCAAATTTTTTTGCTGCGGCAGTAAAATTACCCGATCTAATACCCGAACTGCAAAATATAATTTTATTTCTAGAAGATAAATTAATTTCAGAAAAAGTTCTAAAAAAGAAGAAAAAGATATGTAAAATAATATGAGAGTCTAAGGTTTTTTTTAAAGCTATATTTACACATATGAAAGGTTGAGTAATCTAATTAACGAGGGTCGCTCGCATTCCTTGTTACCGCGACCTTCTCTTATTTTAATGTAATCTTCACCTGCATTTTAGAATTTTACATTTCAACACATAATTTGAGCTTTTAAAGAAAAAATGCTTGGCCTGTCGGCACTGTTTTAAAAATTGTAGTTATAGACCAAGAGCCCAGGGGTGTTTTGTTAATAAAAAGTGTAATGGCTGGAACCGGTCTCAATTTTTCGTAAATACCTTCTTGAACAAGGATCTGCAATTCTGCCGACTCGTATCAAATGGGTGTCCCAGGCAGAACGCACTTTAGGCGTCAAAGGTTCTGCCTGGGACACCCATCCGATACGAGTCGGCAGAATTGCAGATCCTTGTTCAGGAAGGTATTTACGAAAAATTGAGACCGGTTCCATCCATTACACTGTTTGTTAACTTGGGTGGTAAATTTGACCTGTAAAGTGCGTTCTGCCTGGGACGCCCATCCGATACGAGTCGGCAGAATTACAGATCCTTGTTCAGGAAGGTATTTACGAAAAATTGAGACCGGTTCCAGCCATTACACTTTTTATTAACAAAACACCCCTGGGCTCTTGGTCTATTATCTAAGGCTCTTTAGACTTTAGGCACTTCTTTAAGCACCTACGCATTAAAAAGAGAAATTCGAACGCCAACAGGAATTCAAATTTCGATTGGAGCAGAGTGAGCTTTATTTCGGTGACATATAATGTGCAAATTATGATCAATTTCGGTAAGAGAATCTGTAACTAACGTCATGAAGACGGTCAATAGCAGTCACTCAATAACTGATATTTATGACTAATTTCTGTCGTCTTTTGCCAGCACTTGGCAGTAACCTTATGCACCTGATAAAATAGCTAGTGTTGCCAGATGGTATTATGAAAAATATGGGGGATTTCCTAAAACATTATGGGGGATTGCCAAAATTATCGTACACTTTGAAAAATGGTAAATCGGGGAGGGGAGGGCGTTGCATGTTAAATTTATTTTTTAAACATTAATAAGTTAAAAATAACAGCGTTTTTATGGGTTAATTAAATTCTAGTAGATATTATTTGCTATTCCATTTCCATTTGCAAATAACCTTGAAACAAAAAAAGATCACTTGTCTGTCTTTAGAATAACACTTTTGAGTCTCAAGTGTCACCTAGGTTTGGGTTTTTATTGTAACATTATGCCTACATAGCTAAATAAAAAAATATATGTATAGAAATTATTGACAAAAAATTAGGAATATACATTTTTGGCAGTAGTTGGTATTGAATGTTCAATCCTACTGTGTATTAATCTTAAAACATAAAAGGATTAATGTACTAAACATTAAACAAATTACTACTAGAAATTCTGTAACTAATAAATGATTAAATATCGTACAAATATCGTACAAAAGTTAAAATTATCCTATTTTTTGGAATTATCGTACACACGCTATCGTACATGGGGGAAAAGCTGAAAATATCGTACAAATACGATAATTATCGTACATCTGGCAACACTGTAGCTAGTTCTATTTGTAAGCTAAGGGAATATCTGTTCATATTCTAAGCACTTGTCCTGCTTTCAGGCGAGTTTTTATGTTCTTTTACCTGTCATTCATCTTGTGATAAAGGCAATGGAGTGAAAAATGTTTTTATGATCGGTAGTAAATATATTATAAGGAGAATCAAGATTGAATTTTGTGTCAAGTTCCAATTTTAGCATAAATTCACAGGGAGTTAAGATGATAATAGACATTTGACACACACACATTTGAAATCCGGCACACATGTAGTTCTATACATTTGCAGGTACAAATGTACCAAATTTCATGTCAGTGTTAGCGTTAGTTTTTTATCAAATGTTATGTTGAATATAAAAAAAATAATTAAAAAAAATTTTTTTTGTTTAGTTGAATGTCCCCACGAATGTACCCCTCAATACAATAAATAAATGTAAAAAGTGTCGTTTCAATACGGTTAGTATATTTACCCTTTCTGTTGGATCATTAATATTAAGCAGCATCGAGCGTCAGTAACTGGATGGGTGACCACTGAGAATTTAACGAATGCGTACTATCAAAGGATAATGAAGTGAATTTGATATCTATTATGCTGTATCTAATTTTTTTAAACTAAATATAGGTTTTAGGTCAGTTCTAGGGCTGTCTGCAGTTTGCTGGCAGCCATAAATCCAACTTAATTAATCTTTTCTGTTTAAACAATTTTTATGTCAACAAACAAAGATCATATCAAAAGCTAATTGTGGCACCCTTGATAATTACGGATAAACACGGGAAAATGGATCGCTTTAGTTCTGAATGACTGAGTAAAAACATTCATCTGATAAAAATTGAACTTATACTGATAATGCGATGAAACTTGGCACTTAGATTAGTCTTAAATATGACTAAAAGCGTGAAAAATCCAATCCCAACATTTTTCGCGTTTTATGATTTTAATTTAATTTTTGCTGAGTCATTATTTTGGGTTAATGACGCCATAAAAAAAAATCATTTTCCGAATAGCACTACTAAACATATAAACCTGATTTTTGTACAAAGTTTCAATTCTCTAGCATAAATACACTGGGAGCTACGATGATAACAGACACACACACACAGACAGACAACTTTGTGAAAACCACTTAGGAGGTCTTCAAAATACCTGAAACGGATAATTCCGGTGACATCCCGGTTTCGGATTTTTTGCAAACACAATACATTATTCGTCATTATAACCCCGCGGAAAATAATAATTTATTATTTCCCGCCGGGTTATAATCCAGCTTAGCCAACTTAATTATTGAGTAGTTAAAATTACAGATTCAAAAATCTACGTAAAGAATTTTGAGTAAACAAAGTTATGTTGGCAGCACTGATTCATTAAATCCCAGCTGTCTGTAAACAAATAATTTCTTTATCAAATCTGTTTTGACGATAAATACCTACTTTTTTACTAAGTTTTTCTTATCTTTCAAGTAATATTCCTGTTATATTTATCATAAAAGGATTTAGTGCGGTTGTTTACGATGGAAAGTGATAATGAAATGATAGTAAATGACATAGATGAATTGTTTCCCGATATCCCCGATAATCCTCAACCGTCTTGTATAGATGACGAAGCAAATACGGTTAAAAACAATTTTTTTTGTTTCATATATATTGTTTTTCCTTCTGGAGATAAAATTTTGTATGCATCACGTAAATAATGCCCCATTATAACCCTCGTTAAATTATCTCCCTCGGCAAGCCTTGGAAGCTAATTGTAAATAATCCCTCGGCTAAAGCCTTGGGATTAAAATAAATAATTCCCTCGGCTTGCACCTCGAGACAGTGACCAGAGGTCACTATTTATTATTATAATAGACTATTATAATGGGGGTCATTATTCACTTGGTGCATAAATAACTATTTTCTATAAACCTACGGTATAAATGAGGAACATTATCGGTATAAATGAGGAAAAACATTATCGGTATAAATGAGGAAAAACATTATCGGTATAAATGAGGAAAACTATCATAGCTACGGTATAAATGAGGAAAAACATTATCTGTATAAATGAGGAAAACTATCATAGCTACGGTATAAATGAGAAAAATTAAAAATAATTAAAATGATATGCTCTAATTTAAGTTATCAAAAGTAGTAACAAATGCCAAGTATAGGTAATAAGACTATGTGTTTCTATATTTTAAAAAATTAAATTTTGGTGAATGCAATATGTAATTATAATGATAATAATAATAATGCCGTTTAGAGCCTTGCGGCTCATCAGGGATAACCCCTGCGGAAACCACCTCGGGTGTAGTAGCAACGTTAAGCTCAAAGTGTATTCTAAAGTTGGCGATAATTTATCTAAACGATAATCTTCTATAAATTGAGAGCGTAACCTGGGATGCGAACCCCAGACCTCCGTGGGTGTCAAAGGTCAGTGTAAAGACTAACGCCTTAACGACCTCGGCCACGGAGGCGGCTATATGTAATTACCCGGTGTAAATTGAGATGTATATTAATAGATGCAGAGCAAATTAAAATTCTAATAAATATACTAAGTACTTATTATTTAAGTAAATTCTTGACAAACGTAACTTATCTTTTTGTTGCTAACAGTACGTAGAGACGTGTAGATGCAACAAGTGGTTGTGTAGCTGAGTATTGATCTAGTGTAGAAACATTCCATGTTTTAGTTAAATAGCTAATGGATTTGAGAAAAACTTTAATCCAAGTATAAACAAAGAACTTTACACTTTGACTTCTCGTATAGAATTACCAATAATGGCTCAGTAAATTAAAACGATGTACTACTTTAGTGAAAATTCAACATAAGTCCCCTCAATATATTTACTTGAGAATAACTTTCCTGATTTGATTGCTTCTTTTTTAGCTTTTTTAGCTTTTTAGCTCTCAAATAATAAATCTAGCTCTAAACTATAAAGCTAGGGAGCAAGCTGTTTTCGACTTATTTAATGACACCATGAAAATTAACTGTATATCTTCCGATATAGATTTTATCCAAGAAAAGAGTGCAAGATCTATGTTGGCTGTAGGATTTACTACATTTAGAAAGAAGATGGAGGCTATGTCAGCTGCAGGTAAGATAATATGTTCCAACATAGCAATATTTGAAGACTTTGATAAGAAGACAAGAGAATTTGAGAAGAAGACAGTCTTTGGTACCTGTTATGAAAAAAGCTTGAGAGGATGGTCATCACGCAATACTCAAATATGATAAACTGTATATAGACGGGAAAGAATAGAGGGGATCTAGAGGTATAATAGAGTTAAACAAAAATGCAAGTCAGGAATTTCATCTCTGCCAAGTGCAAGCAATCAGGATTTCACAGAGATAGAAGTAGAGCAATGGCAAACAGAACAAGAAATATTAAATTTAGAAAGTATAGTTAAAAATAATAAAGAATGGTAGTATACAGCATTCAAAAAACGTTAAAGGGAAAGGTGAAACAAGTAAAAATAGTAATGAAGATGTAAGTAAGGAGAAAGAAAACTAGAGAATGAAGAAAATATCAGTGACAAGGCTGAAAACGCACTTAAGAAAAAAAAAACGTTACTTTGGAACAACGTATATTAAATTTGTTTAAAACTAAAGACCGAGTACAAGAGGTCCAGGTAACAAAAAATGTAGAATTAAGTCAAGCAAAAAATAAAAATGAAGGATAATGATACTAATTATAGTGATGGTAATAGGTAAACAGGAAAACACGAAACTTATGAGACAAAAATGTAGCAATTAAAGAAAACATCAAGTAAAAATAAATGCAACCGTAAGAACAGAAGGATTCGTTTAATTACTTATAACTCTCAAACATTAAGGACTGATATTAGATTATTCGAGTTACTACAAGAATTAAGAGATAGAATATGGGATATTTTAGGTTTAGGACAGAGACTATAGATACTTAAACAGTAAGACTGTCGACTCAATGGTGGGAAAATTTGGATTCCGGTCGACGCTAGCGCTGCGGCGGACCTACCTTTCAATTGAGTGGGCGAGTCTTAATTTCCCGCTTTATGCCCAAAGTCAGTTTCAAATTTAATTTTTATACTTTTTATAGTTATACTTCTAACTAACCCTACCACTTTAATTACACAGAACACTTATGATTATTTTTAAGTTTTTCATTTAAGTAATTTATTAATTTAATTGATTCAATCAGGTAATAATGAAATAGTGGCTAAAGTTTTACACGTGCTAAAAGATAGATTTTGGCATTTAATGCAGCCTGTATTTTAATTACATCGGCGAGATGCGCGCATGTGATTAAATGTAATTACCTGATAAAATCGACTAAATCAATAAATTAATTAAATGAAATATACTTATCTGCCATCATTAGCGTTCTCTGGAAGTTTTAAAAAGTTTCTATTTACTTTTAGTTTCTGAATTTCGGAAATACAGAACATGCAACGGCGAACCGTTTTTGTGAAAAATACATACAGAAAACAATCAATTTTATAATAATAATAAATGTAGCTGTCATAACCAAGAATTGTCATGGTATTCATAAATTTAAATATAAAAATATAATTCAGTCATTTTTGGAAGCTATTGGGTTAGTTCATAAGTTGTCGCACCGGTCCGCCGCAGCGTTATTTTTAGTAGCTTGCGATAACCGAGTCCAAACTTTTCCTCATTTAAGTTAACCCCCCCTGGTTTAGGAGAAGTGAGAAGAAGTAGAGAAGGTCGAATAAAAAATGGAAGGAGATATAGATTTTTACTATAATGGAGAAGGAGGTATGGGTGGTACAGGATTTTTAGTAAATGAGAGTAATAAGAAGAATATTATTGCTTATAAATCCTATGGCCACAGAGTATCTAAACTAATTTGGAAACTTGAGAACGAAGGAAAAGGGGGAGGAAGAATGAAAGTTATTCAAGTCTATGCACAACTTCTAATGCGGAGGAGAAGACTAGAAGATTTCTAAACTTCTAATAGGAGGAGAAAGACATAGAAGTTTCTATAACTTCTAATGAGGAGGAGAAAGACAGAAGATTTCTATAACTTCTAATGCGGAGGAGAAAGCATAGAAGATTCCTATAACTCTAATGCAGAGGAGAAAGGCATAGAAGATTTCTATACTTCTAATGAGGAGGAGAAAGACATAGAAGATTTATAACTTCTAAAGCGAGGAGAAGGCATAGAAGATTTCTATAACTTCTAATGCAGAGAAGAAAGACATAGAAGATTTCTATAACTTCTAATGCAGAGGAGAAAGACATAGAAGATTTCTATAACTTCTAATGCGGAGAAGAAAGGCATAGAAGATTTCTATAACTTCTAATGCGGAGGAGAAAGACATAGAGGATTTCTATAACTTCTAATGCAGAGGAGAAAGGCATAGAAGATTTCTATAACTTCTAATGAGGAGGAGAAAGACATAGAAGATTTCTATAACTTCTAATAAAGCTTTAATTTAAAGCTTTATATTTAAGCTTTAAAGCTTTAAAGCTTTATCCGGAGTACCCCAAGGGTCACATTTGGGACCAGTGCTCTTCCTAATTTTTATCAATGATTTACAGTTTATATTTGAAGGTGTTGATTATGATTTTTTTGCTGATGATCTTAGAATTAGGAAAGTTATTTACAGTATTGAAGATAAAATTATCTTGCAGAAAAATCTCGATCGACTCTATGAGTGGTGTGTAAAAAACAAATTACCTCTTAACCTAAAAAAATGTCAACATATTTGTTATTCTAGAATAAAAAATAATGTACCTAATACTTACTTTATAAACAATGTGAAAGTGTCTCAAGTGAACTCTATTCGTGACCTGGGTGTTATTCTAGATTCCCAATTAACATTTATTGAACATATAAATAAAATCTCTTCTAGAGCCTTAGTATTATGGGTTTTGTGATTAGATGTTCCAAAGAATTCAAAAATATCAGTTCTATAGTTTATTTATACAAAACTTTGGTAAGGCCATTGTTAGAATATGCATCACAAGTTTGGTCACCCCACTATGCCTGCCATATTACCACTTTAGAGAAAATTCAATTAAAATTCCTCCGATATGCTAATTATAAACTCAGAATTCCTATTGACAACCTCAACTATGTTACCCTAATGAAAGATTTAAAATTACAATCCCTCAATAATAGAAGGTTCTCTGCTGATGTATATTTCTTATATAAATTGATAAATAACTTAATTGATTGCCCCAATTTAGTTGCTTTAATTGATATCCATGTTCCTAATCACTTTACCCGTAATACTCCCACTTTTACTGTAATTTCCACCCAACTAATTATATATATCACTCTCCCATACCTAGAATGCAAAGATTTGCTAATTCAATTCAAGAAATAGACCTCTTTCATGCCACGCCATATAGTGTTAAGAAAACTTTAAAAGAGTTAAATTAATGGATCAATGTTCTTTTATTTCATTTAACATAGTTAAATTTTTATTTAATGTAGTATTTCCTTTTTTTAAGCATTATCTTCCTCGACTATAACTCATATTTAAGTGTGAAACCTACTTCAGTTCCTGATTCAGTATTATATGTTTTTTTGTATATCTTCTTATAATTAATTTTAATTCACATATTTTGTACTTTTACAAGTGTGTTATTTTTTAAAAATTATTTTTAAATATTTAACTTTATTTATTTACATATTTTTTCTTCTTTTTGCTTGTTTTTAACTTAACTATTATAATCCTATTCTAAAAACACTAAAATCAGTTTTACTTCTTCAAATTTTTGTTAATTTAATAATAATAACATAAATGAAAAACTTTAATCTTTTTAATTGTTTTTTTTTCAAATTTTTTAATGGATTTATTCACTGCTCCGTTAGCACCTGTTTATTTCATTTTTTATATTATTTTTTTTATCCATTTATTTTACTAGTATTTTTTTTTCTATTGGTTTAAGTGTTCAACATGTTTTTTAACATTTTTTTTTTTTTATGTTAATAATGTTATTTACTTTACTATAGGGTTGGTTGACTGGTGCAGTGAATGAATTGATTATAATAAAATGTTGTAGTTTATAATGATACTTATGTTTTCCTTATTATTATATTTTATTACAAATATTTAAAAAATGTATTGTTATTGGACAATTATGTCCGTATTGTAATAATAAATAAATAAATGCGGAGGAGAAATGCATAGAAGATTTCTATAACGTCTAATGTGGAGGAGAAAGGCATAGAAGATTTCTATAACTTCTAATAAGGAGGAGAAAGGCATAGAAGATTTCTATAACTTCTAATGCGGAGGAGAAAGGCATAGAAGATTTCTATAACTTCTAATCGGGGAGAAAGGCATAGAAGATTTCTAGGAACTTCTAATGCGGAGGAGAAAGGCATAGAAGATTTCTATAACTTCTAATGCGGAGGAGAAAGGCATAGAAGATTTCTATAACTTCTAATGCGGAGGAGAAAGGCATAGAAGATTTCTATAACTTCTAATGCGGAGGAGAAAGACATAGAGGATTTCTATAACTTCTAATGTGGAGGAGAAAGGCATAGAAGATTTCTATAACTCTAATGCGGAGGAAGAAAGACATAGAGGATTTCTATAACTTCTAATGCGGAGGAGAAAGACATAGAAGATTTCTATAACTTCTAATGCGGAGGAGAAAGACTAGAGGATTTCTTAACATCTAATGCGAGGAGAAAGACATAGAGATTTCTATAACTTCTAATGCGGAGGAGAAAGACAGAGGATTTCTATAACAGCATGCAGTTAGCAATAGATGAGAATAAGTGTAAATATACCGTCATTATGGGCGACATGAATGCTAAATTTGGTTGTAATAGTTTGAGGTAAATATGATATGGTAAGAGATATGAAAGTGGAAACAGTTTAGTGCAATTTGCGGAACCTAATAAAATGTTCATCATGAACACATATTTTAGGAATATATCGGAGAAATAGTGGACGTGTATAGTCCGGATGGTTGTACTCGAAATGGAATTAATTATTTCTTGTCTAATACGAAACATATTTTTCTTGACATCGAGACAGATGAAAAAATAAATATTAAGAGCGACCATAGACCTGTTCGGGCAATACTTAAGCTAGAAGTAAACCAAAAAGAGAAAAGAAACTATGGAAATAAAAATTAAAAAAAATTGCAAAGGATTGAATTAGAAAAAAATAAAGTGAATCAATTTTAAGAAGTTTTAAAATTACAATTAAAAAAGAACAAAAAAATTAGACATAGATTCGTACGAGAAAGTGATTGTGTCAGCCTTGCATAAAACTTGCGACACTATAATAGAGGATTCTAATAATAGCCAGAAAGACGGATCAAGAAAAACAAGACAATTTTTATTTAATAAAAGGAGAAAAGCTAAAAAGAGAGGAGAGGTAGATGAGATTAGATGTTTATCAAAGGAATTAAAGAACGAATTACGGGATTGGACAAAGAAGAAAAAGATAAATGAACTTAAAGATACTACAGAGAAAGGTGGAAATATGAAAGACTATTGGAGATCTCAGTCAACAGGAAGAACACAAATAATAGCGATTAAAGATGAGAAAAATGAACTTAGGCAAGAAGAAATATTGGACGTAATATGTTCCTTTTATGGAAAGTTGTACAGTGAGAAACCAAATAAAAAGATCTTAAATAATATTAGTTCAGAACAAGATAACATGATGAAAAATGAAGTACTGTCAATTTTAAAACAAGTAGTAGAGAGCGTTGTTAAAAATTTTAAGAAAGGAAAAGCCACTGGCATTGATAATATTTGTAATGAGTTAGTTATAGTTGGAGGTGATTTTTTAGTAGGATACTTACAAGAACTGTAAGTAATAATAATAATGTAATATAAGTAACTGTAGTCTGCCTCCGTGGCCGTGATCGTAAAGGCGTTCGATTTCGGCACCGAAGGTCCAGGGTTCGCAGCCCGGGCTATGCCCTAAGATTTTATAAATAGTATTTGTATTAAAATGATTTCGCCAACTTTAATTAATTCTTAGAGTGTAGTAGATGCAACCCACTTGAGGTGATTCCCGCAGGGTGAATACCCTGATGGGCCGAAAGACCCTGAAACGGGCATTTTATTTTTTTTTTTACTTACAAGAACTGTTTAACTAGTGTTTAGAAAAGAGTCCCAAAATCTTGGTTACGAGCAGACTTAATCTTACTTTTAGCGAATTTCCTTTGGAAATTTGCCTAATGGGATAGGCGTCATGGTGGAATTCGAACCTCGGACCACGACACAAATCCGTTTCAGAGGTCCCTAATGACGAAAAAACACGTTTCGCGATGCTTATATATATATATATATATATTATATATATATATATATATATTATATATATATTATATATATATATATATATATATATATATATATATATATATATATATATATATATATGTATGTATGTATGTATGTATTTCTAGACACTTTCTTGTAAACACTCTATATTTCGAACGGATTAATATTATTTTTTAACCAAACTTGGTACAAAAATGAACCTTCGGGAGGACACAAACCCTATTGAAAACCAGGTTTTTGTGACGTCATAAACCCCGTTTGCTGAGTCAGCGAAATTTTCAAAAAATCGGCAAAATTCAGGGTTAATATTTTTGCCACGAAAAAATTTAATATTTATGTTTTTTGAGACGCTGAATCAAGTGAAACCGGTCCGAAATCGATACGACTATTCTAAGTGACCAAAAAGTTGAAAAAACCATTGTAAATTACCAAAAACCAAAATTACGGTCGTAACTCATTTTGTCTGTATTTTCCAAAGGAAATGGGCTAAAACCTTTAAAGATAACTGACTAAGCTTAAAGATAAGTAACTAAGCTTTAAACTCATAGCAAATAATAGTGCGTACTTCTAATTTTAGAGGAATAGTTTTGTACAACCAACTGGATAATACAATACAGACAAAATGAGTTAAGAGCAGTGCTTGACAATTGAGTAACTGCTTAGGTTCTATAGCATGAACCAGAACCACGCAATGGGCATGGTTCTTGCATAAGCAAGAAATGGGTTGCTTAGCACGGAAACACGCATTCTAAATGAAATTCGCCCGACAGCGGACCACCGCGCCGGAATTATTTATTTAGTAGTTGTAAACATGTATAATGTAAAAAACTATAAAAATTATTATTCCAACCAGGATTGTTGTTATGCACGGAAGCACGCATCCAAAGGAAATTCGCCCGACATGCGGACCACCGCGCCAGAATTTTTAAAAAAGAAGATCATACAAATATTTCTAATTATAGACCAATAAGTTTATTATCAACCATGTATAAAATATTAATGAGCATTATAACGGAAAAGATTAGTCACCGAGTAGACCGTACCTTATTAACTTGTCACACTGGGTTTAGGAAGAACTTTTCCACACTTAACAATATCCTTACTCTTAAATTGTTGATAAGAAGTGCTCAAGAATATAATTTCCTCTGGTGATAGTAAATACTGCTTGTAAATATTTTTCGAATAGCACAACTACAACGATACATTGATTTTTCTACAAAGTTTCAACTCCCTAGCATAAATACACTAGGAGCTAACAAACACACACAACACACACTCACACAAATACAGACAGAAAAAACTTTGGAAAAACTACTCAGGAGGCTTTTAAAACACCTAAAACGGATAATTCCGGTTTCATCTCGGTTTGGGATTTTTTTGCAAACACAATACTTTTCATATATACCTTCAGTATAAATGAGGAAAAGTATAAAACAATGATTTTATATAAAGTTTGAAAAGAAGATAGGGAAGCTAAGTTCCATATTTGGCTGCTTTTTTTACATATAAATGTTGAGTAATGGAGTAGAATGTATTTGCAGTTGAATAATTGATATTGAATCTGAAGGGTGCTTTTACAAAAATGACTCTAACAGAGCTTTCGTCGCCTTACCCGGACTTTTTTATTAATATTTAATCTCTCTAGATATGAATTATAGTTACTTCAAAGTAAAAGTTTCAATGAAAATATGTACTTGATTAATTTTGGTCCTAAAAGAAGAATTTTTGTACTCTTCCAAAAGACTTAAAGAATTATATTTTCACTGCAGTTTTAAAAACTAAAATAATAATCCAAGAGCCGTACTTAAAAAAATATGACACAATATGTACTACTTTGAAATGCACCTTAAATTATAAATTTAAGGCGCCTAAATCCAAGGCCTATCCAGAGTGGAGCTTTTCATATGAATGGACCATGCTCAAAATTGTATAAAATCGCACAAATTTCAGTTTTCTTGAATTAAGTGGTTCCCTGTAGATCGTGTGCAAAACATGAAGAAAATATCTACTTTTCCTCATTTATACCGTAGTTATATAGGAAAAGTATTGTGTTTGAAAAAAAAGCCGAAACCGGGATGAAACCGGAATTATCCGTTTCTGGAGTTTTTGAGGCCTCCTGATTGGTTTTCGCAAAGTTGTCTGGTGTCTGTATGTGTGTGTGTTATCATCGTAGCGCCCAGTGTATTTCTGCTAGAAAGTTGAAGTTTTGTACTAAAATTAGTCTATTGCAGTAGTTGTGCTATTCGGAAAATAAGTTTTTTTAAGACATTATTAACCCGCAATAATGACTTAGCAAAAATGTCGAAAAATAATCTTTAATCGCGGAATAATGATGTGATCAGATTGAGATTTGGCACGCAAGTAGCTATGTATAAGCCTAACATATGTGCCAAGTTTAATTTCATTATCAGCATTAGTTATATTTTTATTAAATAACTTGTGTACGTTTTTTTAAAACTTGTACAAAAGTTGGAAAATAGTCCGACTGAGTTGAAATTTAGTACACCATTACTTAATAAATATGTTTACTACGTTTCGTTTCAAAACGACAAGTAGCGAATCCGATGTGTTAAGGAAAAGTTCCGAGGTACCCCGCACCCAAAGTTTTAGTTTAATCTTAGTTTATTCGCTGCATAGTTATTTGAAAAATGCTGTCCATGTAGCATTTTAAATATGTCAGTGTTAAGGAGAGGTATAAGGAATACAGACCTGAAGTATTAAGATACAGATAGGATAGTCTCTACAAGAGGATAAAGTAGACGCAACAGAGCCTGACCTTACCCGATATTTTAAGCCTCGTTGCTACCTTCCTTATAACATCAACCATGTTAGCAGAGCGCTAATTTTAAACATCGATTTCTCTATCTGTTATTTACCTCTTTCGATCCATTCATAAAACCGTTCACAAGTATCCCTTACCTCGAGAGCTTTCTAAAACCTTTCTAGTATATATGTTATTTATAAAAGTAGGTAAAATAAATACTTTACTAGATCCAAAGCGAAATGCATGAAATGAATTTTGCTTTAAAATGTCTTTATAACCTAACTATTTCTTAGATCTTATAGCGTATAAAAATAATAAACCAAAATATACATAAAAATCGGGTAGGGGGTACTTAATTTTTCCTTATCACATCGAATTCTCTACAATCCTTCCTACTTCGGATTCGCGTCGCTCGTCCTCAGAATAAACAAGTCGCCAAATTTATACTGCAACACGTCTTAGGATTCGCTTTGCTTGTCCTAGTGTTATTCTCAACGGTCACCATACAGCACTGACCACCATAAAAACTACCTGTGGTGTCTAAAAACGTTTGAAATGAATGACTCTGGTGATATATCGAGTACGGATTATTAGGGTGAGAAAAATAATTTCCCTATACACCTACGATAAATAGAAAGAAGTAAAAAAGAGTAGCTACCTTAGGAATTTCTGAATCTTAAACTGACTTGACCATCATCGAAACAATCGACCTGGTTGTTTCACCTGCTGATGTTGATTATAGTACGGCACACGGCTAAAATCAGTTGACAGCGTGGGAAAATAATGTAGAAAGACCAATAAGGTTGGCCTGATTTGAAATTGAGGGCGTGGTTTAACATCCAGGACTAACCTCATTGGCTCTCTCGCATTATTTTTCCACGCTGTCAACTAATTTTAGTCGTTTGTCGTGCTATAGCAGACGTTCATAGGTAACCTAGCTATTCAATAAAAACGTTATTGCTTTTACAATCCTTCTCCTCCTAATATAGGAGATAGGAAAACAAAAAATAAAATAGGTTAAATAAAAATGACACGTAATGTTTTAAATATTTTATCATAAAAAAATTGGTGAATAATTCTTGATGTTAAAAATGGTTTCTGAAAAGCCAGGGTTTGAATGAGGAGGGGGAATTTCATTAGCTCTTTGATCTCATCTCATTTTTATTGTTTTATTATTCGCTAAAACCTCTGAGTATACATCACCTGTTTTCGATTATATTGGTATGTCTGTTATGTTCTCATAATCTCTTTATTAAATACAAGTGTTTTTGACCAATATGAATAAAGTAAAAAATTAAATAATACAATTGCAACAGAAAAAGAACAAAAATAAATAAAATGCCTCGAGGGGCACAAAAGAGTGCTATTTTTATTTAAAGTTTAAAATGTTTTTCTAATAAAATATTAGTATTATTTTTAGTAGAGTAGTCTGATTGGTAGGTTATTTTTCTCTGCAAAATAGTATGGAGGTAATTGATTTGTGTATATATGCGGAAAATAATGAAATACACAAATTAAAATTAAAACACGAAATAATGATCGGGTCGATGTAAAATTTAACACGCATGTAGAACTATATTAGTTCAACAAATGCTCAAGTTTTATCTTATTATCAGCATTAAATGTTTATATTGATGACTTGTACTTTTTCAAATAAAATTTAGTAAAAATCAATTAATAATCCTATTGGGTATTAAGTAATTCGATGCCGGCGTATCCCTTCATGTAATAAATAGGTACCATAGGTTTAACTTTAACAGTATCGAAATACTTGGGTCTACATGTACGAATCAATTTTGCTCCGGGTGGCTCTTTTATATAGGATTTTAAACACAAGAAATTTCCCACTATACTAAGCTACAATAATAACAATATTTATTTTACCGCACAACATTTAACCTTCTTATCTCCTATATGGATAGGGAAACATTGTGACTGCAGCACACATTATTCTACGTTTCACATTTCAGCAGCACACATAAATGTCTACGTTTTAGAACTTATGGATCTTAAATTTTGTAGACACGTATTGTTTGTAGTTAAAAGTAAAATATGTATTTTTTTATATTTTTCTGTTCTTTGTGTAAACCTTTGTAGCCCAAGAGCAAGACCTGAAAAAATGTGACTCATTTTGTACTACTTCAAACCAAATTTTTCGTTAAATAACCCTTAAATTATGAAGGAAAAACATAGTCCTATAGGACTATAAACATAAACATAAGCCTATTCTAAGATTAGACAATATAACAATATTATTAATAAATAAATAATAACAATAATAAATAATAATAATAAAAAAAAAAAATAAATAATAATAAATAATAACAATTTATTCTATTCCAGACTATAAACATAAGCCTATTCAGTGAGAAGGCTTTCATAAAAATGCCCTCGCTTAAAATATCAGAAAACCAAAAAAAAAGGTTTTCTTATAATAAGTGGTTCCCTGTAGATCATGTGCAAAACATGCAGAGGAAATATTTAAAAGCCGATAAAACTCCCTATAAAACGAGAGTCTTTTTTTCAAAATTGAATAACTACAACTGAAGTTATGACATTTTCTAAATGGCCTAAAAATGCAAAAAAATCAATACTTTTCAAAGAAATTCGCTACCTTTACATAAATTAACCATTTTTTGTTATTTTTGAAAGAGACAACTTTGGTTGTAATCATCTGATTTTGATGATTAAACACTCGTTTTACAGAACATTTTATCATCTTTAAAACATTATTTCTTCTTGTTTTGCACACGACCCACAGAGAACCACTTTTTTCAAATAACTGAAATGTTTGCGATTTTATAAAACTTTGAGCATGCGCAATAACACTCTTCATAGGCAGAGGCTCCACTCTGGATAGGCAGATTATGTTTTTTCTTATTATATTTTTTTTCTTATTATATTTTTAGTAAAATTTAGTTATTAGTAGTAAAAAATAAGTCTCGCTCTTGGACAATTAGTATGTATATAGGAATAGTATAGTTAGTTATCAAGGTAAAGCGCAGGTGGAGTGTAATATAATAATCAATACGTAAAGCATCTCCACAAAGTTAATTTAATAAAATTCAAAACCGGCTTTCAACCAAAACGGTCATCATCAGTGCCTAAAAACAAAAAGTAAAAGATTTTAGAAAACACTAAAAAGAAGAATCAAAAAGTAAAAATGGCAAAATGCCCCCTCTGCGAACTGACCGTTTGAAACTAACCTCAGTCTCAGTCATGATATCATAGACTCACCTATATACATCTATATATTCTTCTCTCCGGTTAGTTTTATTTTAGCTTTAATTTCTTGTTTTTATACTATGTTTGTATGTTTTGTCATTTTTATTTTTTTGATTCTTCTTTTTAGTGTTTTCTAGTCTCTTTTACTTTTTGTTTTTAGGCACTGATGATGACCGTTTAGGTTGAAAGCCGGTTTTGAATTTTATTAAATTAACTTTGTGGAGAGGCTTTTTTGTATTGATTATTAGGAATAGGATTGTTTGTCCCATTAAAAATTCGGAACTGGGATTTTAACTGAGACAGTCAGAGTGAGTTGAAAGTAATGCGGTTGAGCGTAGCGAATCCGATGTGCTTCGTTCCAAGGAACTCAATTTTTGTACTTATTGCAATTTAGTCTATGGTTCATTTGATGTAAATAAAACTTTTAGGTAAATAGCTTAGTTCCAAATTCAGCAGATGCAGATCTTAAATCATAAATATCTTAAATTCGTATCGCCAATCAAAGAAATACCAATAAAACCTTAGATCTTAGCGTTACTAATATTTTAAGAAAGAGCAAATAAGAAGAAAGATAATTTCAATGATTTTATCTTTTCGTTTTCTTATACTATGGTTGATTTAACATGAAATCTTTTATGTAATATATGTGTTTCAGTGTATCTGTGTATGTGTTTAAGAAACGTATGTGTTTCAGTGACTCTGAGTATGTATTGTATGTGTGTCTATGTGAGTCTGGATAACCTTATCGTGTGTACATAGGGTTATACCTTCTTCAAGTAAACCTTCTCTACTTCTTCTCCAACTTTGCCTTGGAAGGTTCTACTTGAAATTCTAAATGTGATCCTTTAAGAAAAGTTCTCAGGTAAAATTGTTGCGGGCTGTAAAATCGTTGAAATGTTTAAACGAGAAAATATTATCAAATTTGGAAACTTGTTATTCGACTTTATTGACAAGTAAGCTTAACATTTAGACTTTACTGTGTTCTTTTGATTACTCTTTTCCAATTTATATTTTATTAAATATAGTTTCTACATTTACTTTCCTATTTTTACTCTTCCTCGTTTATACCGTAGGTATATAGGAAAAGTGTGTGTTTGCGAAAAAATCCCAAACCAGGATAAAACCGGAATTATTCGTTTCAGGCGTTTTTAAGGCCTCCTGAGTGGTTTTTGCAAAAAAAAATTTTGTGTTTTTGTTTGTGTGTGTGTGTCTGTTATCATCGTAGCGCCCAGTGTATTCATGCTATAGAGTTGAAACTTGGCACAAAAATCAGTCTACCGCTGTTAGTTGTGCTACTCGGAAATTTTTTTTTATAACGTCATTAACCTGCAGTAATGTTTGTAATTAACTCAGCAAAAAGTTCGAAAAATCATAAAACACAGAAAAATGATTTGGCACGCATGTGACCATATGTATAAGACTAACATATTTGCCAAGTTTTAATTCATTATCAGCATTAGTTCAATTTTTATTAAATGAATTGTGTACGTTTTTTAAAAATTGTAAAAAATTAGAAAAGGTCCAATTGGATTGAAATGTGGTAAATTGAAATGTTGTCAAATTGGATCATCAAATTTGACAAGTACCCTAAGAACGTGGGCCTCCTGGATGCGGTCCTATCCACAAAAAACAATTCTTAACGGATAACTACAGGTTTAGTATTTATTACAATCATCAAATTTGACAAGTACCCTAAAAAGGTGGGCCTCCTAGATGCGGTCTTATCCACAAAAACAAATTACTCAAAAGTCGAACTTTAAGACAAAGATATAAATAGAATTTCACGTTGTTCGCATTATTTAAAATTAGATGTAAGTTAAGTGATAACTAAATATTGTAAGTTGTTTTGTATTCAATAAAGATTACCTCAATACAGTCATGTTCCTAAGTAGTTTTGCCATGCTAACAACAAACTTATTGCGCAGAGCGCATGTAGTGGTAACCACTGGAGCATGCGCTCTTCTTAAAAAAACAAATCTTGACAGACATACAATAAGTTAAACTTCCTAGCAGGAAAAACCTAAGTTTTTCTTATAGGCGCAGACGTTTCGTTTACATGCGAACAAACCATTCACGCTACATAAAATGCCCATTCAAATATCAAAATTTGGTGACGTATCTTTTTACACATCCTCACAAACATACAGATATATATATATTATATATATTATATATATATATATATATATATATATATATATATATATATATACATATATTACACAATACATGTTGTATTTAGAGTTGAAGTTGAACTGAATTATGCAATCTTCATAAATCATGCAACCTTTTTAATACTTAAAGTACAAAGAAAAAAATTAAGTTTATTTAAAAAAATAATGTAAGAACACAGAATAAAAATATTGCAATATTATTAATATAAATACAATAGATAGCCGTTTAGCAAAAGTTTTCCACTTGGGTTGTACTTATTACTTGGAGAGGTAAGAGATTATCTGTCGATACCTTATGTCTAACTCTATCTAGATTTTTTTTCCTACCAAGCGATTCCTTTAACTCCGAGCTTTCTCACCCCAAGCTATCCAGCGTTAGAACGAATTTTTTCCGAAACAATTCGTTTTATACCCACGAAGTACCATTGATTTATAAGAAGTTCAAGCATTCAAGCAATTCCAGAACCAAACATTTTTGGAGAAAAAAAAGAAGATGTCACTCCACTTAGTATATATTTATTGTCAGAGCCGACTTTCAAACTTAACAGTTCATCATCAGTGCCTACCAACAAAGTACAAAACGAAATAAATATAAAAAGCAGCAAAACGTAATAAATAAAAGCAAATAAATAAATGCAATAAATAAATAGAAAAAATAAATAAATAAATAAAATGAAATAAAATAAACAAAATTAAATAAAAATAAATAGGCATAAACTTAATAAATAAATATTAAATAAATATTGATGATGAACTGTTAAGTTTGAAAGTCGGCTCTGTCAATAAATATATACTAAGTGGAGTGACATCTTTCTTTTTTCTCCTATCTGGGAACTCCACAACTTATCTTACCATCAAACATTTTTGGTTTTAGTAGGAAGCCAGCTATTCTTTTATGTTTAATACAAATCTAAATGATTCTACTGGTACATGTCCTCAAAGTAAAAAAAATAAAATAAAATGCCCGTTTTAGGGCCCTTCGGCCCATCAGGGTATTAACCCTGCGGGAACCAACTCAGGTGGGTTGCATCTACTACACTCTAAGAGTTAATTAAAGTTGGCGAAATCTTTTTAATACAAATACTATTCATAAAATCTTAGAGCATAGCCCGGCTGCGAACCCCGGACCTCCGGTGCCGAAATCGAACGCCTTTACGATCACGGCCACGGAGGCAGGTCCTCAAAGTATTTGTAATATTTTTGCTGATCATTTCTCTAGTGTTTTCTTTGATCCTATTACTCCAACTGTGGGTAAAGATACAAATATTCCTCTTCTATTCTACAATCTACTATTTCAATATCTTATGACTCTGTTCTATCAAAACTTACAAATGTAAACCCTCCATATACTTCTTCAAAACTATTAAACTAAAAAATAATCATATTGATACATATATATATATATATATATATATATATATATATATAATATATATAATATATATATATATATATATATATATATATATATATATAATATATATAATATCATTTGATACTACCGAGGTTTACAAAACATGAATAGTTGACAAAATTCAATTGTGTCAACTATAATAATAGTTGTGCGAGAGACACCTAGAAAATGCAATGCCACATCTGGGAACTGTTCATCATTCGACATTCGACATCATTAATAACTCGACATAATGGTGGACATGACATTATGTCGAGCCATCAATGATGACGAATGTCGAATGATGGAACAGTTCCCAGATGTAGCATTGCAGTTTGCTTGTTACATTTCCTAGGTGTCTCTCACACAATTATATTGTGTCTAGAAAATAAAGCATTAAATTATTTAGAAAATTCGCTTGGGTGGTAGATTCCTCTAAGCCAAGGTTCAACACAGCTTTTCCTGATCTCTCTTTCCCACAACGCTTGGTCGAGTCTTTCCTTCACCGGTCCCTTGCAAACCCCCTAACTCTCCATCTGTTGCCTTTCTCTCCACCTCTGCTCATCCAAACCCTCTCTCCACCATTCTGATTCTATTTCATTCATTTTTTCATATTTTTAATTTCCCTTCCTCAGCACTTTATTTATTTCGAAGGTGAGTAAAAATGTTAATTTCTTTACATTTTTGTTTCGTTACTTTATTATACTAGTTAAAATAATTATTCATTGTTTTTCTTTATTTTTTATTTTTATTCTTTTGTTTTTCTTTATTTTTCTTATTTATTTTTTTATACCTGAAAATAACTTTACCCGAACAAAACAAAACTTTTAAAATAAAAATTGGAATAAAATAAAAGAAAACTCGGTGTAAATTAAACAATAGAAAATAATTTCACGTTGTTACGAAACAACTTTGATTACGGCCTCCAGATAGCTTAACTTTGCTGACGAAACAAATCACTTTTAATTTTTTTTGAATCAGTTCAATAATACTTAAAAAAACTTCTTTAATTTTTCTCCGATTTTTTAGGCTTCTTTTTTATTGCTTAAACCCGTAGGATTATATTATTTTTTTCTTCTCACTTAAATATCACTTAACTAATCCACCCCTGAGTTTGTACGCATCCAATCATCTAGGAAGCACACCCTCCGTACATGGTGGCACATATGACTAGTCAGCAGTGCGCACAGTTCATCTAGCCCAGGCCTGACTAGCCCATAGAGACTAATACTTAGAGGTAGTACATGGGCAGAATAGCACAGTGATAAGGTGTCTGGAAGTGAGACAGTTTCCATAGGTGCCCTAACTGTACTTACCCCTACTATAGTCTCCCTAGAGAAAGACTAGATACAATCGAAGAATCATACCGTCGATACTTGCTGTTGCATATGAATATCTCTGGACCGGTTTCGGCATAACGCCATCATCAGCAGGCGGGGCAACACTCGAGCTCTCAACTAATAAAGTTAGTTAGAGTGTTGCCCCGCCTGCTGATGATGGTGTTATGCCGAAACCGGTCCAGGGATATTTATATCTAACAGCAAGTATCGACGGTAGCTGATTCTTCGATTGTTTTTTTCAACTTGCGGTAAATACAACCTTTTTAAGAGACTA
>JACMZG010001870.1:50691117-50721117 GCA_018340805.1 Microvelia longipes | reverse complement strand
TATAACAAGGTATTTAGTGTTTAGTAGACGGCTAGCTGCTTGATTAAAATCAATTTCAGCTGAATCGAACCATCACAAATGGCGCAAACAGTATACATATATATATATATATATATATATATATATATATATATATATATATATATATATATATATATATATATATATATATATATATATATATATATATATATATATATATATATATATATATATATATATATATATATATATATATATATATATATATATCATCTGTATATATGTTTACGTCCAGGTCAATGACTCGTACGATATCTGTTGGGTTCAGTAGTGTTAGAGGGTGGGGCTATAGTATAAAAAAGAGTTTCCTCTACCTCTTGCTCCATCCTGGTAAGCCTATTGTCCCAGAGAGACAGGACAAAAATGGCTTCCACTAAACCACGCCGAGCAAAGCAGACCCGTAAAGCGGAAGAACCTCGAAGTTGTTTTTATATGGTCGAAGTAATTCTAAAACGATTGCAACCGGTTTCAGCTCATTCAGACAATCTTAAGTGACGGAAACTGTATTTTTATTTAAAAACAAAAATCATGAATAATATATATTTGTTTATAATGCTTCTTAATTTTAATATTATAGCATACTATTAATAATAGAGTATTAATAAAATCACAATTAGTAAAATCAAATTTGCGAGCCTGTGTGGAGGGGCTGTTAAAATTCGCTAGATACATGGCAAAATGCCATGTAACAAGAACAATAATGAAACAACACATAATACAAAACAACAACAAACAATGTGGCCGCGAAGCGGCCACAAAGGAGGCCCCCGGGCCGCGTAGCGGCCCGGCGGGCGACGCCGCGTAGCGGCTACGGGCTGAAGGCCCGTATTATTTTATTTACACTGTCCGGTACTTCCTATAAAAAGGAGTTTTCTATATAATTTTTTCATTGTTATTAGGAACACTTTGGAAAATTTGGGAGCATTAAATCGAGTAGGAATGACTTGAGATGAACATGAACTGGTAAATCTTAGGTAAGCATTAATATATATATATATATATAATATATATATATATATATATATATATATATATATATATATATATATATATTATTTATATATATATATAATATATATATATATATATATATATATATATATATGTATGTATGTATGTATAAATATATAATTATGTTTTAAAGTCAGCAATTTAGAAAAATGTTTTTAAAGTTAATTTACTAAAACGTCCTTAAAGCATCTAAATAAAGTGTACCTGTTTTTCCCTTTATTTTTCCTGAGTCTTTGTTTTTTAAGTAGATTATTACAAAAACATTTCTAGTTCTTTAATAGATAGGGAACAGCTAATTAAAAACATTACTATCTATTGCATTTTTTTAAAATTTTTTTTAACTAAAATAAAATTAAGGGTCCCTTGTCAACTTGCCAACAGAGAAGGAATACTTAGCATGCTTTGCTAGGATCCAGAAAAGTAGCATATTTCTTCGCAACCAGATGTTTGATAGCTATTTTACCTTGAGACAGCGCTCTCTTAGGAGAGAATATAACCCTAAGTGAAGAGAAGATTAAAAACTGAATATTTCATACTAAACTTTATAGCTCAGAGAAACCCATGTAATTCTTTTTTTAATGTGGTGTAATAGAAACTTAAAGTTAAAAACCACTTAAACTGGAGAAGAGTACCTGGGATAGAGATATATTATTGGAGAGGGCATACCCTATCTTGACACATTAAGAGGCTTGAAACATATTTTTAAGGCACATATTTTTAGGGGCTCTGTGTAACCTCACTATAACCTTCTCCAAGAATGTTTTAAGGTTATACTAAATGAATCGTTATCCGATTCTCCCACATTGCTTTTGTTTAGTTTTGCATTGTAAACGTTCAATTGTACTATAAGGTACTATTTATTTAATTATATTAATATTTAAAGGTGTTCAGGTTACTTTTTCGGTGTTTCATAATTCAGCCGATAGAACGTTTCTAGTAACAACATCTCTACAGTTAACACAACCCAAGGATCTTGAATAAAGGAGATGACGCACTAAATCAGTTTGCCATACAAAAAAGTGACCCCATCGAAAACCAAAAAATAAAGAAAATTCAACACGAAAGACACGTCAAAAACCAAACTGCACATGCTGGGTACAAACTGTGCATGCTTACTATCCTTATAACAGCGCAGGTCTTAAATTTTAGAGGCAAACTTACCTCTTAATGGTTTCCCATTATTTATTGTTTGAGAAGGTTATAACTAAACACGCTTAAATTATCACTCACTGAAATTGCAAAGTATAGTCCAAAATTTAAAATTAAATAAGGACAAATGACTTAACAAGCACCACAAATGTAACAATCACGAGAAGCACAGAAGAAAGTTGAGAAGCAAACTCGATTACCTTGCTACATAACCTGCGTTTGGCGCCTTTTCTTCATTATAACCAAAGGGAAGGTAAGTTTGCTCCTATTTCTCTATCTCATCTCATCTCTATCTCTTCCATGGGGCCAGAAATGTTCCTTAATGCGTCATCCCCTTTATTCAAGATCTTTAACACAACCGGATACTTTATGATCAATCAAATTCGAAACCAAAGGGATATGAAATAATTCTGGAGCGGTGATCGGCATGCCAGGCGAATTACCTCTGGAATGCGTGTTTCCGTGCTTAACAATCTATTCTTGTTTAAATTTCTGGTTTATTCTATATAACTTGAGAAGTTATTCAATTATCAAGCAGTACTTGTAACTCATTTTTTCCTAAAGGAAACGCGCATTATTATCCTGTAATTATGCACTTATTATACTAGTTTAAAGCTCAGTTATTGTTTACCTTTAAAGGTTTTTTCGCATTTGTGAAAAATATAGAAACAATCAGTTACGAGTAGTGCTTAATAATAATTGAAGGACTTCTCAAATTATAAAGCATAAACCGGAACTTTAAGCAAGAATGTGATTGTTAAGCACGAAAACATGTATTCTAAAGGAAATCAGCCCGGCATGCGGACCACCGAGCCAGATTTTTTGTAATTTTATAATTATATAATGTAAATAAAGCAATAAAAAATAATCTCTCTTACTAGGATTCGAACCCAGGTACTTTAAATACTCATATCAACTTCGACTAATTTTCATTCTTACTCAACTTCAATTTTTTGAGCCAGTTTAACTCACGACCCAGAAAACATCGAAAACAATTACCGTCTTAAAGTTTTTAAGTTAATACTTTAACTTTAAAAAGTACAACAAAAGAATTGATACAACACCTTAACATCAACTTAAACAGCAACCCATGTTTGCTTAATTTGATTTTTTCTTTTCCTCATTTATACCGTATGTATAAAGGAAAAGTATTGTTTTTGCCAAAAAAATCTGAAACCGGGATGAAACTGGAATTAAGTAGCATTGAGCTTGGTTAGTGCTGTATGAATAAAGACCGCTGAAAATGAAACGGATGCATTTACTATCTGAGAACGAGCAAAGCGAGTCCGAAGTAAGGACGATAAGCGTAGCAAATCCGATGTGATGAGGAAAAGTTCCGAGGTACCCCGTCCCCGATTTTTCGGGCCAATATTTTTTTTAATTTGTTATTATACTCTGAAAATATAGGTGGTAACAATGCTACAATCAAACCTGACATATTTGCACCGAGACAAAATGTTCGATTAACCTCCATAGAAATATGTTACAATCCCCGTCTGTTACTGCTTAGTTGAAAGGATATATAAAGCGATGTTTTTTTCCATTTTCAAAATGTTTTTCTTTTTAAATATTTACAAGAGGTTATATCTAAAAGTGAAATGTATTAAAAAAACGTTTCAATCAAGAAAATCTAAACATAGATAAAGGTTATAGATTCATTTGCATAGATTAATACACGTATGAGTCCCTATTGATTTTTATAACAAACCTGTAGAAACAATCGCAAAGAACTTTTATGAGCTTTAATTCTTGTTAGGGAAATAATAGAACCTTTTCACAGATAAAAGGTTAAAATATATACGTAAAACCTACTATCTTATAATGCTTGTATTGTGGACTTTTGTATAATGCTATCGTATAATGCTTGTATTGGGTACTAATGTATAATGCTATCGTATAATTATTGTGTTGAGTACTATTGCATAATTCTTGTATTGTGTACTATCGTTAAATGATATCTTATAATGCTTGAATTGTGTACTATTGTATAAAGCTATCTTTGTAATGGTTTATTAGTAGTAAATACGGCCGATGTATTACGCTAAAATAACTACTTACCGGTTTTGAACATGCGGAGTGATAACGACTGTTATCAGTTTCAGTGTTGCCAATATTTGATGAGTGGTAAAATATTCCTAGTGACTAAACATCTTTCACTCAATACAATCTTGTAATGCTTTTATTGTGGACTATCGTTAAATGCTATCTTATAATGCTTGAATTGTGTACTTTTGTATAAATCTATCATAATTCTAATATTATAATTACAATTATTGGAATTTTACCTTTCCTCGTTTATACCATAGGAATATAAAACAAAGTATTGCGTTTGCTTTAAAAGTCCGAAACCGAGGTTTCGACTGAATTATCCGTTTCAGAACTCAGAATGGTTTTTCTAAAGTTGTCTGTCAGTATATATATATATATATATATATATATATATATATATATATATATATATAATATTATATATATAATATATTTGTGTGTGTGTGCTAGCATCGTAGCTCCCACTGAATTTACGCTACAGAGTTGACACATGTCACAAAAATCAATCCTTAGGTCTAGTTGTACTATCCGAAAAATAAATTTTACATGACGTCATTGACCGTCAATAATGAAAGTAAAAATTTGGAAAATTCATAAAAAGAGGAAAAATGTTTCGATCAATTAAAAACTTAGTACAAGCATATCTCTTTGTTTAACAAATACGTATATTAATAGTCCAAGAGTCAGGTCAAAAAAATGTGACTCGCTTTGTACTTCTTCTAGCCAAATGTTTCTGAAAATATACCTTTTTTTGAGGTAGTATGTAATTGAGCACTTTATTGGACCGTTTTTAGGATGAGAAGCCAATCATTATTGTTATAGGAGGTTATTTAGTACTTTTCACCTCCGAGGACAATAATGAATGTAAAAAAAACTCCTAGGACGTAAAAGTAATTCATATATTGCCGCCATTACTGTAATTTAGCGTGTTCAAAAAAACAATCTGTGTAAAGCCTTCATGAGATTTCTTTAAAAACGTTCATTTTGTTTCTGTTTTTGTTCGTAGACTAATTTTTTTTCGTTTTTAAAAGGTGTTCTAATTGACAATTTTTGTGTGTTTATTTGTAAAGCTTTTACATTTTTGAGTAAAAGTGTGAAGCTATGGATGAATTCAATGACGACGATAATATGGAGTTAATTGGACGTTAATTAAGTTATATACATACTTAATTAAGTATACATCGCAGTTTATTTAATGAGTGCTACCTCAAAAAAAATAGTGTATGCCATCCGGCTGAGAATGTCTTTATGTCTTGGCAATTTTTCCCGACTCGCTTCGCTCGTCGGTAAATCTAATTGCCGTGACATAAAGACACACTTCTCAGCCTTATGGCATAAATAACTATTAATTATGAAAGATATGTATAGTGTACATATCCAGAGTGGAGCCCTTCATATGAATGCACTCGCTCAACATATTAAAAAATTGCACAAATTCCAGTTTTCTAGCGATAGTGGTTCCCTGTGGTTCATGGGCAAAGAAAAGAACATTTTTTAAAGGTGATAAAATTTCCGATTTTTTCAATCAAAATCGGATAAATAACTACAGCTAAAGATATGAAATTTATTATATGACGAAAAAGATGCACAAAAAGCGAATATTTTTGTCAAAGAAATTCGCTAAATTTGCGGATAAACAATGTTTTGTTGTGTTTATACGCCAAAGATATGCCAAAGAGGCATATCTTTGGTTGTAGTTATCCCATTTTGATGATTAAACATTGTTCTATTTGAAATTGCATCAGCTTTACTAAATTTCCTTTTTATGTTTTGCACACGACCCACAGGCAACGAGTTATTTCAAGATAACTGAAAAGTGTGCAATTTTCTAAAATTTTTAACAAGCACAATCATATAAAGGGCTCTACTCTGGATAGGCAGACTATGTTTTTTCTTCATAATTTAAGGTATATTTTCAGAAAAATTTGGTTTGAAGTAGTACAAAATAATTCATATTTTTTTCAGGTCCGGTTAAGTTTTGTGATATCTATGTTGACCATTAAGGTTAATATCTAAGGTTACTATTAATTATCGTTGTATCTACGGTTTTAGTTAGATCATAAAAGTTTAGCAGCATCGAACGAGGTCAGTCTCTGGATGAGTGACCGCTGTAATTAAAACCTATATACTTCCTGTCTGAGGTCGAGGGAAACGAGACCGAAGACGTTTTGCAGTATAAATGAGATGATTTTCATTTCTGGGAAAGAACGAAGCAAGTACGAAGTAGTGAAGATGAGCGTAGCGAATCCGATGTGGAGAGGAAAATTTCCCAGGTACCAGTACCTGATTTTTATATTGTAAATTAACTTCTGGATCTAAATTTATAGACCTCTTTCGTGGCCGAGGTCGTTAGACCTTTGACACCACGGAGGTATGTGGTTCGTAGCCTAGGTTACACTCTCAGTTTATACATAAGAGTTTGTCAAATAATATTTCTCCTACCACTTGAGGTGGTTCCCGCAGGGGTTTTCCCTGATGAGCCGCAAGGCTCTAAACGAGCATTATTATTATTATTATTATTATTATCTGAATATATGTTAAAGGTAATGTGTTTTTCGAAGGATATTTGCTAATGCGTTTTAAAAATTAGCATCAACTGTACTTTAATGGAGTGCAAATGCCGTGGCGTACCAATTTTGGAAATATGACTACAGTTAAATAAGAATCCGCACATTTTTTTATGAAAATCCGGACAAATTTTCCGGCTATGGTGCATGATTCGAAAATTAAACTAAGAAATGGATTTTTGGAGGAATGAGCTCGTAAATCAAAGGAGATTCGCTTGGCTTGCAGACCTGCCCTATTTGTTTCTCATATGAGTACATGATACAACGCATTACTAGTTAAATTAATTAATTATAAATAACAAAAATACCTCCAGTAGATTTCTTTAAGTGTTTTGTGCAAGTGGGACACCAATATTAAAATATTATTTTTAAAAAAATTAAGATATTAGTGAAGGTAAGACTAAAAGTTGAAGTTGGTTAAGTATTAAACTAAAGTAATAAATGTTAGAGCTGGGACTTACTTGGAAGGACTTAGTAGGAGGGACTTAAGTCATATTTTCTTATAAACAGGTAAGTTTAATCATAATAATGGTGTTCTGTTATTTATATCTGTCTCGACTGTCCACGCTTATAACTTACTTTCAAACTTTGTAACTTAAAGATATTAATGATTTTGAGAACTTATAAACTTAATGGCGAATAACAAAAACTTAAACTCCAAATCTATCTTTCTTAACTTTAAAGTTTTGTGCATACTTAACAAGTAATAGTGCTGATGAGGCCATCCTCATCCCTGTCACTTATAAGGATGAGTAAGCTATGTATCAGCGAAAAACGTAACACCTACAGATCCCAAAATCAGAAATATGTTTGTACGCATGTATGGAGTATGGATGTACACATTTCTTGTTAACCCGCTACAACTCAAACAGTTAATACAATTTTAATGAAAATTAGTCCAAAATCCAAGAACTCTGAGAGGAACAACTGATTAGATTTAAGGATTTAAATACAGCACAGCGTAGTACTGAGTGCTTGTAAGTACAGTGTAGTAAGTACTGAGTGCTTACAAACAATTGATGTTTTTTTGGCATTGGGCTACTTGGACCATACAGCCATGGCATTCTTATTTTATACATTAATGACTTTAAATAAATAATAAAATCTGAGTTTAAAATTAAGATAAAAAATATTAAATAAAAAATTTATAAAATAAAATTAGCCATTCAATAAAAATAAATCAAGTTTATTATTTGTAGTCGGAAAAGATATTAATAGTATAGAAGTTAAGGATAAAATAAAGATATAAGATATATTTTTAAAAGAATCAAGTTGACATCAAGCGGTTCAAGTCCTTTTTTCGACGTAAACAATGGAGATTTGGCTAAATGGCTGGCTATACTTACTTGTGCTCAAAAAGTTACAGCGCACAAATAAAACTTTTTACTGCATATTTTTTAGTTAGGACAAAAATATCTCATTTTTCCGCATCCTGACATAAAAAAAAAACAATACTCCCTTCCACAAAAAAAACTATTCAAATTCAGTGAGGATACAACTGAATTTCGAAGGTATTGAATTTCCAATCTAGATATCAACCTCCGATAAAAACTCCGACTAAATAATGAACATTAATTCTGTCTATAGAGTTGGGGATTTGAAAGCTACCTAGTGAAATCATCTATTCAATTTCTAAAAAAAAATTAGGAACGATCACAGAGCATAAAGGCAAAAAAGTGTCGCCACCGTTTTCAAGGCAAATAGAAGGGCCTGGTACAACTTGTCCCATATAGAGTATAAAAGTATTGGAGAAGCATAAAAAGCAAGGATGTTGAATAAAGGGGATGACGCACTAAGTCGAATTGCCATTCAACAAAGTGACCCCATCGAAAATCAAAACATAGAGATGAATGCAACACGAAACACACGTCAAAAACCAATTGCACATGCTTGGTACGAACTGCGCATGCTTACGATCCTTATAACAGCGCAGGTCTTAAAATTTAGAGGCAAACTTATAACCTAAGGGGAGGTAAGTTTGCTCCTATTTCTCTATCTCATAAACTTCCATGGGGTCAGAAATGTTCCTTAATGCGTCATCCCCTTTATTCAACATCCTTGATATAAAGTTTGTGTTTTTCACTTTTAAGATCTAACACGCTTAATGTCAACAGACTTTAATTCTAGCAATTTTTTTATTTCTTTAGATTCATAACTTTATAATCTTAAACAAGGTAAGAATAACATTAAATATGTAGAATTAACTACTACACAATAATAAAGAACTAAATCTTCACTCGACATGTTTATAACCTGACGATAGAAAGGATGTAGTAGTGCTACGAGTGACCGAAAGAGAACATTTCTTGGTCACGATGATAGAGATATATTACTAGAGGGGCCCTATTGGTTGAATTTTGAAACATTGGATAAGTAACCTGACCACCTTCGATTATCAATAATCAAATGAACTGAACAAAATTATAGTAACTTCTACAGTAGAATGCTAAAAATATAAATCAAAACAAAAAAAATGTGCAGGAAGCCGAAAAAAATGATTTTTTATAACCTTAATTTACTCTTAGAAGAGGTTTCATTCAGGTTACACAGAGCCCCTGAGAGCCCCAAAATAATGTTTCAGGACTCCCAATGTATTAAGATAGGCTATGCCCCCTCTAGTATATATCTCTATTGTCACGATGTACCTCAGAACCGGACCATATCAAATTCGCTACACACGCTCATCCTCACCGCATCCAACACGGAGTCCTCCAAATATAAACATTAAAAAATTTTGGATACCTCAGAACTTTTCCTCATTACATCGGACTTGCTTCGCTCGTCCTCAGACGAGCGAATCTAGCGAAATCTAGCGAATCTATGCAGCAAAACTTGGTGGTGTACTTATTTATTACGTACTTGTAATAATTTCCACTTGTACTGAATTTCCTTTCGATTAAATTATTCTCCGATTTTTTACAATTTTTGAAAAACCGTACACAAGTCATTAGATACAATTTGAACTATTTGCTGATGATAAAGAGAAACTTACAGGGACATACGTTAGTCTTATACATACATACATGCGTGCCAAATCTCAATCTGATGGCATTATTTTTCCGCGTTTTATGATTATTCCAAATTTTAGATGAGTCATTTTTACGAGTTAATGACATCATCGAAAAAATTATTTTTCGAATAACACAACTACAGACTGATTTTTTTACAAAGTTTCAACTCTCTAGCATAAATACACTGGGCCCTACGATGATAACCGACACACACATACAGACAATGCAGACAGACAACTTTGTGAAAACCATTCATGCGGCCTAAAAACACCTGAAACGGATACTTCCGGTGACATCCCGGTTTCGGAAATTTTTCAAACACAATAATTTTCCTTTATATACACATGAGGAAAAGCAGCACGTTTTTGGGGTCGTTTCGCTCGCATCCTCTGACCTTAAAAAAAGTTTTTATTTCAAGCGGTCGCCCATCCAAGTGCTGACCTCACTCGATACTGCTAAATATTTGTGATCCAACAAATTCCGTAGTCATTGAATACTATTATCTTAATACTAGCAGTATTGAGATAAAACTTAGATCATTTGTCGTTCTAAATGATTTTTTTTAAACTTACACGTAACATTTCATAAAAATTAAACTACTGCTGATAATGAGATAAAATTTGGCACTTTAGGTTGGTCTTATATTCATATATAAGACCAACAAAACCAGCCAAGTTTTAATTTATTATTATTATTATTTAATTTTGTCACGCATGTAGTGACCTACATGCGTGACAAATTTCAAATCGAACCAAACATTTTTCCTCGTTTTATAAATTTTCAGAATTTTCGCCGAGTCATTAATGTCATAAAATAATATTTTTCGGACCAATAGATTAAGTTTTGTTTCAACTCTCTCTAGCATAAACACACTAAGAGCCATAGAGATATATTACTAGAGGGGCCATATTGGTTGAATTATGAAACATCGAAAAAGTAACCTGACCACACTAGATTATCAAAATAATTCAATAAACAGATGAAAATTCAATAACTTATATATAGTAAACCATTTATTATACAAATAAAACACAAACAATGTGCGGAAAGCCGAAATCAATGGATATATGAAACCTTAACTCGCTCTTGGAGGAGGTTTCAATGAGGTTACACAGAGCACCTGAGAGCCCCAAAAAGATGTTTCAGGTCTTCCAATGCTTTGAGATAGGCTATGCCCTCTCTAGTATGTGCTAAAAGCATACTACATACTAGCATACTACAGACTATGCTAAAAGCTACGAGTCTAACACACACACACACACACACATATAGACAGACTACTTTGTGAAAACCTGAAATGGATAATTCACGGTTTCAAGTTTTTAGCTTTAATAGAGGAAAAATAAAAAAAATCAGCTAAAATTTATTGTTTTTCACTGTATCCTCTACTGAAATAGTTATTTGTGGCATAAGGCTGAGAAGTGTGTCTTTATGTCACGGCAATTAGATTTACCAACGAGCGAAGCGAGTCGGGAAAAATTGCCAAGACATAAAGACATTATCAGCCGGATGGCATACACTATTTTTTTGAGGTAGCACTCATTAAATAAACATCGCTATATACTTAATTGAAAAAAAAAAACGTCCAATTAACTCCATATTATCGTCGTCATTGAATTCATCCATAGCTTCACACTTTTACTCAAAAATGTAAAAGCTTTACAAATAAACACACAAAAATTTACAATTAGAACAACTTTTAAAAACGAAAAAAAATTAGTCTACGAACAAAAACAGAAACAAAATTAACGTTTTTAAAGAAACCTCATGAAGGTTTTACACAGATTGTTTTTTTGAACACGCTACATTACAGTAATGGCGGCAATATATGAATTACTTTTACGTCCTAGGAGTTTTTTACATTCATTATTGTCCTCGGAGGTGAAAAGTACTAAATAACCTCCTATAACAATAATGATTGGCTTTCATCCTAAAAACGGTCCAATAAAGTGCTCAATTACGTACTACCTTAAAAAAAAATGTTTTCCATATAATACTTTACCGTAGTTACATTATGTTTTTCTATAAAACAATAAAACAAATTAGTCCAAATTCTCTTTGAATATTGATTTTACATTATTAATAATGAAGGTGTCTTCTGTCAATTCATTTAATCGCTTTATACTCAATCTATAAATCAATTAATTTATTTATTAATAATTTAATACTATTGACTGTGATATTATGTCACAAAAGATGTTTCCCCAGAATAAGGAAATACTAATACATCTAATTTTAGTTTTAAAATTTTTACTTTTCCTCATTTATACTGTAGGTATATAGAAAAAGTATTGTGTTTGCGAAAAAATCCAAAACCGGGAGGAAACCGGAATTATCTGTTTTAGGCGTTTTAAAGGGCTCGTGAGGGATGTTTATAAAGTTGTCTGTATATGTGTGTGTTATCATCGTAGCGCTGAGTGTATTTATGCTAGAGAGTTGAAATTTCGTACAAAAATCAGTCTACCGCAGTAGTTGTGCAATTCGGAAAATATTTTTTTTATGACTTCATTAACCTGTAATAATGACAGCGAAAATGTCGGAAAATCTGAATACGATACGGAAAAATTATACGATCTGATTGAAATTTAGCACGCATGTAGCCGTGTATAAGACTAATATAGCATTAGTTTAATTTTTATCTAATGATTTGTAAACGTTTTTTTAAAAATTTGAAAACAATCCAATGCAGTTGAAATTTGATACAAGTGTACCCCTTGACTTAATAGACCAAGAGCCCACGGGTGTTTTGTTAATAAAAAGTGTAATGGCTGGAACCGATCTTAATTTTTCGTAAATATCTTCCTGAACAAGGATCTGCAATTCTGCCGACTCGTATCGGCTGGTTGTCCCAGGCAGAACGCACTTTACATTTCAAATTTACCACCCAAGTTAATAATAAGTGTAATGGCTGGAAACTGGTTTAATTTTTCGTAAATATCTTCCTGAACAAAGATCTGCAATTCTGCAAACTCGTATCGGATGGGTGTCCCAGGCAGATCGCACTTTACATGTCAAATTTACCACCGAAGTTAATAAAAAGTGTAATGGCTGGAAACGGGTTTCATTTTTCGTAAATACCTTCCTGAACAAGGATCTGCAATTCTGCCGACTCGTATCAGATGGGTGTCCCAGGCAAAACGCACTTTACAGGTCAAATTTACAACCTAAGTTAACAAACAGTGTAATGGCTGGAACCTGTCTCAATTTTGGTCCGAAAAATTTTTCGGACCAATAGATTAAGTTTTGTTTCAACTCTCTCTAGCATAAACACACTAAGAGCCATAGAGATATATTACTAGAGGGGCCATATTGGTTGAATTATGAAACATCGAAAAAGTAACCTGACCACACTAGATTATCAAAATAATTCAATAAACAGATGAAAATTCAATAACTTATATATAGTAAACCATTTATTATACAAATAAAACACAAACAATGTGCGGAAAGCCGAAATCAATGGATATATGAAACCTTAACTCGCTCTTGGAGGAGGTTTCAATGAGGTTACACAGAGCCCCTGAGAGCCCCAAAAAGATGTTTCAGGTCTTCCAATGCTTTGAGATAGGCTATGCCCTCTCTAGTATGTGCTAAAAGCATACTACATACTAGCATACTACAGACTATGCTAAAAGCTACGAGTCTAACACACACACACACACACACACATATAGACAGACTACTTTGTGAAAACCTGAAATGGATAATTCACGGTTTCAAGTTTTTAGCTTTAATAGAGGAAAAATAAAAAAAATCAGCTAAAATTTATTGTTTTTCACTGTATCCTCTACTGAAATAGTTATTTGTGGCATAAGGCTGAGAAGTGTGTCTTTATGTCACGGCAATTAGATTTACCAACGAGCGAAGCGAGTCGGGAAAAATTGCCAAGACATAAAGACATTATCAGCCGGATGGCATACACTATTTTTTTTGAGGTAGCACTCATTAAATAAACATCGCTATATACTTAATTGAAAAAAAAAACGTCCAATTAACTCCATATTATCGTCGTCATTGAATTCATCCATAGCTTCACACTTTTACTCAAAAATGTAAAAGCTTTACAAATAAACACACAAAAATTTACAATTAGAACAACTTTTAAAAACGAAAAAAAATTAGTCTACGAACAAAAACAGAAACAAAATTAACGTTTTTAAAGAAACCTCATGAAGGTTTTACACAGATTGTTTTTTTGAACACGCTACATTACAGTAATGGCGGCAATATATGAATTACTTTTACGTCCTAGGAGTTTTTTTACATTCATTATTGTCCTCGGAGGTGAAAAGTACTAAATAACCTCCTATAACAATAATGATTGGCTTCTCATCCTAAAAACGGTCCAATAAAGTGCTCAATTACGTACTACCTCAAAAAAATATGTTTTCCATATAATACTTTACCGTAGTTACATTATGTTTTGCTATAAAACAATAAAACAAATTAGTCCAAATTCTCTTTGAATATTGATTTTACATTATTAATAATGAAGGTGTCTTCTGTCAATTTATTTAATCGCTTTATACTCAATCTATAAATCAATTAATTTATTTATTAATAATTTAATACTATTGACTGTGATATTATGTCACAAAAGATGTTTCCTCAGAACTAAGGAAATACTAATACATCTAATTTTAGTTTTAAAATTTTTACTTTTCCTCATTTATACCGCAGGTATATAGAAAAAGTATTGTGTTTGCAAAAAAAATCCGAAACCGGGATGAAACCGGAATTATCTGTTTTAGGCGTTTTAAAGGGCTCCTGAGGGATGTTTGTAAAGTTGTCTGTATATGTGTCTGTTATCATCGTAGCGCTCAGTGTATTTATACTAGAGAGTTGAAATTTTGTACAAAAATCAGTCTACAGCAGTAGTTGTGCAATTCGGAAAATATTTTTTTTATGACTTCATTAACCTGTAATAATGACAACAAAAATGTCGGAAAATCGGAATACGATACGGGAAAATTATACGATCTGATTGAAATGTAGCACGCATATAGCCGTGTATAAGACTAATATAGCATTAGTTTAATTTTTATCTAATGATTTGTAAACGTTTTTTTTTTTAAATTTGAAAACAATCCAATGCAGTTGAAATTTGGTACAAGTGTACCCCTTAACGTAATAAACCAAGAGCCCAGGGGAGTTTTGTTAATAAAAAGTGTAATGGCTGGAACCGGTCTTAATTTTTCGTAAATATCTTCCTGAACAAAGATCTGCAATTCTGCAGACTCGTATCGGATGGGTGTCCCAGGCAGAACGCACTTTAAATGTCAAATTCCACCGAAGTTAATAAAAAGTGTAATAGCTGGAAACGGGTTTAATTTTCGTGAATACCTTCCTGAACAAGGATCTGCAATTCTGCCGACTCGTATCAGATGGGTTCCAGGCAGAACCTTTGACCCCTAAAGTGCGTTCTGCCTGGACACCCATCCGATACGAGTCGGCAGAATTGCAGATCCTTGTTCAGGAAGGTATTTACGAAAAATTGAGACCGGTTCCAGCCATTACACTTTTTATTAACAAAACATCCCTGGGCTCTTGGTCTATAATAAATAAGTGTACTAAGTTTCGTCATAATACAACAACTTTATCTATGATTTTTGGTGGATTATAAAAGTTAAGCAGCATCGAGCGTGGTCAGAGCCTGGATAAATGACCACTGGGATTGAAACGAATGCATTTACTATCTGAGGACGAGCGAAGCGAGTCCTAAGCTGAGAGGATGAGTTCTGAGGTACCCCGCACCTGATTTTTTTTATATATTTTCTTTGTTTGATTTCTAGGGACAAATTTCATTTTTTTATAATTAAAAAAATCGGGTACATTGTACCTCGGCACTATTCCTTATATCATCGGATTCACTATGCTCGTCTACACTGCTTAAGACCCGCTTCGCTCGTCCTCAGAATATATAAATTACCAAATTTATTCGCAACATGGCTTCAGATTCGCTTAGATTCGCTACAAATTTAAAAATAAAGAGGAAGATTTTCAGAGTGCTTCCTTCTCTCCCACATCTTCTTTGCTGATAATTAGCTCATACGTATATTATAATTTTCTACTGCGTGAAATAGCTCTAATGCGAACAATAGTTGGATGTTATGAAATCATTATTGATAATTGATTGATTGATAATTAAATTATATTGTTTTTATAACAACATAATAATATTATAATAACATATTATAATAATAATAATATTAACATTATAATAACATGTTTCTGAAGCCATTAAATTAGCCATAAATTCCGAAAATGTTGTAAATTGTTAAAATAGTATGGTGTTCGTATTGTTAAGTTTTTTATTAAGTCAATCTATACTTCAAGTATAAATTTTTTATATAATAATAGTATTATAGTAAATAAATCATAACTATAGTATTGGTAATTTCCTCTTATATAACATTATCTAAATCCAATTTTTAGCTCGCAGAATGGACTCAGAAAAAAAAATATTGACCATTTCCCACGAGTCTTCGTTTTTCAGCATGACACTTTCTATATTGTCAGGTGTGATTGGCCCATGTATTATGGTTAGATTTAGTCTCTCGTTGGTCCATGTAGTACAATCGAAAAAGTATGTTCTACGTTGTCAATGAGACCAGGGCAATAGAGGCAATCAGAAGACTGATATTTCCCGATTTTGTGTAAGTAGGACCTAAAATATCCGTGCCCACTAAGGAGCTGTGTTATGTAGAAGCTTACTTCATTGAAAATTAGTTAATTGTTAAAATTGTATAGCGTTCGTATGGCCATGTTTTCTTTATTAAGATAATCTATGCTTAAAGTATACACTTTTTTGTGTAATAAGTTAGTAAGTAAGTAAATATGTATATTTTAACAAATAAATAACACAATATCATAAAAATATTACAATACAAAGGTAAGGCATGATGGCCTAAGCCGTCTGCCAGGAGTTTGCTGAATTTCTTAAAGTAGTTAATATAGTATTAAGTAAAATAACACTTAAAATAATTTTTCTTTTTGTAATAATAGTATCATAGTAAATATTAAGTTGATTTTGCATTTACTTATTTTCAAAAGTCCCGGTTTATTAGTGTGGTTATTTATAAATGTGCTTTCATGGAAATTAAATTATAACTTTTTGAGTTGTATGTGGCAACTTAATACGTGGAAATTTCATGCGGAAAATGTTGACCCGAGTTGAGGTGAAACCGCATTCACGTCATTACTTATTCACAATGAGAGGTCAAAATAAGGCTATATAAATAGGAGTGGATTAGTTTTCTCAACCGCTCAGATTAAGTAAGGTAGATATGAGGAATGTATTATTTTAAAATACACTTTAAAAGCTAAGCGTAATTTTTTTATTAAAATTCAATAAATTATTAAGTGAAAATTAAGTCTGCCTGTAAATCTTTAAAAAGCAGGGGACTTCATATTGTAGTGAATGAACACATTAAAAAGGTTATATTACCGCAAGTTGAAGAAGCAATCGAAGATCAGCTACCGTAGATACTTGCTGTTGATATGAATATCTCTGGACCGGTTTCGGCATAACGCCATCATCAGCAGGAGGGACAACACTCGAGCTCTCTAATAAAGTTATATCAGTGAATAACTTCTAGTCTCAATGAGCACGACGAGACCTCGGAAGATGATCTTCAGAGGGCTCGTCGTGCTCATTGAGACTAGAAGTTATTCACTGACATAACTTTATTAGTTGAGAGCTCGAGTGTTGCCCCGCCTGCTGATGATGGCGTTATGCCAAAACCGGTCCAGGGATATTCATATCCAACAGCAAGAATCAACGGTACCTGATTCTTCGATTGAATAAACACATGTTTGAAAAATCTCCCCCTTTTTTTGAAAAGAAAATTCGAATTTCCTTGAAATAAGTGATTTCCTTAGAGAAATCTGTGCAATGATCATAAATAAGCAGACTAATCACAAGAAGGTGAGTTCTGTCATCAAAATTGTATCATGAAAAATGTCAAAAAGTTTCCAAAGTGCTTTCAATTTATTTGTGAACCCAATTTTTATTGGGTTTACTCAATTTGATTACTCATAATTATTGATTAGTTCTAGTTTAATTTTTTAATATTTTATACATAACGTATATTTTTGGATATTTTACTTAAATATCAAGTATAAATTACTTGATTTTATCATAATTTTCACAATTTTTGCAAGGTATTTTATGTTAATTATTTGTTTATAATTTATAGATGTATGTTAATTTAATAATTAACTATTAAATTATTTTGACGATTAACTAATAAATATTATTTTTTAATATTTTTTTCTTTTGTTTTTTTAATATTTTTTTCTTCTTTTGATTTTTCAATATTTTTTTCTTTTGTTTTTTTAGTATATTTTTTCTTTTGATTTTTTAAAATATTTTTTTATATATTATTCTTATAATTTTCGTGAAGTTAAAATATTTAAATTTTAAATATTTACAATAATCATCGCTGCTAATGAATAAATAAAAAGTACTGAATCCCGCCGGATTACTTCCTGTTATTATTCTAAATTATGTTAAATGAGGGATTATATTAAACAATGTACCTGACAGGGTTTGATGCAAAGACGTGATGATGCGGTGTGATGGTGATGGTGGCAGATGCCCGGTTATACAGCGAGTTCCAGGGGTTAGTATTCAAGGTACATGGGAGAGATTCAGATATCAGTAAGGGCTACTCTCCTGCAATCTGGTGGTATTTATAGCCTAACTACACCTCCCACTCCCTCTCTTCTCACCTCCACTAAGGGAGGTGCAGCAACTCCTTCATCAAAATCTTCATAAATATCACCTGTATGTGAGGGGATTCTAAAGTGATAAATCACTTGCACAGTTTGATCGTTATTGATGTCGTTCAGTTGAGAAGTATTTTAACGAATTTTTCAAATGAAATGGGATATATGGCTTGACGGAAGTCGAAGTCCGGAGTGTTCTAAAATCCGTTCCAGAGGTCCACGAAGAAGTACGTTTAGCGAAACTTTATGTGTAGAGAGTGGTGCAATTCAAATATATGCGATCGGATTAAGATTAGACACGCATATGACTATGTATAAGACTATCATGTGTACCAAATTTCATTTCATTATCAGCATTAGTTCAATTAATAATAAATGACTTGTGTAAGTTTTTTTTTTAAATTGGGAAATGGTCTAATTGAGTTGAAATTTTGTACAAGTATATATTATACCTAAAAAATAATTACACTAAGTTTTGTACGACAAGTATATCTATTATTTTTGTTGGATCATAAAAATTAAGGACCATTGAGCGTGGCTAGTGCTGTATGGGTGACCGCCGAGAAAGATACGGATGCATTTACTATCAGAAACAAGCGAAGCGAGTCTAAAGGCGTGTTGCAGTATAAATTTGGCGGACTGTAAACCTGAGGACGAGCGAAGCGAGTCCGAAACATTGAGGATGAGCGTAGCGAATCCGGAGCAGGGAGGATTAGCGTAGCGAATCCGATGTTTGAGGAAAAGTTCCGAGGTACCCCGTACCCGATTTGTGTTAATTATAAATGGGTAATAGTACTTATGTATTGTTTGAACAGTTTATATGAAGGTATGCTCCAATTTAACCTTTTAAAGTTGCCGTAAAAACACATTTTGGTAATCAGATTACCACACATGCCAGACCATTACCACACATGCCAGACGATTACCGATTAGGTAATTGAACTTCCAGGGATCACCTTAGTGAGGGTAGATACCGATTTTATCACGATAGCTCCACACCAAGCTGAGTTAATCAGGGTGATTGTATTTGAACTGTACCTCCTTGTTTAAGTTTACTTCAACAAGCATTTATTTTTCTACTTGGTTTAATATTTTAATATTAAACCAAGTAGAAAACTAAATGCGATTTCCGTCAGACATGTCGTGTAGTCCACATTTTTTGGCGCGGCCATTTTGTTTTACCCTTGTAAATGTAAACAAACTATTTACGGTACTCAATTTTTTTTATACAATCATTTATTAATACATTTTAGTATAAAATGTTAATAATTTGTGTAAGAAATACGTTTTGTCACATCCAATAGAGGTTTATCAAATATAGATTTACGAGTATTTACGAGTATAGACTCGTAAATACTAAGTTTCTTTAACTTACCTATTTAAAACGAGCGGCTAAATAAACTTTTTTTTCGTGTGCACAACTTAACTTAGAAAATTTTTACGAGTTATATTTGTTTTTCCCTTTAAAAGTTTTTTTGTAATTAGAATTCTAACAAGTTTAATCTACAATTTTTGGATATATTAAATGCAATCGTAATTTTAAGTTATTTAAGGCAATACACTTTCATCTGTTTGTTCTTCAAAAATTCGCTAAAACTTTAAAAAAAACTTGTGGTTTACCTTTACTGTGGTTTCTCTTTTTCTTAAACTAAACTATTGTAACAATTATTTCACATAATTTAATACAAAAGCATTAAACCATCACGTACATACTAAAGCACTAAAACGCGCTAAAAAGTAAAACTCACCTAATACAAGAGTCCAGCCCGCAACTGTGCACGGAAAAAAATGATGTTTTGACCCAGGTTTAATGTGAATGTTTATACTATTTAAACTTGTAATGTGGGTTTAATCTATAAAATGATTTAGTACGTATATATATAGCTATACAAACATAGTTTATATAGCCACTACAGTATTTAGTTAAGGCGATACACAAAGTGGCAAATTTATTAATTACTTATACTTGTTACGGTAAGTTAGACTAATTAATTAATTAAATAAATCTTTATTATGTTTATAAGTTATAACATAAGCATAGAAATAAACGTACATAATGAGTTATAATATTTTTTTTACTATTATAACCTTAAAGAAAAATAAAAACCCGTCAAAAAGAGCTCTAGATCTTCATAATAATCAATTTTATCATTAAGAATAACTTATTTATTTCTGAGTCACTTCAAAGTCGTAAAAAACGGATACGGGGTACCTCGGAACATTTTCTCAACACATCGGGTTCGCTAAACTCATCCTCACTACTTCCGACCCGCTTCGCTCGTCCTCAGAAAATGAAATTCACAGAAATCTGGTGCAGCGCATCTTCGAACTCACTTCACTCGTCCTCAGATGATAATCACATTAGTTTTATTCCCAGCGGTCCCCTATCCAGGCACTAACCTTGCTTGATGCAACTTAAATTTTATGATCTAACAAACCCCGTAGATATTCTTGTCATATTAAAACGAAACTTATTTAAAGAAAAAGAGAAGACTTCAGTTCTATAAATCGAATAAATTTATTAAGCAATAATTATTTCGATCCCATTTGGGTCATCTTCAGGGTTAAACACAGTTTTTTTAACACATTAACATTTTTAACGAAAAAAATAAACAAAAAGTTAAGTTTAGGATAACCGTAATTGAGGTAACAATGCTTAAAATCTTAGAATAATACTAAGAAGAGCACAGGGCCGTAACACAATGTCGCTGTGTAAGTGGAATGAGACACAAAAAACGCCAGGCGTTTGCTTAAAAGTACAACTAAACAGTTTATTCAGCTAAACTTTATTAATTATTCTCATAGTACTTTATCAAGATGGTCTAAGTTTGAGAGAGTTCTTATTACTGAATTTTCCAAGAAAGTATCTAGTTTTGAAGTATCTAGTTTAAGAGCTACCATCTAAAAAAAAGTTGCTCAACGAATCTTATCAAGAATAATTTTATATAATGCTTGATATATCAGCTCAAGCTGATTTTGAACCTATAGCAGTATTTTAGTATGTAATTGATGGGTTACAAAACCCATGTATCCCCCACTTTGGTTATCCGCAAGTGTAATGTTGTATGGCGCCAAAACCATCACAGAATTTAGGGATAAAATGCATTTCTACGAGACTGCAATAAAATCGTCTGGTGAGATAGGAACTTCAAGGAAGAGTCAAGGTCATCGCTTGACAATAAAAGAAGGATGTGGACAATAAAATTCAGGCAGAGGTTCCCGATGTTACTCTTGTGGATCGTCAACACACAGAATAGTGAGCTGCCAGGACAAACCTCGAGGCGCTAAGTGTTTTAAGTATAACCAATTCGGACATATACTACATTTAATGAATAATAGCACTTGCAAAAAATTTTTTGAGTGTTCCAATTATTTTTAATTAATATTTAAAATGTATTGTTGTTGTTGGGGCGTGTTGTTTACGGCGAGACCGTATTGCACCACAACGGATTTATTTAGAACTTTTCGTGGTTATCATTTGTTGCTTAACGTACCTTTTATTTCCAGACTTCTAGCTGCTTTATTCTATTGCGAAACCGCTTCACAGTTGTTTTAAGTAAACTCAAGTTCTGGCGGGAAATCACTCTTATAACATGTGATAATAATTTATGTGTTATCGATGTATTTCAACTCTTAATTATATTTTAACAATATTATATTATATTTATCTATTTTAATAATTATAAAATATGAGTGGTAATTTTTGTTTTGTGCACATAATAAACTATCAGTGAAACATTTTCAAGTGCTTGTTGTTCATCCTACTTTTGTTTAATTTATGAAATTGTACATTTAATTGAGGAATAATTATTCTTAATTAATATGTACTAACTTTATTTATTAATAGAGCTTTTGTTTTAGTAATCTCAACGCCGAATACTGCTCAAAATCGGATTAACTCATCCCAAATGTAAGATGATATATGTAGGTATTTAATTTGAACAAAAATAATTTAAAACTAGCAATTATTCATGTGATTTTTTACAAAGATAGTGCAGACTAATAAAATAATAACTATTTACCCAATTCTAAGCAATAATATCATAATTTGAACGAAAAGGGTAAACAACATTTTCAGGCTTCTTTAAATTTCACCTCTTTTAGCGAATTTCCTTTGGAAATTCAGCTAATGGGATAGGCGTCATGGCGGAATTCGAACCTCGGACCACGACATAAATCCGTTTCAGAGGTCCCTAATGACGAAAAAATACGTTTCGCGAGACGTTTCGCGAGACTTTTATATATATATATATTATATATATATATTATATATATATATATATTATATATATATATATATTAGTATTATTATATATTATATATATATTAATTATATATATATATATAATATATATATATGTATATAATATATATATAATATATAATATATATAATATATATATATTATATATATTATTATAATATATATATTATATATATATATAATATATATATATATTATATATTATATATTTATATATATATATATATATATATATATATATATGTATATTCAGACACTTTTTGTAAACCTCTATCTTTTAAACGATTAATATTTTTTAACCAAAAATTTGGCAAAATCAACCTTCGGGGAGGACCGAACCCTATTGAAAACCTGGTTTTTGTGACGATTAACCCGGTTTGCTGAGTCAGCGACATTTTCAAAAAATCGGCAAATTCAGGGTTAAATTCTTGCGCGAAAAGGTGAATATTATGATTTTTGAGGCGCTGAATCAAATGAAACCGGTTCGAAGTCGATACGACCACTCTAGTGACCAAAAGTCGAAAAAAAACCATTGTAAATACCAAAAACCAAAATTAGGTCGATAAAAAATAAATTCGAGTAAGGTGGTTTTTTATGTATGTTTGGGCGCTGAATCGACTGAAACCGGTCCGAAGTCGATACGACCCCTCTAAGTGACCAAAAGTCGAAAACCATTGTAAATTACCAAAACCAAATTTAGGTCGATAAAAAATAATTTCGAGTAGGTGTCGTTTTCTATGTATTTTTGGGCGCTGAATCGAATGAACTGAAGTCGATACGACCCTTTAAGTTACCAAAAGTCGAAAAAAACAAAATTATAGAAAAAAAATTACGGTCGTTAAAATTAAATTTCGAGTAGGGTGTCGTTTACATTGTTTTTTGGGCCTCTGAGTTGAATGCCAGTGGTCCGGAGTCATACGACCACTCAAACTCAGGGTACCTGGTTCAAATCCTGGAAGGACGAACATTTTTTGTCGTTTTTTTACCTAATATAAGTTTACAACTAGAAAATAATTCTGGCGCGGTGGTCGCATTTCGGGCGAATTTCCTTTGGATGCGTGTTTCCGTGCTTTTACATTATATAAGTTTACAACTACTAAATAAAAAAATTCCGGCGCTAGAATAAATAAATAATTTCCTTTGGAAAATACAGACAAAATGAGTTACGAGCAGTGCTTGACAATTGAGTAACTGCTTAGGTTCTAAAGCATGAACCGGAACCACGCAATGGGATGGTTCTTGCATAAGCAAGAAATGGGTTGTTTAGCACGAAAACGCATCCAAGGAAATTCGTTCGAAATGCGGACCACCGCGCCAGAATTATTTTCTAGTTGTAAACTTATATTAGGTAAAAAAAAACGACAAAAAATTATTGTCCCTACTAGGATTTGAACCCAGGTACTCTGGTTGAGTGCTCGCATCAAAGGAAATTCGCCGACATGCGGACCACCACGCCATTTTATATTTATTATTTGACATTTATATTTTCCATATTCTTTATTTTGTTTACTCAGAAGTTTTATTTGATTATTTAAGATTTTTAAATGTCTGGGGGATCAGAGTTTATTATGCTTTTTCTTAATCTATCTATACTTTAACTTCTCAGATGATTATTATGTACTATGTCTATCACATCTCTTTACCTATCTAAATCTATCTAACCTTTGGGTTTTAATACTATAATGATTTATCTCACTCACATCTTCAATCCCTTTTTATAGCTTTCCAGTTTTATCCATTAGCCTTACTTACCCCTTCTCTCTCCTCTAGTAAGTTAGGGATTTTTTCCATTTTGCATATCTATTTAGTTGTCTGTGTAAACTCATTGTGACCTATATCTAACAATCAATGTAACTTAATAGTTAATATCGTAATCAAACTAGCTTCATTAATTTAACTGTAACTTCAACCTTCTGGTCACTTGTTTTGTTGTGTTTTTTAAAAGTTCAACTTAGGAGTCTCACTCATCATTCTATCCTTATTCATCTTAGCTAATCATACCTTTTGATACATTGGAGTATATGAATACAACTTTACTATATATTTTCTCTTAAATAATTTAAAAATCAATATAGAGCTTTGTATCAGGACACCCCTCCCCCGCCTTAACCTAATCTATATTTTAGTTTATATTTTCAATATTTTTTTTAATTAAAAGAAAAATCTATATTATTGATTAGACTTTATAAAGACTTAAAATATTGTATGTTTGAAATATCTATGATATTTCAAACATAGATTTTTTTTTTGCTTTTGAAAATAAGCTTAAGTATATACCTCCAGTACTGAGTTGTTTCTTTTAATAATTTTTAATTAATTTATTTTCTTTATGTGGGCTTTATTTTGCCTTTTTTCTTTACTTTCATTTGACTTTCGTCGATCAAACTTAAATTTATTTTAGCTTTCAATAGCTGTCATCTAATCTGGGAAAAAGACTATAGGTTACCTTTTTCAATTTAAGTGTACCCTTAATATTATATCTCACCAAACACACCAAGTCAAATTCACATTTCAAAATGAAGTTCTCAGGTTGGAAATACTAAGAACCTAATTTAAATTGAGACGCAATTATCAGCTTCTTCTCCTTGATTGTGTGCCAGCAATGTGAACCAAGTGTAACAGCTCTTTCTGCTATTTTATGGGGCAGTATACAATGGACAGTTGTTCATGGAGATAAATCATAACAGACTTGGCTTTAAAAAATTTCATTTGTTAATAACAACACCAATATAGTTTAACAATATTCATTTTCAGCAGGGATCCAGGGCAAAACAAATGAAATAATTGAATGAAAATATAAGGGTGTAGTCAACTATACCCTTATATAAATATATTATTACTAACACTACCTCTAAAGTTTAATAAAGTTGAAGGAAAGGGAGTACGGAGACCTGCTACAAAACAAAATAGGTGGTTTACATATTCTGAGGATGAACAAATTGAGACCAAAGAAACAAGGATGAGTGTTGCATATGCATATCTTATTAAAGTGAGATATAGCTCTGAGGGACCCCGTCCCCGATTTCTTACAAATAAAACTTGATAAAGACCATAAATTGTCAATAGCCCAGCTTTTAGAACCATAAATTGTTAATAATTCATCACAAAGGACCAAAAACTTGATAATAATCCAAAAAAACTAAGGTGCTTTAATGGAGTTCATCTTAATAAAGAGGAAGAAGTTCTCACAAAAATATATTTCTTATAGCAAAGCGCTTTCAACCTTCTATCTTTGATATCTGATCTGTAAGACTCATCTATCACCCTCTTCTTTATTCAACGCTAGCACTGATGATGACTCTTGTTAAGTTGAAAGCGCTTTGTATAAATAATATATTTTTGTGGAGAGACTTCTTCTCTTTATTGTGATAATAATCCAGTTCGAAGGGTCATAAATTGTAAATAATCTGGCTCGAAGGACCATAAATAGTAAATAATCTAATTCGAAGGATGATAAATTGTAAATGATCTGGCTCAAAGAACAAATTGATTAACGGATTAACATCCTAGTCTCTCACTTGACAAATCAATGGTTTTTTTCAAAATGATGCCAAGAAGGCTGCCAGACTAGTAATAGACACACAGTAATAGTTCTATTTATAAAACTTTGATTGAAACCTTGCTACATATGAACACGTGGGATCCAACACATTGTTTACAAGGAGCAATATGAGCTGCTTTTTCTAAATGCTCATTTTTGGCATGACGAACTACGCTACTATACCTTTTAAATGCCGTTTTGCATGCAGAACAAGATATCATATAGCAAGTAACAAAAGTAAACAAAGTAAACCAGAAACGAGAATGAACAAAGACAGAAGTTGAGACAATGTAACTTTGCGATGGCTGTGATGGAATCAACTTATAAGTTAAATGTGATAAAGATTTCAAAAATAGAGTGGAGTTGGTAGTTGGGTATGGGTGCTGTGCAAAGAGAAGGGGGTAGAGCTTTAAACTCACACATCCAGACCTCACTACTCCCTCCAAGGCTAAGGTGGTGTCAAATCACGCCCGTATATAGCTTTAAGTTGCCAGACTACTAAGGAGATCTTACAACACTTGGTTTCCGATTATTATTACAAACACAATATACCAACATTAAATAAACCCCTAGAATACATAGTTGTTAAGAAATGTTCCACTCACGGGTCAATCTTGTGGGATTTCTCTATATTTTTATAAATTTCTATGTTTATTCTTGTAAAAGTTTATATGTGAAATATATTTTTTGAGAAAAAAAAAATAAGGAAAAGTAAATGAAAAAAAATCATCTGGTAAAGATTTTATTTCTTAAAAAAGCTTATTTACACAAAAATAAAATAATAAATTCAAATACTTCTTTTTCTTTAATAATATCTTAACAATTTAAGCGTCAACCTAATGTGAAAGAAAAGTCAACCTGATAACAAATAAATGAGGTAAACAATTGGTAAAAACAATTAATCAGCACAAATGTGGCTTAGTAACGGCACAGGTGCATCTTAGGAACAGTACATGGTTTTATCCACAAAACTGGTTTTATATGGAATCAAATAGAAAACTGTGTTTTGTTCCAAGTTATAAAAACTAATTTGTCAAATAGCTTATTAATCTGTACGATTATATTTCTTTGAACTTTAGTCAAATTTGATTTGATAATTTTTTATTAAGTTTTCATTTTCATCAACTCTTTTTAGCAAAATTTCCAAAGGAAAATAAATAAATCTTTATTTCCCTTTTTATAAATTATTGTACACAAAAAAAATAAAATAAAAAATAAAATTATTTTAATACTAGGTACAAGTTTTTGTAATCTAAAATATGACTAAGGGACATCAATGGCATTAACAAGAATGCCACTGGCATCTGATTATGCTATGTATGAAGAGTGGAATGTGCCCAGCTGCCTCAAAAGCTAGCTCAAAATTGAGCTAATGAGATAGAAGAAGGGAAAGGGAAGAGGGGATGGCTTTTCTGAAAGGGAGGACACAAGAACATTTAAACACTTTTTGGATCTGAATGAAAGTAGATACAAAAATAAACTCATAGATGTCTAGAGTCCCTATTGAGGATTAGTAAATTGTAACATTTTTGCTGAATAATTATTGTGGGTTAATTGTTTGTGGTTTGTATGACGTCATCAACCCACAAAAATGATTCAAAAAATTCACTACACCTCAAGAAGTTATCAGATCAGGCTGAAAATTAATATTCATATATTACAATGCTCGCTAAACATACGGATTAATTTAAATTTTACTATCGGCATTATTTCAAATTTTATTGTTTGACATATATAACTTTATATAAAACAAATCACATTTTACGACATTTGGAAATTCGCAACTATTTTTTGACAGTAAGCCATTTACAAAACTAGAAGACTAACTGATAACTATCAAACCAGTTCAGAGGATAAAATAATAATGACATAAACAGTGAAATAACAGCAGTGTTTGTTATGATAAATATTATCTTCTCAGTCATATTTCACTCAAAAAAAACCTCTCAGAGGCCATCATCAATGGCAGTGAAATGAAGTAAATAATAAAGAAATGATCTGGCTTCAGTCTTAAAGATAAAATATAATAAATAAGATCCATCTAATATTATTCCCATCATTTCAATCCCACTAATTTTGTTCAAATGATATATCAGTGGTCAAATGAAGAAGTCATGTGGTTATTAGTTGACCTCTCCACTAACACCTTTACCTTTAGTAGCATGGTCAACTATTTTATAGCCAATATAGGATTTATAACACTATTGGGCACATTGTAAAACCATATATTAAACAACTTTTAAAATTATGTCGTGTATATTATAATTTATATTAAAGCCAGTGTACTATCGATAAAAGACAAAATTTAAAAAAGCAAAAATCAAAACAATCATTTAAAAATAATCACTGGAGATTCCATTATAAAATAAAACAAAATTATATAGATTTTTTGTGGTCAGGCTTCAAATAAAACCAATAGCCTAAAAATAGTTCAATAATTATAAGTTTTAGACTGAGTGCAAAATGATTAATATGATAACTACATTTAGACAAAAAAGAACAAGATAAACTTAAATTAATACCCAAAGATAATAAATACTTGTCAACTTATGATACATACAAACAAATCATTATAAATACTAACAACACTGCATCTTAAGATACACCAATAATATATATATATATATATATATATTATATTATTAATATATATTATATATATATTATATATATATATATATACATATATTATATATATATATATTATTTATATGTAATTATATATATATTGTATATATATATATATTAATATATATATATATATATATATTATTATATATAATATATATATATATATTATATATATATATATATATAGTATTTATAATCTTGTGTTTTCAAGTTTATTTTGTTGTAATAAGAAATTTATTGTATTTTGGTTAAAGAAATGCAGGTAGAACTGTATTTAAGTCAAAGTTGATTTAAAAGTAAACTAAGTGAAGAGGGGAAGCAATCTGATTGGTTCATTACTCTAATAAACCTCCATAAGTTTTTTTAAATAACCTTTATTATATATATTACTACATAATAAGTACAATTATTAATTGATAGGTAAGCCTCCACTAAAGATCAATAAAATATTCATCTTGTGCCGTGAGGGTCGATATTTCATTTATATTTATCAATATAAAACAACCAGAAATTATTTATCTTCAATTTTTGTTTAACCTCTAGAACTAAGTTTACTTCTCCGACCAAGACATGATATGATGAGAATTGTCGAAACATGAAGAAGATTATTCAACAGTTCATTTATAATAAAAACATACTGACAAACTACATATGTCGAGAATTAGCTTAAATACTAAGAACAAAAACGACTCACAGAATACCTCAGAATAAACATTACATAGATGAGTCATTCTTAATGTCAGCAAAGACAGATTCTTTCTGATGGTCTTAACTAAGGGCGCCACACAAATAACATACAATTCCCTTTTAACAAAATTGGCAACACTTTAGATTTTTTAGAATACAAATTATTAGTTTCTTGTGATTTTTTAAGTATGTTGAATCGTATTTTAAAATTTTTATTAAAAAATATGTTAACTAAAAGTAGATCCTTGTATTCCATTTCCCTTTTTGCTGTATAAAACTAAAAGTAGATCCTTGTATTCCATTTCCCTTTTTGCTGTA
>JACMZG010001870.1:50599867-50687719 GCA_018340805.1 Microvelia longipes | reverse complement strand
TTTTTTTCTTAAGAATCAGTGGTGTCTAAACTGACCTGTCAAGATTATTAAACTAAGCGATAGACTGTAGGTTCAAATTTGACACACGTTTATTCCTTTATATAATAAAAAAAATTGTTTTGAAATTATTAACTTAAATTCAATAAATAAGATGATAAAAATATTAGTACCAGTGCCAAGATTCAAACCTGGTAACCCAAGCTTTGAGTAGTATTATCAACTTCGAACTGGTTTTATTGGATTCAGCACCCCAAAAACATCAAAAATGACACCCCACTCATTACCAACAAAAATTATTTTTAACTGACCGCTATTTTGGTTTCCTGTTATTTTCCATGGTTTTTACGACTTTTTGGTCACTTAGAGTGGTCGTATTGACTTTGGAATGTGTTAATTCGACTCAGCACTCCAAAAAACATATATTTGAACTTTTTTTGCGGCAAAAAATAATAAACTTAAAATTTAACTGTTTATTGAAAATTTTGCTGAAAACAGATTTTGGAATTGGACACCCTCCCCCCCCCCCTCACGAATTTCTTTTTTTCAAAGATAACTCCCTAACATTATACAATTTAGATTCCATCAAGGGTAGTATATCCATGGTTTTTATCTGATCAGTTTGTTAGGAAGCATCAAGCCAGGTCAATAATAAGTGGATAGTTGACCTCTCGGATAGTAAAAACTAGTTTTTCTTAACTGAGGATTGAGATACCTGTACCCAATTTTTTTCATTACTTCTTATCAAGGTTCCAGAAGAATTCTATTTTAGACTGAAGTTGGTTGCCCCAGCTATGTCAAAGAACACAGGTGATTACAGAAAGCAGGTATTGAAAAATCCCATTCAAATACTGGCAGCGCCCAAAACTCACGTATAAACAGTTTACTGGCAGCGCCCAAAACTCACGTATAAACAGTTTATACACTGCTAAATGTACCTGTGTTACCTGTCTAACTGAATGATTTGAGTAATCTACAATTACCTTGATATCATTGTCCCAGAGTAATTTGATGAGTTTCATTCTCTCGGTAGCCAGGTTTTTCTGAGCCGAGGCCACAAACACTTCAACCTGCGTTGTTCTAATCTTATTCCCCTCCTGCCAATACATAAATATTAATAAATATTGATAAATATTTCACCAAGTGCTTAGTTTGTTCTACATTTATAGAGTGGCTAAGATGGGCTCATCATAAGGTTCAAACTGCTGTATAATCATACAGCAGTTTGAACCTTAAACTTAGTTAGTAAATATTTAGATTAATCATTTAGACCATTGTAAGTGAAACATAATCTCCATGGTTTTACTATTCTAACTGTAATACATATTTATCTCCAGACGGTGTATAATGTAAAGTTTATTGACTAGTTTTTAGGGAGTAAAGAAACACTTTTCACTCCCAAGGGAGAAAAAAAAAACACTTTTTACTCTCTTGGCAGTAAAAAGCAACTTTTTCTCCCTTGGGAGTGAAAAGTGTTTCCTATTATTGGGTTATTAGAGCCAATTATACCAATTTTTTAGGGGAGTGGTATTCTTTAAATTTATACAGGTGACCGATCAATTTTTTGTAATTTTCCTAGGGGGTGGCACCCCCAAAAATTATAAGGGGGGGGGGGGTCCCCCTGACCAAAATAATTATTTTTATTAGCTAAAAAACCGTTTCAGGTCAAAAGAAGTTGCTCCGAGCAATAAAAAAAATTTTGTTTTTGGAGGCAGCTCCCCTAAATTTATACGGAGGTCCAAGCCAACAAAAAAAAGAATAAAATACAACATAACGTATTAAAATAAAATCAAGGTCTGGAGATAAAATCTTGTATGCACCTTGGGAGTACAAGGCTATTCCCCCACTAGCAATTACCTCCCTCTGCTTCGACTTGGGAGTTAATAGTCATAACTTCCTCTGCTTCGACATGGGAGTTAATAGTCATAACTCCCTTGGCTTTGCCTCAGGAGTTAAACACAGCTAAAGGTGCCCTCGGTGCGCCTCGGAAGTTAAATACTTTTGGTTCCCTCGGCTAACGCCTTAAAGAACCAATTAACTGTTCAGGGAAATAATAGCATTCTTTACTCCCTTGCTGCATAAATAACTATTATACACTAAATTTTCTGTACATTTTAAAAGCTGTCAAAATTTCAGCAAGGGACAATGGAGATTCAAGCAGTGGTCAGCAGTGGTTGGAGATGTACATTCCCTCTATCTAAAGGTTATAGTAACAACAGGTAGTCCCCGCCTTGAAAGAATTCTTATCAATTCTCAAATTTCCATTATTCCACTCGCAGAAGCTTATAAACAGTAAAGAAATGTATAAAGAGATAATCTTTCCAATATGATAGTGTGAAGGCTGAGGGTAAGATTATACCCGGGTGGTTTGCACCGGCAGCTAGCAATAGATTAAATAAAACTCTTTTTTCAGGCTTATTCAAAAGTTACCACAAAGATGCTTGTAAAAACTAGCATTCATAACTTAAAAGTAACCTTTAGGTTATGAATGCATTCATAACCTAATGCAATTATGAACGCCATGAAAGTTTATGAATGCATTCATAACCTAATGCAATTATGAACGCCATGAAAGTTTATGAATGCATTCATAACCTAATGCAATTATGAACGCCATGAAAGTTTATGAATGCATTCATAACCCATGAAATGAGTTTATGAATGCATTCATACCTAATGCATTATGAACGCCATGAAAGTTTATGATGCATTCATAACCAATGCATTATGACGCCCAGGCATGAAAGCTATTAGATGAATGAACATTTATGAATGCATAACCTAATGCAATTATGAACGCCATGAAAGTTATGAATGCATGAAAGTTTATGGCATCATTATGAATACCTTTTTTGGATAGAGGTTTTTTTAAAAAATTTTTAATAACTCTTTGTTCACAGAATAGTTTACCTTCTCTTGTTTGGCTTCTAAGACAGAGAATATGCGTTCCACTCCAATAGACATGCCGACACACGGCACGTCCTTGTTCTTGGCATCAAACATGCCGACTAGTTTATCATACCTTCCTCCGCCAGCTACTGATCCTACCCCACTCTCTCCGTCTGTACAAAAACCAACATCAGACTTGTAATGCATAAGCTAAAGTGAAAACCCAGAGGAAATTGAAATTAAACAGCTGATTGGCATGTAATAATAAGAATAATTTATGAGCACTGCCAAAGTTGTACTGTTCTGAAGGCGAGCCATACTTCCAAAGCAGGACTAGTATTCATAAATTACCTATAGCTTCACAAACAATGACTTGCTAATTCAAACCTAGTCAAACTATACTGTCAAAAGATATCAATTACCTTAAAATAGTTGTGAACCATGTCTCTTTGCAACAGTTATTCTGATTCTCTTGAAAACTTTGCCTTGGGCTGAGACTAAAATATCTTAGCCCAACTTTAACTAGTCAAAACTTTTTCTATTCTCTGTATGAACTTAATAACACAACTCAACACCCACTGTTCATGCCATAAGGAGAAGATCTAGTAACCCTTAATTACGCCTCTAATGCTGATATATCACATCCTAAAAGTAGGCACTGTTGATGGCCTCATGCTCAAAAAATATATTTTTGTGGGAATACTCTTTTCTTTCACCTATGATAAACTACATAAAATGCATCAGGATCATTACTAAAGCTAAGCATGATGATCATTGTAAAGGACTATTTAAAAAGCAAGGCCTAATGACCATTTATAACATGTATATATATATAATGTACTATTGTACATAAAAATTAATTTAAATAGCTTTAATGTAAAAAGTCACTATCATGGGTACCACACTAAAAATAAAAAAATATTAGAGATTCCTTCTCATCGCTTAAGTAAATCGGAAGTGGGACATAAAATTCTTGGAATTAATTATCAACTCCCTTCCCTCTAATAAAAATATATTGAGCTCAATCTTTTTAAAAAAAGAAATAAAATCCTTGTTATTAGAAAAACCATTTTACACACTCAAAGAGTGGTTCGATTTTGTAAAAAACCATTAATAAGTATATTTATTTTCTTTGTTATTATTTTTAATGCAATTCTCTGACTTTTTCTATTGTGCAATTTTTGTATCTAATGAAGTCAATAAAGTTCTTCTCTTCTTCTTCTAGGTTATCTATCAACTCTCCTTAATTATAATCACTATTAGTTACCCATAAGGACTGCCTCGTATATAACACCAGTGTAATAGTCGAGGCCTCTGGCCAGACTCAGATCAAAGCTAACGACGTCATTCAGATTAAATATGTCGCTATATTCAAGCAGGGTCTTGATGCCTTGTAGTCCTTCCTTGCCAGTCTTGCTGGCACAGAGTTTGGAGTCTTGCAGCAGTTTGTTGACTAGGTCAGTATTGGCACTACCAGTGGCGTGCTCTCGCACGTAAACACCAATAGCATCTGCACTCGCTTCATCCAATCCTTTCTCTTCCATCATTTCCTTTTTGACTTCTTCCCAGCTTAACTGAAACCATAAAAAAATGAAAGATAACATAGTTTCTTGCCAGCAAATTTTGCTAACATAACATATACTTTAGATCTATAAAATTTCACAACATGAATAGTAGTGAAAGAGACAAAGGAATGTAATGAGGAAAATGCTATGCTACAAATGCAACCATGTCATGTTCCGCTGTGTTTCCTTCCATCTAAATAAATAAATAAAATAAATAAATATATTTAAAATAAACAGGTACATTTTACAAATGTTTTGTTCTTGTCAAAAGGAGAAGAAAAATAAAAATTATAACAATTTAAGAAAAAACAAAGATAAAAAAATTACAATAAACAATTTCCATTTAAAAATTCACTAACACTATATACAACATTTGTACATAGATATTCTTTCAGTTTATTTCTGAAATGCATTGTTGGAAGAGCAATGGTTGCATCACTTATTTTATTGAGTGTTTTGATTCCAACGTAAGTATAAGATAGAGCTGTAATTTGCAGTCTATGTGGCGTAAATTTATTTTGAGTAGTTTCTGGTGAGGTAGTTATGGCTTCTAACCAGATTCGCATACTGCTTATGGATCTCAGTTGCAGCAGCTAGTATGAAGATAGATGGTAAGTGTAAGTATTTTCAAAGTCTTTAAAGTATTCCTGCAACTAGTGTCCCACTTGATCTACAAAGAGCTCTGATAGCTTTCTTCTGAACCATGAAACTTCGCTGGCAAGTGTTGAATTACCCCAAGCAGTAACACAGTAACTGATAACAGAGTGGAAATGGCTGTAGTAAACATGAACTGTGTCTGTATCCAGTGAGTTTGCAGTTTTCTCAGTAAATATTACAACGGTAGATAATCGCTTGATAAGACAACACAGTGAGGTTTCCAGGTCAGACTACTATCAATGTAAACACCAAGTATCTTGAGAGGTTCATCTGAGTCAACATTTCGTTTTAAGGTAAGTACAATGTTTTGATTTTTACTCTCATTTAGCATTAATTATTTGCATTGAACCAGGCTTTTAACTATCGATATCGCGTCTTTCAAAGCTTCCTTTATTAATTTTAAGTCATATCCTTGTATTAGTAAGTTGGTGTCATCTGCATAGTTGATACTTAGCTGTAGTTTTGGGAAATCATTTATGTAAAGAATAAATAAAGTGGGCCTTACAGAGCCTTGAGGCACTCCATGCTTCATTTCAAGTAAGCCAGAATCAAAACCATTGTAGTGTGTTTTTTGTTGCCTGTCAGAAAGATACGAAGTTATCAAGTCCAGAGTAATCCCACGAATACCATAGTGCTTTAATTTCTCTATTAAAATTTTATGTAAAACACAATCGAAAGCTTTACTAAGGTCACATGCCTCTACTATGGAATCTTGACATTCTTCAAAAGCTTTTAGAATGACTAATTTATTAGGGAAACAACAGAGCCTGACATAACATTTTTTTTTGTTCGGAAGGTCAAAAAAAAGAAAAAAAGCTTTATGCTGCCAGAGTGTAGGGAGTGCTAGACTAAATTTCACTAACACTAGGAAATTTCCAGCTTACCCCGTCACTAATTCACAAAAACTGCGCGTCTGCTGCTGTCGCAGAGACCGCTGACTGGGGTAGACCAGTCAGAGGCCGCCAAATTGGCTGCCTCAAAAAAACCGTTAACCTAGATGCTGACCTCACAGTTGACAGGGGCATTAGCATCAGTTCCTATGGTCCTCAGCTCTTATTTTGTGTTATCTAATGTTTGGAGAGCCCAACAACAGAAATATATACATACACACTCACAATTAATTTTTGATATAATTTATATTTAAAATTGTATGAACATTTGTCATTAATATATAAAGTCAAGTATTAAATTGCATATTAATGTCACTTTGATGTTCTATTGTTAAAGTTAATATTTTATAAAGACTGTTCAAAGTAAAAATATGTGCATTTAGAACTACTATGTGCATTTTTTTTAAATGTTAAGTGATTTGTTCAAGCAATTCTAGAAAATAAGTCTTTGAGCTATTTTTTAACATTATTAGATAAATGAATTTAGTGTATCAAGCGAAAACATGAATAAAGAAGATACAACAGGTGACAAACCTTATCTAACTTATCAACAGAAGAACAAATGGTTCTAAACTTGTCCTGAGGAACACTGCATGCTTCGAATATGCCGTCCAATATGGACCTGTGGTTAATTTTAACAACGAACTTCCCGATGTCAAGAGAGTTGAGTATTTCAGACATAACACAAAGGCATTCCACTTCGGGGAACATCGCGTCGTACTGCCCCGCTATGTCAAAATCCTGAAACCAAAATATTTTATAAATACTTTACCTTTGTTATAGGCTTTTAAAGTTTATTTCTGTTAATTTGTTCATAGCTTTTTATTTATTGTTGATGTAGCTTTTTAGTAGTTTTATTTTTTTTTCTGAAGATGATCCAAATGGATTGAAATATATTGTTCCTATTTTTTTAAAAAAAAAAAAAAAAAACATTGTAGAATTAAAGTCGTTCTTTTCCTAATAATAATTATGGAATTCCACAAAAAAGAAGTTTCAAAATATAACATCAAGTACTGCCTACTCAATCATCATGTTATCTGCAAAGCCAATCAAACCTATGTAAAAGTTCCCTTTTTGTGGATACATAAAAATAATAAAGTTTTTATTGGTAAATGGAAATATTCATCATCCAATTTTTCTGTTGAAGTATAAAGATGGAAAAATTGGGGGTCACTTTTAATTGCTGAGATCCTGTTGGCTGTTTTACAATTACAGTGCATTTATCTTCCTTTTTGTTGAAATAAAAAATAACGATGGGTAAAAAAGAAATTTTTCATGGAAAAGTTATTTTTGTATAACTTGTCCGAAAACAAGTTATACAAATCAGGTATGGGGTACCTCAGAACTTTTCCTCATTACATCGGATTCGCTACGCTCATCCTCAGAAATACAGTTTGACAAATTTATACTGCAACATGCCTTTGGACTCACTTCGCTCGTCTTCAGATAGTAAATGCATCCGTATCATTCTCGGCAGTCACCCATACAGCACTGACCATGCTCAATACTGCTTAATTTGTATGATCCAACAAAAATCATGGATATACTAGTCCTATTGAAAAGAAACTTAGTGTACTTATTTATTAGGTAATAATATACATAACCCAATTTCAACTCAACTGGACCATTTCCCAGCTTTTTACAATTTTTTTAAAAAACAAACACAAGTCATTCAATAAAAATTGAACTAATGCTGATCATGAGATGAAACTTGGCACATATGTTAGTCTTATACATAATCACATGGGTGCCAAATCTCAATCCGATCGCATAATTTTTCCATGATTTATTTATTTTTTATTTTTGCTGAGTCATTATTATTTTTTTAGTTAACGACGTCATAAAAAAAGTTTTTTTCCGAATAGCACAACTACAGCAGTAGTCTGATTTCTGTACAAAATTTCAACTTTCTAGCATAAATACACTAGGTGCTACAATGATAACAGACACACACACATGCAGACAGATAACTTTGCCAAAACCATTAAGGAGGCCTTAAAACACAAACACCTGAAACGGATAATTCCGGTTTCATCCCGGTTTTGGATATTTTTGCAATCACAATACTTGTCTTATATACCTACAGTATGAATGAGGAAAAGTAAAAATTATGATTTTAAATAAAATCATAATTTTATTTAAAATCTATCAATAAATAAGTTAAATAAAAATTTAACTTTATTTATGATTTTAAATAAAAAGACATTTTAAATTATTTTAAATGTCTTAAATAACAGGACATTTTATATGAATTACAAGAGTTGATTTTTAAAAATTATAATCTTCTCATTTATTAAATTTGTTTTTTGTCATTTCATCATAGACCTCTGAAGATATTCAGGAAAGATAAAGCATTCAGTTGATGGTAAAACCGTCATGATTAACTCATATAAAATATACACTAATTTTTCAAGCTTTATCCTGACCTGATGCAAGTTTATCGAGCTGCCTCTCGTACCACAAATCAAAACGTTAAACGCAGGAAGGTTAAATATGAGTGTACACTATTAAGGATTTGTAGGGGGAGAGGGGTTAACAACTAAAGGAGGTCCAACAAAGGGGGTCAGCGGGGTTCTGATGTTTGTGTAATCCTGCTATAGGTGAGATGTTCCCTCCCCGTCAAAAGAGTTATGAAATACTAGATTCTATAGATGGAATACTCACACACTGGTAAAACTCTCTGTATCTTCCCTTAGTCATGGCAGGATTATCTCTCCGGTACACTTTGGCAATCTGGTACCTCTTGATATTACTGATTTTGTTCATAGCTAAGTACCTGGCAAACGGGACAGTCAGATCGTATCTAAGACTCAGTATCTCGCCTCCTTGATCTTTAAGATCATAGATAAGTTTTGAGTCCTCCCCATATTTCCCTGTAAGTACTTCCTGCAATCAACATAAATAATATTTTTCTGAAGTCTGCCTTTTAGGTTCAATGTATTCTCTGTTGCACAGGATTTCAGGATTTGAGATGCTAACATGCTAAGATGCACTGTAGGTACTGAAATGAACTTATTGATTAAAAAACAGGGTGCTAATTTTTTTTCTAATTACAATGCCCCCCCCCCCTATAATAGGAGATAGGAAGGCACACAAATCTAACGACACCCTCTGATAACTGTGAGCCGCCTGCCTCTGAGGATGTTAAAACACAAATCAAGTACACTGAAAATACAGTTTTAAATATTATTAATATTATATGGTGCCTATGTTAAACCCTCAGCTTATACCATACTTGTTTAAACAAATTATCACCAACTTTAGATTTCACTTCATTTGATGAACTTAGGACTCTAAACAAGGATTATTATTATTATGTTTGGTTTGCAGTTCACACTCTTAGAGCTGTGAATTGTAGAACGGACTATATGAGTCAAGTTTCTTGAAGTACAATTTTTTTTTTATTATCTTAAATATTATTATTATTATTAATATAACTGTAGCACTGTTATAGTTTTACTATATTACTCTATGAACTGTACATATCAGTAATGTTTAAGTACATTTGCAAAATATTATGAAACAATGTGAATTACCTTCAACTCAAAGACAGGAGTGTCTATAGTTTCAGCTCCATGTTTATTAAAAACTTGGATAATTTTATTGAGCACACTATTTCTAAGGGCAGTTTGTTGAGGTCCGTAGTCTCGAGTCCCTTTGGGAGTTTTCAGGGTGAATTTAGTCGGAACTTCTGGACCTCCATCGACTTCCGTTAACTTAGCTTTCAACTCTAAAAGTTTGGCTACTTCTTCTTGGATCTGAACAAAATAAATACATAGTAAAAATGATAAATATTGCCAATAATATATTAATCCTCCATAAAGAGTAAATCCCAAAACTGCTTAGGCAAATAATTACAATTAAAAATTCACAATAGCCAACATCTTGGAAGTGTTTTACCATTAATTAGATGTTTTAAGAATTCATAAAATATTTAATACCACAAATTCTCTTAGCTAAATCGTAGAAAGATTATTTAAATTTTTTATCAGGCAAAGATTAGATGTGATGGAGTATTTTTTTGTAACTCCTAATCCTGATTTGATTGAGTAAGATCCTCTGAAAGGTTGTGAGTCGCCAGTGATTTACGATTAACAGCAAGATTATCTCTACTAGTCGTTGAGTAACAATCCATCTGATCCACTGTTCTGTAGTCGACAATGTTTACCCAATAAATAAATCAACTTTGCATAGTTAAAATTCAAGGTAAGAGGTAAGATAATAAAATATACTATCTTATCTTGGACTAATGCAGGCTAAAACTAGTCAAAATGAGAGGTGTGTTGAAAAAGTATCGCGAATTTTAAATTTTCACGGGTTACGTACATTCGAATTTCAATATTTTTGTTGCTTTATGTTGGTACTCATGTCTCTTACTTATGCCGACAAACTCGGCCATTTAGAATGTTCATTTAATTGTTGACAGCTGCTTTGCTTGCACGTGTTTTGGATCGCCTTCCATTTTTAACTATTCAAAAAAATGGATCAAAAAACCTGTATCAAATTTTGTGGGAAAAATGAAATTAAGTGCGTGGATGCATTCCGAATGTTGACTGTGGCATACAGCCCCTGTGACTTTTTCTTGTTCCCTAAACTGTCGAGGCCCATGAAAGGACGACATTACACTTCGCTTGATGAAATGAAGACGGCATCAAAGGAGGAGCTGAAACAAGATAAAAAAAATGATTGTTTAAAGTGCTTTGAAGATTAGAAAAACCGTTGGCACAAGTGTATAATATCTCATGGGAATTACTTTGAAGGGGACAAAATAGGTATTCATGAATAAATAAATAATTTTTGAAAAAACACAAAATTCGCGATACTTTTTAAACACACCTAGTATACCCAAAAAAAAAATTGTCAGCTACAAATTTCAAATAAAATACAGATATGATGTAGCATTCGTGTACTATGGTTATTTGACACATTTCTTAAGATCACTTGTCAGCCCACTTAGTAATAAGCAAAAAAAAGGAATTCTACTAGTTTATTCTGACTCCTCCCCCCCCCCCTCACCATGTCAGTAACAAGGCACTTATTTACTTAGTTCCCAACCTCAATTTATCTGAAAAAAATCTAGTGGATTTGGGTATAAGAACTAGGAGGTCAGTCTAATCTCCAGTAACAAGAGCAATAAACATCAATAGGACTTCTTCCATCATTGATTTCTGGTTTTCAACAGATACTATAAGAATGTAGAAACATATTTCAGGCTGGAAAACGACTGATAATATCAAAATAAAGTTAATCCGCTAGAAGCAATATCAGCCTTGTTGAAGGTTTGGTGAGTAACATCCTTTTCTCTTGCTTGATATTTAAATATTATTATGTCCATAGAGAGGTCACCTTAACACCAGTCTCCTTTCATCAGAAAATTTAACTTATTTTATACCATGTTTACTTTCCTTGAAATATTTGAAGACTATTTTTTGACACTCCGCCTTCTATAGGATTTAATAGCAATAAAACATGTGTTTTAAATGCCTTTGAATCCAATACCTATAAAACATATTATATGTTTTTATACTGCATACAATACAGATTAGAATGTGTACACATACTAAAATTATATACACAGCGTATTTAGCAGTGATTGTATTCCATACGCATTTAATATGATCTGGTTCTTGTACCATATCGTAACTGATCCCTCCAAAACAGCGAAGTTTCACTCGTGGGTTATAAGAGAGTTAACACAAAAAAAATATTAAATTTTATTTTTCATATAACAATAAGGTTACTCTAAAAAAATAATATTTGAAAAGTCATTTGGTGAAAAACAGTAATATTAATTGTAGAATTCAGTATTATTAAAAAGTTACATTATTGTCCATTAGGAAGGTTATCTAGGAATTACACTAGATTTTATCTACCTTGTTCAAGGGTATCTGACTGGACACCCTCTGCATGGTTTTTTACAGCGTGTTTACCTATCATACTTACTACGACACATGGACTTAATATACTGTGTGTACTTAGTAATAGTTTGGAGGAGAGTGAATTCGCTATAACTAATCCAAACCCAAACTAAAACAATACCTACAGTCTATCGTTTAGTTTAAAAATCCTAAAGGTCGTAAGTATTTTGGGGATTGACTGATCAGAGAAGCCGCTGCCAACCTCTACTTAAAAAGAGAAAAAAATTGCCTACCACACCAAACCGCGTCACGGAAAAAACTTCTTCCCGGCAATCGTTCACTTTGTTGAGGTTCTTCTGATAACATCATTTTGAAACTACTTTCAAATAATCTTAACAATGGATATTTAAATAAACACACAAAAGAAATGGTAAAACATCGCGCTATGAAAATAGGGTAAAATAACCTGATGTTACATAGTTTTTCCCGCCCCCCTTCTTTTGCAGGATGTTTTCTTAAGACTCAGTGGTGTCTAACGACTGTCAAAGATCTTAACCAAAATAACTGTATGTACCAGTAACACAGCAATATAGATTTGAAAAAGTAAGAAGTAGATCAGTGGTTGAATATGAAAGGTAATATCACAAAAGTTTCCAAACTGCCAACATTGAATCAGCAAATGACCATAAACAATCATTCTAAAGTATGAATATACGTCAGTCAAACATTCCCCTTTCACTACTCACCTTGACATTCGGCCTGGCCACTCTTCCAGTAAGTGTCCCCTTAGGGGTCATCTAAACTATAAAGACTTTGGTGTCATATGTAAATACGATCGTTTAGGTGTCACTTTGTTATTTAACTTTTTGAACATTAATTATTTATAAAATGGATAATTTTCCCCTTAATTGCAATCATCACGGGACAGGATGGGAACCAGGGGATTTAATGGTGGGGGTAATCACTGGGAAAAAGGATACATTTTCCTTTCATTGCAATCTTCGGGGACTTGATGTGAACCAGGGGGTTATGGGTGGGAGATCATACACGGGAAAATTTGGGGGATAACCAAAAATTTCCTTGATAGCAATCTTTCGGAGGGACGATGGAATCAAGGGGGTTTTATGGGGGGGAAAAAAACACTGAAAAAGGTATACAACCCTACAAAAAAACATTTTCCAGTCCCCCACGCATGTTTCAATAGCTAAAAAGGGTGCACTTAATCTGGAAAGAGGCTATATGGGGTCCTTTTCCAGTTTAGGTGACCCACAAGTTTCGATAGCTTAGAAAGGTGTCCACAATCTGGAAAAAGAAGCTATAGGATCTTTTCCAGTTAGGTGTCCTCAATGATAATAATTGAAAGGTCATCTAATCTAGAAAAGAGCTAAGGATCCTTTCCAGTTAGTGTCCCTCAATGTATAATAGATTGAAAGGTGTTCACCTAATCTGGAAAGAGGCTATAGGGATCCTTTTCCCAAGTTTAGTGTCCCCGTCAATGTTATCAATACGATTCACTAGGTTCATCTAATCTGGAAATGAGGCCATAGGGATTCCTTCCATCAGGTTCCCCTCAATCTTCTTATAATCAATAATGAAAAAGGTGTCCATACAATCTGGAAAAAGAGGCATAGGTCCCTTTTCCAGTTAGGCGTCCCTTCAATTGTTATAAATAGCATTAAAAGGTGTCATCGTAGTCTGAAAAAAGGTTATGACTCTCTTCCAGTAATTGTTCTCTAATAAACTATATATAGATATTTTTAAAACGGAAAGTGTATCCATGCGTTTCTGTCATATCCTCGGTTTAGCCCATCAAAATGCACACATGAACCTTGGGACTGTTGCAGTTTTCTAAAAATTAAATACGAGAGCGAATTGAGTGCCAATATGTGTGAACTTAAGCATGGGAAATAATTAACAGAGACAAAATAGGTCGAGGTACCGCTTGCGTCGATCATTTATCTTTCTTTCTCTTCTGTACCTATTTAAAGCGTAAAAGATTTAATGCCCAATTTCTTTATTTATTATAATAACATAAAATTCATAAAAGCTTTGAACATTTCTATTTTACAGTCACTCACATGTCATAAATTTTTCCAAGTTTTCTTTTTTTCTTATTATTGAAAATAGATTATTAAAATGAACGTTAAAAGGAACCGCCTTTTGATACTCTCATAAATCAACGGGACTTCAATCTACTGGTTATAAGGTAATGTTCCTTCTCTTTTATTAATTATATACTAAATATAATTAGTTTATTTAGTAGTTTTCCCGAATCTATTAAATTGAAATAATATGGATTAAATGTGTTTGGCCTAGATTTATAAATATTTGTATCAATTACTGTTTTTGACATTGTTAAAAATTGTTCAGATACTAAGATAAAGCTTTTTATGAACTTAACGTCTTCCTTGCATTCATAATAAACTAAATAATATTCAAAATAATATAGAAATGTATTAATAATAATTATAATACATTTTCATCTTAAAAGATATACAATTAATGATATTATTTTATTATAAATTTTTTGTTTTTGACTTCAGGTTAATGAACAGAGATTTCATCAAACCAGTAGCTAGGAGATGCTACCGCTGATTGCACGGTCATTCAAAACTTTGGCGTCAATTTTCCACAGAGGATCTCCTATTCATCTACGATGAAGAGCTGGAAGCTGGTGAAATGGACTGAACTTGTTTGTATTAATTAATTAAAATGTCATATTCTTTTTTTACATAAATATATTTAACCTCTAAAAGATGACTTATGGAACAGTTATTCATCCATTTTGTAGAGTATTTTCCCCTCCTTTAACCCCCTAGTTCCATTGGTCGCATTTATTTTTTTTTTGGCCTTTAAAATAGGGGACACCTAATCTGGAAAACTACTTTCAAATTAATCTTAACAATAATATTTTAAAATAAAAACTACACAAAAGAAATGTAAAAAAACATCGCCTAGAAAATACGGGTAAAATAACCTGATTTGTTTTACATAGTTTTTTCCCGCCCCCCTTCTTGCAGGGATTGTTTTCTAAGAATCAGTGGTGTCTAAACTGACCTGTCAAATTTTAAACTAAACGATAGACTGTATGTACAGTTAACACAGCAATATATATTGAAAAGTAAGAAGTAGATCAGTGGGTTGAATAAGTGAAAGGTAAATCAAAAAGTTTCAAACTTGCCATTGAATCAGCAAATGAACCATAACAATCATTCTAAACTATGATATACGTCAGTCAAACATTCTTTCACTTACTCACCTTGACATTCGTATGTTGCAATCTACAAGGAAACCGACACGCTCTGATAGAGGCAAACTTTCGCACCAAACCAAAAACCATATTACAAACTCTAGGTGAAATAATCACCAATATTTCAATAATTATTTCATAGTTATCGGAAAAAATATTTAAAAAAAACTAAAATAAAAACAACTCATGAACAACTTAACAACATATTGTAACAGAGTAACAAAATATCACGCTCTCTAAATCACATTTGAAAAACTAATACATTAAACAAAATAAAAATCATTAATAATTAATAAAATATATCAATTTTTAAAAGAAAATTTAAATTTTTATCGAACAAAACACGAGAGGGAAGGTAACAGAGGCAGGGGGTTCACAGAAATTTTGAAGTTAAATATTTCGTACTCACTTTATCTTTGTCAGCTTTGCTTGATTTTAATTTACGTACGACGTCTCCTTGTTCTTTGATTTGTTCTTGAAGTTTATCTTTAAGTTCCGTCATTTTAAACTAAATAAATAATAGGTAAAATATGCGATCACATTTAAAGTTGACACGTTACCTGTAAAGAGAGAGCGAGACAAAAAATAACCCCCTCTTAGAGGCCCATTACCCTCCCCCTCTTTTTTTTAACTGTAAAGAAAATTTAAAAAGGGAAACATTTCCATGACGTTTGGTGATTTCCTTAACTCTAAAATATAAGTTAAGCGTGTCAGAAAATATTTTTAGCTTTATTATAAAATGATAATTGTAAAGATATGCTTTTTCCGAAAACATAGAATTATAAATCTACTTTTAGTTTTTATTGTATTTAAAATAACTGTGGTTAAGACTTAAATGCACAATTTATGCATTTCTTCGAAAACGCAAAAAGCAACTAAAGTAAAATATTATACTTTTTATAATTATTAAAACTTAATTTTTTAATTATGAATAATTTATTATTGATTTCAATGTAAAATTACTTTATTTTTTTAAAATATCGCGTTTAAATTACGGTAGTTTCTCTGTATTTTGTTTCAAATACATTCTACTAATTTAAATTTCCCGCTAAAATTGTGTAATCATACGATACATGACGTCATCGAAAAAACCGAGTTTACACAAGTGTTACAATAACATAACCTGTACATCTTATAAAAAAAAAATTCTTGCAGTCAAATTTTAATTTTCGTTCTGAAGTGGTTTAGTTTAATAAATTATTTTAGTTATAATTTAACTCGAATGTGTCTGTGCTTGTGATGTGTGGAAGGATATTAAAATGGGGATCATGGCACCAGTTTTTGGTTTAATTCCGCTATTCTTTTCGCTTTTTCTGATCCCGTTTTTCGGTTTTATGTTAGTGATAGTTCTTTTTGCGTCTCTGGGCAGGTCCTTAGGAGTCAGAAAATTATATGTTAATATATTAGTTAAAATATTCGAGGTACGTATTTGAGAAAACACATCTTTACCTAAATTTAATTTTCTTTCAATTCCATAAGTCTTTTCTTAATTTTCCTAGTCTTACGCTTTATTCATGAATTGATTAAGCAATTATTTTATTATTTATATATTGTGGCAGTTTTAACTCCTAAAATCGTCTGCGTCGTTAAATATTAAAATTTTGGTTCTCAAAATTGCGTGTAAACAACCTATCTCCTTGCAAACTCCCACTACTATATGTATTTTTCGAAAGTGTACTTTAATTTGAATCATATGGGTAATAATTGATCCACAATTGTGGCTGTGATTGCTTAATAGTTGTCATGACGATTCTAAGTATTGTGAAATTGGGTTGTCCTTCAAATTTGCAATTTTGATTTCTTTATCATTTCTTTTCTAAAAAAAAATATTTATTTGCTGATACCAGCTAAATAATTATTGTTTTTGCTGATATGGCAGTTTCAGTTTAGTGATAAGAAGCAAGGTACCTGGGGGTTACCCTTGGCCTAAATGTAACTGGTTCTTAAAGTGCACTTCTCCTGTTAAGGCTAACTTTATCTGAAGTTACATAATTTTTACTTCTGAATAGAGTGAAGCTATCAGCTGATTTCATATTAATTAGCTGTAAATGAATTTTTCTTTTTTAGCATCATCAACTTAGAGGTTCATGATGCTCTTGGGCTCAAACAGAAGTAAAATTAACGTAAATTAATATATGATTGATTTTAAGAATAATATTTAATGACCAAGACACTAATTCTTCTTTCCAAATTCAATTTGACTCTGTATATTTGAAGTCTTGCTTCATCAAAAGGCCTTTAAATAGATACTGGTTCTTTACTAGAGGACCATGGCCTACAGGGGCACCCCAAAGAGGTCTAAAGATGGTGCCTTAAATGTTTTAGAAAAAAACATTTAAGTCTTTTATATTGTGATACAAGTGATCAGCTTATAGCTGTCTCAATAAAAAAAAATCGCTATAATTTTAATGCCTGTGCATGAAACTTGTTGCATTTACTATTTTTGTTTTTAATTTTATTGTCGAACCAGTAAGTTTGATGTTATTGTGTTATTGCTGCATATGAATAATAACACTATGCTGTTATTATTCTATTCATGCTGCATAGAATGAATATATGTTCATTCTATTTTACCTCCTACGACATATTTAAAAATTACTAATTTTTTACTAATATCTCAAGAAGTCTTAAAAGTCAAATTTAATAAATTTTAAAATGGACAAAAGACCATTTTATTTATTTATTTATTGCATAATTGTTTATTTGCACCTCAACGGATAAACCTTTAACAGAAGTCGCACCTTAACTTAAAGTACAAATTTAAAACCAATAATGTTAAAAAATAATTCTGGTGCGGTGGTCCCCTTGTTGGGCAAATTTCCTTTGGGGTGCATGCTTTCTTACTTAAAACCATAGAGATATATACTAGAGGGGGCATAGCCTATCATAATACATTGAGAGGTCTGAAACATTTTTAGTGAGAGCTCTGTGAAACCTCATTGAAACCTCCTCCAGGAGGGGGTTAAGGTTATAATTAATCTTTTTTTTTCGGCTTCCCGCAGATTGCTTGTGTTGTGATTTGTATTTTAAACATTCTACTATATAATTTACTGTTTTTTTTGTTCTGTTTATTTGATGAAAATGATGATCGAATGTGGTCAGATTACTTTTTCGATGTTTCAAAATTCAACCAATAGGGTCCCTCTAGTAATATATCTCTATGCTTAAAAACCCCCTTTCTTGCTTAAGGTTCCGGTTTTCGCTTTAGAACCTAAGCAGTTACTCAATTGTCAAACACTGCTCTTAACTCATTTTGTCTATATTTTTTAAAGAAAATGCTCATAATTATCCAGTTGATTATACAAAAATTGGCAGCACGCACTACTATTTGCACTACAGTCTATCGTTTAGTTAAAAATCCCCAAGGTCATAAGTATTTTGGGCATTGACCAATCAGAGAAGCTGCTGCCAACCTCTCACTTAAAAAGAGAAAAAAATCCCTACCACAATAACCGCTGTAGGGAAAATACCTTCTTCCCGGCAATCATTCACTTTGGTGGTTCTTCTTTTGATTACATCGTTTTGAATACTATTTTCAAATTAATTTAAAACATAATATTTTAAAATAAAACTACACCAAAGAAATGTAAAAAACCATCGCCAAGAAAATACGGGTAAAATAACCTGATTTGTTGACATAGTTTTTTCCTGCTCCCTTCTTGCAGGGATTTTTTTTAAGAATCAGTGGTGTCTAAACTGACCTGTCAAGATTTTTAAACTAAACGATGGACTGTAGTTTAAAGCTTAGTTACTTTTTGTCTTTATAGGTTTTAGCTTATTTCCCTTGAGGAATACTGACAAAATGAGTTTCAAGCAGTGCTTGACAATTGAGTACCTGCTTAGGTTCTAGAGCAAAAAACGGGAACCTTAAGCAAGAAATGGGTTGTTAAGCAACAAAAACACGCATCCCAATGAAAATTTGCCCCTCTCCAGAGTTATTTTGTAGTTATAAACATATATAATGTAAAAAACGATAAAAAAATATCGTCCCTACCAGAAAAACGAACTCAGATACCCTGGTTTTGAGTGCTTGTATCAACTCTGGACCAAATAATAACATTGAAAACGACTCACCCACTTAAATTGAGGTGTTCAGTGGCTATATTTTAGGTTTTCTTGTATTGAACACCGTTTTTTTTTTACTTTTTGGTCACTTAAAGTGATCGTACCGACTTCAGACTGGTTTCATTCAATTCATTCAAGGACCTTTTTCCCTACCAATAATGTTAACCCTGAATTTTACCGATTTTTTAAAAATTTTGCTGACTCAACAGAACTGGGTTAATGACGTCACAAAAACCTGGTTTTCAGTAGTGTTCATGTCCTCCCGAAGGTTGATTTTTGTACCTCATAATATGTATAAATAATATTAATCTGTTCGAAGATAGCATGTTTACAAGAAAGTGTCTAGTAATACTAGACACACACACACACAACACACACACAATATATATATATATATATATATATATATTATATATATATATATATATATATATTATATAAATATATATATTATTATATATATATTATATATATATATGTTGTTCAGTAAATCCCCCTTCCTAAGTATCCACCTCCCCCCACCATAACCTCAACCTCATAAGCTCATTTTCTCTTTTGAAATTCACTGAGAACTTTACAAATAATGTTATCAGGAACCGAAGAGAACATAAGCAAAGAAATAATTGTAGAACTGATGTCAACATTTTTCCAAATAATTAATTTTTCTTTTTTTAAAGTAAATTTTTCATAATTATATAATTTATTTATTATTAAAGAAACAATTCTCTAAAAAGGACACCTACACTTAGCTTGTTTATAGAAGCTATTTTATTTTATTTTTTTATATAGAATTATTCTATAATTTAAATAAATTATAGAAGTTTGTTTATTTTAATATAAACTTCTAACTTCTTTTCTTCTAGTAACTTTGTTACTAATATAAATAAACTTTATATTTATTATAGAAATTATTTTTATTTTAGAAGGCTAAACACCATAAACTGAGTATTGAGAGTGTGGGAATAAATACAAAGTGTTGGGTGGGAATTGAATGAATTAAATATATTTCCCGACCTTGCCTTGTCTTGTTTATATTGTTTTTTTTTTTGTTCCATTAGTCAGACTTATTAAAACAGTCTGTCAGGTATGAAACTATGTTTGTCTGTAAGGAATTTAATTAAATTAAGGATTAATTGTAAATTAGATTCGTCTTATAAACTAAAAACCTGTTTTATTTTAATTCAGAGGCCCTGGGAAAAAAATATTTTAAGATAATTTTTAGCTAATGTTTTTTATAGTAGGTTCTTGCTCCTCCAAAAGAAGGGAAAACACTAATAAGAGAAAACTGTAGATAACCCGATACATACAGGGTGGTACATTTTAAATATATCACCTTGATAAACTCTTCTGCGGAGCTATATAAAGCCTCCCAACTATTACCTGTCTTATTTGGAGTGTCTCAAGGCTCGTTGTTAGGTCCTACTCTGTTTCTTATTGCTATTAACAATCCGCCAGATTACCTGCAACAAAAACAAGAAGATAGCAAAAACAAAAAGACAGTCATTTATTGTGATGATTCAAATTTGATGAATAAAGGGAAAGATAAAATTAGAGTGACAAGTGCCTGCAATGAACAGATTGAACATGCTAAAAAATGGTTTACCTGTAATGGTTTTAGTATGAATAATGAAAAATTTTTTATATTTTTTTATTATTATTGAAAAAAAATAATGAATACCTTTTCCTTGAAGAAGACCTCAATTCCAAATTCAGATGTTATTAAGTTTTTTGGATTCTACATTGATGCTAAGTTGACTTGGAAAGAACATATTTCTTCTCTAGAAAAGAAGATATCTTCTATTGTATTTTTATTAAGGTCGCTTAGCAAGTTTCTGAATAAAGAAGCCTTCAAGACTGAGGGTTGTGAAATTTTGAAAACTCTATGGTCGTACATCTAGATTAGAATTGCCATATTTTAAGCTGTAATTCCGTATGTTTTTAAAAAATTCTGTACACCCAAAAGTACAAATAAAACTCTAAATACAACCCCCAAATATCTATTGAACTTATTGTATTGATTTAATAATGAACAATTTTAAAATGAAGAATAAAATTATAATTTGTTAATATTTTTATAGAACTAAATGGAGATCGATCTTTGGCCCTCTAGCCTTAGACTTTTTTTTAAATATGTGGTGACTAAGTGAAAAAGTATGAAAATCATTTATTGTAAGGAGTAACAGTTTTTTCTATATTTTATGTAACATTTTCTCATTAAAACCAATCAACATATTTGCCATTAATACAATTGCTCATTGAAAAAAAACCAAGGTTATCTCTGTAGTTTAAAATAACATGAACAATTTATATTTATAACTTGCATTTTCCCTAAATAAAACTATCTTTCAATTTATATTTATTAATTAAGGGACGGCAATTGTTAATACAGGGTGTAATCCTCCATTCCCTGTATAGTCAATGAGAGAAAGTATAAAATAGGAGTAAATAAGAAATAATCCCTACTATATAGTAGGGATTATTTCTTATTTATATTCTTATTTACTCTGTTTCTGTTGAAAAAGTATTTCCCTGTTTTCAATTCATAGTGAAAAAAATTTAAACGGTTTAGGATCTTTAATCAATATTAAAAATTTGGTTGATAAATATAAACTATAATGATAATTACTATAATCGTCCGTACAATTATTGAAATATCCGTACATTTGGTGTACGACCAAGGGTTAATTCCGTTTTCCGTACGGACCTTCGAAATTCCGTACAAATACGGAAATTTCCGTACGTTTCACAACCCTGTGAAGACTACATATCATGCTGTTTTTAAAAGTCACCTTATATATGGTATTGTGGTGTATGGACATGGTGTTTCTCCCGAAATCCTACTTAAGCAGAAGAAAACAATTTGTATTTTAGGAGGGAAGCATAGTACAGCCAAGTGCAAACCTTTATTTGTAGAAAACCAGATTTTAAATTTCTACAACCTTTATTGTTTTAACTGTTTTAAGTATATTAAATTAAATTTTGAAAAGTTTACTACAAACAAAGATCTTTATTCAACAACACAAGAAATAAAGGAAATTTAGTTGTTTCTACCCATAGGTTAAACAAGTCAAGGACTGGTTTTAGGAATAAATTTGTTTAATAAACTAAGTAATGATGTTAAAAGTTTAACTTAATAATAATAATAATAATGCCCTTTTAGAGTCTTGCGGCTCATCAGGGATAACCCCTGCGGGAACCACCTCAGGTGGTAGTAGCAACCGTTACGCTCAAAGTGAATTCTGAAGTTGACGATAATTTATCTAAACAATACAACAATCTTTATAAATCTTCTATAAACTGTGAGCGTAACCTGGGATGCGAACCCCAGACCTCCGTGGGTGTCAAAGGTCAGTGTAAAGACTAACGCCTTAACGACCTCGGCCACGGAGGCGGCACAAAGTTTAACTTACGAGGCCTTTATTAAAGTTACCAAGTTTTTTTTAATTAATAATTCGTGATATAGTTTTAATGACCTTCTTTGTTTTGTTTTCTATTAGTGTTTCTTTTTATGTATGTATTTCTATGTTATGCTAATTTTTCTTGACTTGTTGTATACAAATTTTTACATTGTCTCAACAATTAAATAGAATTATTTATTTATTTATGGCCATAAAATTAATATTTACCTCCACCAAGTTGACCTCTAGAAGTAATCATCTGGCATGTATGGTAATCTGGTAACCAAAATGTGTTTTTCAACGGTAAATTTAAAAAGTTAAATTGGAGCATACCATTGTATGGATCATTTTTGAAACTGTATCGAGAGCCTGAATTTGACATCAATATAATTAAATTCAGGGTATTTTTTAGAAGCTATCATCTTGCACATATAAGTACTATTACGCATTTATAATTAAAAATAAGGGCTGAACTTTGGTTTACAGTGCCCCTTGTTATCAACGTCCTATTTCGATATATATCAAACTCTCCTTGTAACCATGTATCGATATATACCGTGTCCCCCCAAAACTACACCCCCGTCTTCAGATGTTTATGTTTCTCCGTCTCTACCGTCCCCCACTTTAGCAGTAGAATAATGAAATAATGATTATTTAACCAATACAAAAGATTGTTTATATTTTTATCTCATTTTATATTAAATTATCTTATCATGAGTCATTAGAATACGATAATATTACCCCGCCTCCTCGAAGATTTACCAAAACACGCTTACTGGTACACCACAATTCATCCCTTCTTGTACATTGTATACAAAAATATATATTTCCTTCTTATTCAGCAATCGTGGTACTGAATTTTCCTGGATATGATCGTGTTGGATATAATTGTCCAATTTAACTTTTTTAAAGTTACCATAAAAAACCGTTTTGGTAATCAGAATACCACACATGCTGAATAATTACCAAAAAATAATTAGATATTTTAACTCCCAGCGGTCAATTTAGTAGGAGTACTGGTAAATTTGGTATCTACTTAAATAAATAAGTAAAAGTTAATTATTTATTTATTTATTTAATTAGATACCAATTTTATCAATATTTATTTATTAAAAATTAGTGCAAACAAATTTTTAAAAATCCAAAAAAGCGCAGTCAACTTAATATTATAGAAAAAAAACATTATGACAAAGTAAGTTTGGTGACATGAGTTCTAAATTGTCGCAGAGAGACCATAAATGGTTCGATGTCAGAAAAGTACTGATTAAAAATACTCATTGCTTGGAACATAGAGCTACTCTGTCCGTACAGCGTTGGATGGAAGGGTAAGCTAAAAAGACACAGAACTCTAAAATTACACCTGCTTAACAAATTGGGAACATCGTAATCTTCTTGTAATATTTTAAATAAAAAATTTGCAGTCTTTCTAGATAGTTGGAATGCGTTGATGCAGTAGGATTCCACACTACACTGCAATATTCATAGCTCTGCAATGAGCTGAGTTAATCAGGGTGATGAATTTAAAATGTACCACCCTGTATATCTGTGTGTGTGTGTGTGTGTGAATTGAGTTTGGCAAAATTAGCTTAGTAGTTTGTTTCAGTAATTTAAGAATATATGTTCTAAAATTAAGCTATGTTTACAAATATCTTTTGGTAGCATCTAATCGAATGGATATTTTTTCACATTCCACCGCAGCTAAACTGAAGGATGAATGCCATATAAACTATAAATAATTTAGCTAAACATTATTTTAATTTTAACTATTTGAATTGCTAATTCTTTAAATTGTTTACCAGTCTCTTACTGAACTTGGCAGTGTATAAATACCAGTTCAAAGTGATAAACACTCTGTGAAAGGAATCTAGCTGAATATATTTTGCCTTAGTCTCACTTTGACCTCTCTGCCAAGTTATTTGTTAATCATCTTGTAAGGTTTATTTTGATTTCTTCTGTCAGATAAGTGCCCATCTATGTCGTAACTGACTTCTGTTTATTTAGAATAACTATTTAATCCACAAGATGCACTTTAATTTAAACATTTTAGAGATTTCCCTAAGGAAAAATGAACTTTATGAAAGAGAGACCGTTTGTCATTTGAAACATGTGGGTGCATTCACTCTGAGGCAAACCCTTACTCACTCTTTCTAACATTCTTTGACACATTCCCAAAGTCTCTTTTATTTGTGTACGATAATAAATAAACAAAGAAAAAATAAATTTAAATTAATTAAAATAAAATCAAATTTATTTGGTGTGTCTTACTCGACTCACCGAGCTGTTACCATCTCGGAAAAGAAAATAGTTTTATGTATTTATAACTTTCATCTTTATCTTCATGGCACTGATGATGACCTCGTGTTAGGTTGAAAGCGCTTTGCCAATAAACTATTATTTTTGTGGAGATACTCTTTTCTTCAATTCCTAAAATAAAATCAAATAAATAAATGTTATAAATAATTTATAAGATGAGGACGGAGTATATATAAAAATAATTTAATTGTTGTTCAATCATAAAAGTTAAGCAGCATTGAGCGTTGTCAGTGCTGTATGGGTGACCTCTGATAATGAAAAGGATGTATTTACTATCTGAGGACGAGTGTAACGAGTTCAGAGACGTGTTGCGGTATAAATTTGGCGAATTGTATATTTTGAGAACAAATAAATCGGGTAGCGAATCCATTCCCGATTTTTATGTATTATTTCATTATTAACTCCTCTCATGCAGAAGAGACTCAAAGTTTGTTTGGTTTGTAGTTTGGTCGTAAAACTATAGAGGAAGAGAACAGATGGAACGTGGGTACCATTGACCACTCGCCCCTCAGCGACTCGCACAGCGACACGCACTCCTCCAGCAAAGCTAAAGACAAGTCGCTGGCTAATGGCACGTCAGTCATATCCAGGGAAGACCTCATACTGGTACCTGATCCAGAGCACAACCTGGTCAGGAGTAATAATAACCTTCAGACCCCTCTTACCACACCAGTACAGGTAGTTTTATGTTCTAATACTCTTAGTTTTGGGTGGTTTATCGATAGATAAGTTGGTTGGAGCATCATGCCTTTACAACGTCACCTGGGGATACGTCTAGTCTCAAAGTAACCAAAGATTCACTCAAAGATTCAAATCTTAATTACCCTTACTAGGTTTTCATGGTATATAGCTGACCTACTGATAGTGATAATGATTAGGAAGAGGTAATAGATCACCAAACAAGTAGGCCACGTTGTTGGGCCCTTTTTGCCCAACTCCAAGAAGATTGTGTTCCACGTTATGATTCCTAGTGCAGGCATTTTTAGTCTAATCCACAGTAGACAAAGCTTCGTTTTGGGTTAGGGATCGTTTACGAGTACCTGATATCGCACAGGCTTGGAACCACCGGTTTAACATTCCTTTCATAGGACAGCACTTTAAAGGATTTCTATCCCTTGCATAAAAATCCTAGAGGCCCTAACCGGGATTGAACCGTAACTATCTGGGTGGGAGGCGCACGTGCTGACCATTACACTACCGTAACCCCTCTATCTACTGATGTAACATTCTCTAAATAAGAACAGAGCTGGTTTCCAAGAGGTTAAATGAATGTTGGGTAGTCTTCAACACAAAGGGCTCACTTAACTGCAGGCTTTTTTATTTATTTATTAAAGTTTACACGGGTTTTACCCCTTTTACAAAGTTTACAAATATAAAAACACATATACATAGGAAGGTTAACATAAAAAAGTAAAATTAGGCTTGCTAATTCACAAGTTTAAAAATGCAAGAAGCACCTGCACTTGGGTAAAATTGTGTTCAAGAGGCCTTCTCCTAACATCTTGGCCTCTCCTCTGTCAGCATTGAGAGCTGTTTCACAACTACAGGGTTACTGCCAAAATATTAGTGAATTTCCTATTGTAGTTGTTGAAAAACTGTGATTTTTAAAAAATTAGCAGTGAATTCCCCCCTCTCAATAAAACCTCTCCCTGCAAATCTTTCTCCATGACTCTAACCTTAATTGCTCAATGTGTTTAGGAAATAAATTATTTGCTTGAGATAATTATCAAAGTTTTCGTTGAAAACAAAACATTGCAAAAGAAACGATTAAAGGCTGCTGATGCTCTTAAGGAACCTCTTGACCTTAACTCAGTAATTAAAACTGATAACTATTTCTTTCAATATTACGTTTAGTTAGATTTGCTGTGGATCTTATCAGTACAATTAATTTAATAAGTGATAACAATAAATGATTTTTTTAAGTTAAAGATTAAATTCCATACAAATACAATCGATACTTTGATCTTGTTTTAGTCATCGAAATTCAGTTGAATTTTGAATCTGTAGTAAACACTAGGAAGTGCAACAACACTCATGAACTAATGAGTTTAAGGTCATAGGTCATAAGGGCTACTGCAAGGGAGGGGGTAAAATATTGTAATTCCATTTTTCAAATTTTATCGCAAAATTTGTATTTGTGTTAGAAATAAACAAGTTTTTAAAGAATAAAATTTTTTTATAAAATAAATTTTCAACCTACTTTTCTCTTGAAGGTTTTTAAAAGAATAGTACTTATAAGGTTTAAGGTACAAAATTTTAAATAAAAATTAAGAAAAATAGTTTTACATGAAAGAAAAACTATTATGAAGAGAGACTTTTTTCGAAAACTAAATTTGTTTGGCCTCTTCACGTATGAACAACTTAACCTGTGGGCGCTACAAAAATGTCTCCAAGAGAGAAGCAGGTTAACAATAAAGTTTACAAAAAAAAATTTAGTCTTTTTTTTAAAAAAAAAAACATAATTTTCTAGTTGCGGTGACATTTTTGAGCCCTTTTGGGAACGTGTTACAAGATATTGAACTTAATCTGAGAAAAATCTTACTTTCAAATCAAGCAAAAGTTTTTATTAAGAGTAACTTTTTGTAAAAAAAAAAAAAAATTGTCATTGCAAGTATGCGCAACCCAATCTGTGGACATAATGTATAATACATTATACATTGTGGAAAATTTCAGATGCGCCAAAATTCAAACCATTTAAAAATAGTAAAATAATAGACCTAGACACATTCAAAAAAAGGTATCTACCCCTAGTATACCGACCCCCCCCCCCCCGAGTCCAAATTCACCAAAATATTTTTAATAATTATTATAATTATGCATTAATGCAGCATTCCTAATCACCTGAGCTAATTGTGGGACCGTACAGTGCTTGGTCAAAAGGTTCAGTATCTTTCTGACCCTCCACCAGCCCAAAGAAATTTGTGTTTACATGAGGTTACTGTGCTAACTCTAATACTTGTAACAATCACAATTGTTGTTGTATTATTCAATAAATAAATAAAAAAAAAAAAAAAAATGAGGTGGAGACTGTGGACATGTGGATCTTGATTTGTCTTAGTGGAAATCCAACCCCTTAACAGCTAAAAGAAACCTTGTTAAACCTAGGCTGGGTTGGACAGACTTGAATTCAAGGCCTCCTAAGAGAACGGTACAAGAGATGACTTTATATTGGCTGGATTTGAACCTTGACCTCCTGGTAATAAGGAGATCCCTCTTCCTTTAAGCTACCAGAAATAATATATATATATATATATATATATATATATATATATATATATATATATATATATATATATATATATATATATATATATATATATATATATATATATATATATATATATATATATATATATATTATATATATATATATATATATATATATATATATTTATTTATATGACCCTGATTTTATCTAATGACTCTCAGTTTCATCATAAGTACAAACTTTGTTTTGTCGTTCAGGAGGAAGATAAGAGCTACCTAGCAGTGCAGACAGAGTCCGGGGCAGCTCATGGCTTACCTCGAAACAGATCGTTTGAGACCCTCAAGCGAGACTTTAGATTAGCTGATGCTTTGGATTATATCAAGACTGGTGTCGAGTCTATAATAGAGGATCAAGTCACTTCGAGATTTGAAGCTGAGGAGCTAAAGGTAATTTTCGGTATTGTTGATGTTGAATGTTTATTAAGTTAGGAACGCTTAGTCATCAATAACATAAAACTCTCCACGTTTTTTGGATGTAACTTTATTTGAATAACGAAAAAGCTGTTACCAAAAAAAGTGCCAGGGATAATTATAAGAAAACAGCTAAAAGAAAGACATTATAAACGTAAAAACTAAATACAATTAGTAATATTCATCCTCTTCTTTTTCGAATCAACGATGTCGGTGAGCCGTGATAGACAAAGTACATAAAGTTTCATTTTAATATGACAAGTATATCCATGATTTTTTGTTGGGACATAAAAGTTAAGCAGCATCGAGTGTGTTCAGGGCCTAGATGGGTGACTGCTGGAGTGAAACGGTTGTATTTATTAACTAAGGACAAACAAAGTGAGTCTGAAGCAGTGAGGATGAGTGTAAGTTCTGAGGTACCCCTTACCCGATTCTTATATTATAAGTTCAGACCAGTTGTCTTAATATTAATATACTTTGTACTATTGCAGTCATGGAACATGCTGACACGCACAAATCGGCAGTATGAGTTCATCAGCTGGAAGCTGACTTTTATCTGGGTTATTGGTTTCTTTATCAGATATTTCTTTCTTCTTCCCCTCAGGGTACTTATCTGCTTCTTTGGTGTAAGTGTTTCTCTTTTTATTGCTTTTTTTTTGTTAATTTTTAAACAACCATAAGCATAAAAGAACGAAAGAATAGAAAGTCTCTCTGCAGTTTAAGATATTTATTTACAATAAAGCAGAGAGCTTTCGACTTAACAAGAGGTCATCATCAGTGGCTGTTAAACAAATAATACAAAAAAAATTTAAAAACCCTACTTAGAAAGAAAAAAATAAAATAAAAATATAAAGTATACAAATAAGAACAGAAATGTAGTTAAAAATAATTAATAAAATAAATTTACCGTTGAGCAGAGAATAAAAGATAGAATTATTAGTTTTGAGCAGGCTTGTAACAAGACACATACTGGTTGGTGTAGGGTGCGGCGTTTGCAGTAACCCATTGATAAGTGGCGTTCTCTCTTGTTTAAATTTAAATCGCCAACAGTGTCTTGACTTCTAAATATCTCTAAGTTTTCCAAAAAGTTTAACTTACTACCTTTACCTCTGTAATGCCAGTGATGAGGTGTATGTAAAACTTGCTGAAAGTACGTTTAAGGTGTTCAGAAAGTCTGGTACTTAGTGTCCTACCAGTCTGGCCTAAGTACTCAGCTTGGCACTCCCCACATTGGACTTTATACACCCCACTACGCGATTCCAAAGGGATCAGGTCTTTAAAATTACTAAAGTAGGTTTTTAAAGTCTTGCGATTGCTGAAGCTTACATTTAAGTCACTACTCTTCAACACACTACCTAAACGCTGCGATAAAACAAACCATAAACATAGTAAAAAGAAATTATTTTTTGGGAATCCCTTGTGTTGCAAATGTACTAAAACAAATCAGGTAACAACTTTCAGCAAATTACCAAGATGTTGGATAGTTCCATGACAAGTCATCCATGGTGACCAATTCTGATAAAACTTGAATTAAAGTGATGTAGAAATTCATACAGTAAGGGTGGGGGCACGGGACACAGTGGTCTAACTCCCCCGAAATAAGCTGCTTTAGATGGACCTGCCCTAAGTTCACCCTTTCTCCGCTAGTGGCAGGTCGGTTCACCTTGTACCCCATATATAAAATAATTATTTCTTCAATTCCAAGATTAAAATTATTTTAAAGGGTCTTTAACAATGTTAAAAATTGTATTAATTATTTTAAAGGTATAATTTTCATAAACGCTTTTATAAAAATATAAACGCTGTGTTAATTTTAAGTAGACCTGATATCGTGATAACCATGATTTGTAGACAAACATCAAAAATGTTTGTAAACAAACATCAAACCGGGAAATTATAAATTTAATTTACGTCTTCGTTGTCTCATTATAACACACCTTTCGTAACACACGTTATCCTATTTTCTAAAAAAATTATCTTATAAGCTACTAAAAAAGAAAAAAGTCAATGAATAAGATAAAAATCGTCTTGTTTACATTTTTATGAACATAAATAGAAGTATCAATTTAAAACTGATAACAATAGTGATAAGGGCACAAGGTGAAAACTAGCGCTCAGTGCGGTAGTTGATGCAACTAATCCCTGTTTTTTTCAGAACCACCTAAAACCAGGGAGTTAGACCACTGTGTCCCCCCGCCCGACCCCTACTGTATGAATTTCTACATCACTTTAACTTGAATGATTTTTTGTACCCAAATTTCAGAATTCCTGCTACATTAATTTTAGACTTATGCCTTTTTAAAATTTGATTGATTTTCTATACCTTATATTACCAAATTATTGATTGTGACCATTTATTTGGTTGATGATTTGCCCATGGATTGTGTTTGCAGGTCTTGCTTCTCACCATGTGCACAGCACTCGTGGGCTACGTACCAGACGGGAGTGTGAAGAGGTGGCTGAACCGCACCATATCCATAATGTGTTTTAACGTGTTGTCCTCAGCTCTATCTAGTGTCATAAACTATCATAACCTGGAGAATAGACCCAAGACAGGGATATGTGTCGCTAATCATACTTCTCCTATAGATGTCTTAGTTCTCATGTGTGATAATTCCTATTCATTGGTATGTGTTAGAATACAAAAAATATGCAAATTAATATAAATTAATATTTTAGTTATTTAAAATAATTTTATTGTTAGAGCAACTATCTAACTTATTCTAGGTTAATTAATGAAGACTTCAGTCCTGTAGAAATTTTTTATTTAAATAAACATTAATTACAGACGTTTCGCATGGCGAAGCCAGGCATCTTCAGTGTAAACAAAAACCAAAACAAACAACCAACACCAAAAATATTTAGTAAAGCATACCAAAACCAAAAGAACATCACAAAAACTATACCACAGTTAAACAAAATTAATTTGAAATACAAGGAAAAAACAACAGTAAGTTTAAAAAACAATAAAACTAAACTGCCCTCCTTAGCATACTTACCGTATTCGACATTTTTATCAAAATTGAGTTATTTATTTTACGCGGTTCTTTATGGCATTTAGATGAAAAAGAAACCTTTATTGAGGCCAAAAATATAATAATCAGATAAAAAATTAGGTTTTAAGTAAAACATTTACTGAATAAGTATACTTTTTACATCCCAGCTCCAAAGTTGAGGGTTCAATATCTCAGTTTGTCAAAAATGCAGATACGGTAAGTATGCTAAGGGGGGCAGTAAAGGTAAATGAACAAAATCAAACAATAAACAGATAAGGTATTATTGAAATAAGGTTAGGAAAGATAGGAAGTCTGGTGGAAATTTAAAAACTAAAATAATAGTTTTAAAAATTAGTTTTAAAAAAAACTAGTTTTTAAAATTATTTAAAATTAAATAAAACAAAAATAAAAACTTATTATTGGAGAGATAATATAAGCAATAATAAACATGATTTAGCCACAAAAGCTTGAGCTTGTGTGCGGCTATATTTAGCAATGATCTTAAGGCAGATCATCTATATTTAGTTTTGTTCTTGAGGCAGATCATTTATTTTTTGCTCTGTTCTTGAGGCAGATCGATTGATGACTTTTGAGGTTCCTCTTAAGATGCTGGATGTATTAAACTAATGCTAATGATATATTCAAACAAGTTTTGTATCATTATTGAAAAGGAACAATTTGTAACTGTTTGACCATTGATAAATTCATATAAAATAATTGGAAATTCGCTAAAAAATTAAATAGTTGTTAATAAAAAGAAGAAACAGCAATGAAATAAGATGAGAACCCTGAGGAACTCCTAAATGTAAAGTAAACGGTGTTCTTTCACTGTTTACTTGAATTATGAGAGCATCTATGCTCTCATGTGTCTCTTCACAGATTCCAATTTTCAAATTAGAAAACAGGCAAATTTTCTCTTTTTCATGTGGCCAAACAGAATGTCACACTGTTTTTCTCTCTGGTCAATCTCTATATTTAGATTACATTGCAGTATTTATTATTGATTACAGATAGGGCAGCGACACGGTGGCTTCTTGGGTCTGCTCCAGCGAGCTCTTGCTAGAGCGTCTCCTCAGATCTGGTTTGAGAGATCCGAAGTCAAAGATAGGGAGGCTGTTACAAGAAGGTAATCAGTTTTTAGGGATTATATTTGAAAACTCCTTTTTGGAGCAAAGGAGATATGACCCTAGATTGTAAAATTTGACTATACTTGACTGACAATATCTAAAGAATTGCCTATTTTAACTCGCAGTGGCCTGCTTAGTAGAAATGCTTACGAATTTCATCAGAATATCTTCATTAGTGATGCCTTTACAATTATTATTTAATGGCACAATTATGACTAGTCCCACTTCTTGCGATTCTGAAACTATCCGAAGAGAGCTATTTAAATGTATTAAATTAAAATGAGATTATTAAAATAAGATCTTTATTTTTGCGAACCTTTTGCCTTGCACAATATCTGCCTTTGGAGGATAGCGACTAGAAAAATACGGATCCTTTTACCAAAAGTTAAATCCATAAAAAGACTTAATTAAAAAGAAATCTCCAGCCAGTGTATAATGTGAAGTTTATTGACTAGTTTTTTGGGAGTAAAGAAGCACTTTTCACTCCCAAGGGAGATAAAGTTACTTTTCTTCCCTTGGGAATAAATAGTGTTTCCTATTATTGGGGTTAGCGCCTATTATATCCATATAAGGGAGTGGTACCCCACCAAAAAAATCTTTTTATTGGTTCAAAATCTGTTTCAGGCCAAAAGAAGCTGTTTAGAGCAATAAAAAAGTTTGATAAAAATTAATAAAAAAAATAATGCTATTGTTTTAGGTAAATTATAGCATTCTTTACTTCCTTGGTGCATAAATAACTATTTAAGTATTCTCTCTACACTTGCCAAGGGGTTTTAAAAGTAAGATTATGGTTTTAATTGTAGAACAGCTTAGTTTAACAGTAGGGCTCAAGTTCTTCCTAGTTTAAAGTGAAGTCACAAAATGCTTACATTTAGTCATCATGTAAAGAAAGCTATTGTCTATCTAAGGGAATCATGGAAAAGGAGCTGGAAAATATAATCTGATACCTCATACTCATTGCAATATCTTTATAAAAGTCCATTCCAATGTCCTTTGTTACTGTCTTAGAAAAAAATTATAAACATGAGAACTATGATTAAGCATGTCATTGGTGATGCATTGTGTTACAGACTGAAGGAGCATGTTTCAGACCCCAACAACCCCCCCATACTGATATTCCCTGAGGGAACCTGTATAAACAACACATCTGTCATGCAGTTCAAGAAGGGAAGTTTTGAAGTGGGCTCAGTTATTTATCCTGTAGCTATTAAGGTAAATATATTCTGTATTTAGCATGTATTTAAGTATTTAACAAGCCTTTAAGAATACCTAAAAATAATTCCTTAAAAGATTCCTCAAGGATACAAATAATTTTTTTAGAAGGACAAAAAAAAGATGAAAAATATTTCTTTAGGAGACGTTAAGAAGTTCTAAAATATTCCTTTAGTAAACATAAAGGATTTCTTTAGGAGACCTTAAGAAGTTCTAAAATACTCCTTTAGGAAACATAAAGGATTTCTTTAGGAGACCTTAAGAAGTTTTAAAATATTCTTTTAGGAAACATAAAGGATTTTTTAGGAGACCTTAAGAAGTTCTAATATATTCTTTTAGGAAACATAAAGGATTTCTATAGGAGACCTTAAGAAGTTTTGAGATATTATTTTAGAAAACATAAAGGGTTTCTTTAGGAGACCTTCAGAAGTTCTAAAATATTCCTTTAGTAAACATAAAGGATTTCTTTAGGAGACCTTAAAAAGTTTTAAAATATTCCTTTAAGAAACATAATAGATTTCTTTAGGAGACCTTAAGAAGTTTTAAAATATTCCTTTAGGAAACATAGTGGATTTCTTAGGAGGCCTATGAAGACCTTAAAAATTCCTTGAAAAGGCTAAAGGAGGATTCCTTTAATAGTACCTTATGATGTCTTAAAGGACTTCTTAGAAGGGTTTAGGGGTACCTTAAAGAGACATGATGGTTTAAGCAAGGAAAATGTCTCTGACATATCACACACTTACAAATTTACAGTTAAGTAATGTTTAGATTTTTTTTAATATTGTATGTTTACTTGTTCCAGCTTGTTTTGTTAAATATTGAGAATGTTTTTGACTTTTTGGAGTATGATCTATTAAACTATCTAATATATCTAAGCAATATTATTTGTCCCAACATTTTAAACATTATACATTTAGTTGTATTTATAAATAAAAAATTCCATAAAATAATTAGTTATTCTTGTTGAAAAGTTTGAACATCTTTGTCTCATTTCCTCCTAGTTAGGATATTTGTATAATTTTAACATGTTTACTTTGTGCTTGACTTTGACAGTACGATGCTAAGTTCGGTGATGCGTTCTGGAACTCACACAGATTCTCTATGATACAGTACCTGTACATGATGATGACATCGTGGGCCATAGTTTGTGATGTCTGGTACCTACCCCCCATGTATCAGGAACAACATGAGAATGCCATAGAGTTTGCTAACAGAGTCAAGAGAGTTATTTCCAAACAGGGTGGACTCGTTGACTTAATGTGGTATGTATTTTTTGCTTAGCTTTAAGGCAAGACGGAACTTTGCCTTTCTGTCTTTAAATCGGAACGTAGCCTTTCTGTCTTTAATATGGAACTTAGCCTTTCTGTCTTTAATACGGAAATAGCATTTTAGTCTTTAATAAAGACTTTATTAATGCAGCTCGGAATGAGTTTCAACCAATTTTATTTTCACTTTTCCTAATTTATACCGTAGGTATATAGGAAAAGTATTGTGTTTGCTAAAAATTTGAAACTGGGATATTACCAGTTTTAAAGATTTCCCAAGTGGTTTTCACAAAGTTGTCTGTCTGTGTGTGTGTGTCTGTTATCATCGTAGCTCCCAGTGTATTTATGCTGGAGAAATGAAACTTTGTGAAAAAATCAGTCTATAGGTGGAGTTGTGCTGTCCAGAATATATGTTTATGGTGTCATTAACCTGCTATAATGACTCGACAAAAATGTCAAAAAATCATAACATGCTAGATAATGGCATTGAAATGGCATCAGAAAGCCAAAGTAGTTGAGCTAGCGGGTCAAACTTTTGGGGCTTGGTGGTCAAGTTGTTTTGTGTCTTTCTCTTGGGCTATAACTGATTCTGTTTATTATAAGCCTTTTGATCCATAATAGAAAATAGACACATAACTAAGAGTAATAGCAGATAGACCATGTATTAATTAATAAGTGTTTAAACAATAAAATATGGAACGATTGATAGGAAAGAATTCGTTACACTTGACGTCAAGTATCACTTATAATAATACCCATGTCAGAGAAACTATATTTCCCTAATAGTCCACCCTATATATTATAAATAATAAACGACTTTTGTCTTAACATATTGCTTTTATTATTCTTTTCTCTCATTCTAGGGACGGTCAGTTGAAAAGAATGAAAGCCAAGAAGGAATGGAAAGAGGCACAACAAGAAGAATTTAGTAAAAGACTTAAAGTTGAATAAAACCTACATCTACTCATTTATTACTCCATGGTTTCACATTATTCATCCCCTCTCCTTTTTAATCTACGTTCTTACCCTGTGATTTCCCTTTAAACATCTCTACTACTCACTCCTTACTTCATGATTCCCATTTATTCAACTCCACTCCTCTCTACTCTAACCATTTTACTTTGTTGTTTCCTTTTATTCATGTCCACTCTTATTACCTCCCTACTCCATATTTTCCTTACATCTCCTCAACTCTACCTTCTTACTCTTTGGTTTCCCTTTATCCATTTCCTCTCTTTTCTTCCCTTGTTACTCCATGGTTTCACTTTATCCATCTCCTCTCTTTTCTTACCTTGTTACTCCATGGTTTCCCTTTATCCATCTCCTCTCTTTTCTTACCTTGTTACTCCATGGTTTCACTTTATCCATCTCCTCTCTTTTCTTACCTTGTTACTCCATCCATGGGTTTCCCTTTATCGTTAATGGTTTCACTTTATTCAACCCACTCTTCATGAAACGGACTTTGTTTTTAGTTTTGTATTAAGTTATATACTCGTTGAGAAAGCTTTTTTGGTAAAACTCATAAAACATGATGTCTAAAAATTAGTATCTATATCCATGTTAATTTGTGCTCACGCAAGAAATTCTGCTGACTGAAATGTCTTACTGAGGGCTTTATTATTGAACTTTACTTAAGTTTAAGTTGCACTTATGTGCTCTGGAACATTTTTTTATTATAAAAGTCTCACCCAATCTTTAGTGAGGCTCTAGAATACCAAGTTTTTAGTATATTATATTTTTTAAAGAAATAATCAAACAAGGAATATATTTTATTTATACAAACGCTTGAAAAGTGGTTCTTACCTCAGAATGCTCGTAACCTTTAAGACTCTTTTTATCAATTTTTAATTATATTGTATGAAGAATTTGTTTATATCTATTTTGGAAAAAATCTTCTTGGTAACGAGGTAGGTAGGATGTAAGTATGTTGGTTAACTTCTTAATATTTAATGGATGTAAACCAATAAATATGTATAGTAACATGGTGTTTTATGGTGAGCATTAATGGTAAAAAGAATTAGAGGCCATGGCAAAGAAACGGAAGATCATTTTTGTTTATATAAAAAAATATTTAAAATTTAAAAGTTTCTCTTTGTGGACTCTTTCTGGATCAGTTAAGGTTAAATAATTGACCTTGCCATAATTTATGGCAAGTACGCCAAATGTGACACAGACACATTCGTGGCAATTACAGTTTTTGGTGTACCTCTAGTATTTCTTTGTACTGTTTGTTTTTATGAATCCAATCATGAAACTTGATATTTGTGATTAAAAATAGTTCCCCTGAATTTATTGTAATAAACTGATATTTGGAGTAACAATAATTATTTTTCTATTTATTGGTTGTTCATTTTTTTAAATTAATTTTCATTTCTAAAAAAAATTGTTCACACTGATAAAAACCTTATCGATATATTTTTGCCTTTTGTGTTTATATGGACCAAGGTGATATGGAAAGAATACATTTGTTTGAGTGTTGTTTGTTTATATTTAACTATACAAACCATATGGTTGAGTCTATATTCATTGGTGTTTATATATTAATATATTAATTATTAATTATATATATTAATATAATATATATATATATATATATATATATATATATATATATATATATATATATATATAATATAATATAATATAATTAATACATTAAGTAATAATATAGATCCACAATTAATCTGTGAATTGTTGCTTGTGAATTTATCAATTTAATAATGTAAATATATGCCGATTTCTTGGTCGAGGTCGTTAGAGGCATAACACTGAACTTTGACACCACGGATGTCTGGGGTTCACATCCTAGATTGTGCTCTCAGTTTATATTAGATTATTGTTAAAATAAATTATTTCCAACTTTAGATTACACTTTGAGCATAATGGTTGCCACTATCACCTGAGTTGGTTCCCACAGGGTTTATCCCTGATGGACCGCGAGGCTCTAAACGGGAATTTTATTATTATTAATGTAAATCTTTTTTCTTTTTTTTATATGAACCAAAGTATTATAGAAACCCAAATAAATGTATTAAAAAGTGGTCCTAATTTATTCATTTAACTAGATACTATGAGAAAACAGAAAATAAGTCTATATTCCTTTGTCTTTATGTTTTTGTGAGTTAAAGTAATATAGAAACGGAAATGTGTTATAAAGTGTTCCTAGTTTTTTTTAAACTGTAGGTAAATAGGACAAGTATTGTTTTAAATATTTATACACTAAGTGGAACTAATATATTAGTGTGTATGACTTTGTCTTTTGATTTTATTTATACCAAGGTTATATAGAAATGAAAATGTTTTTTCTTTGTGAACAATTATAATACTTTAATGTGTTGTTGCCATTATTATTTAATAAAAATTGTTGAATAAAAAGGAATATTTTTGTTAACTTAGTTTAGATTTTTTTGTAAATATTACTTTTTGAGAAATAAATTTGTTAAATTATTTTGTAAGATTTCTCTGTTGTAATATATTTATTAAGATTTATTTTTTCTTTTATATGAGTTTTTATTTATTTTCCTTGAATTGTTTATTAGAAATTGTTTTAGGTTAAAGAGATAGTTATCTCTGAAAAAATTTTATCTGGTAATATTATAAAAAAAAATGTTTTTTGGCGTTAATGTTGATAATGTTGATGTTTTTTGTAAAATAATTTTACAACCATCAAATTTACAAGCAATTCTTGGTTTAGTCAAAAAATTCACTTTACATTACAAATGAGAAAAAAAACAAAAAAAAATACAAATTATTAAAGTTCAAATTAAAATAATCATTGAGTTCATACATAGGATTAAGCAATAATACTTCTTTGACTTTGTTTAAGCATTTTTGAGGTTTTAGAGCTCTTATACCATCTGGTAGGTGATTATATTTTTTTATTTCCATGAAACTAGGACCTTAGTAGGTTTTATTAAGTCTTACTGATGGTAGTTTGAGGTCACAACCCCTCCTAGTCTCGTAGCGATGGAGATCACCTTGTTTTTGTTTAGAGCCCAAATTCCTCAAAACATGTTGGAAACATTCCATAATATATAAGCCATAGACTGTCATAATTCTCCATTTGACAAAGAGAGGTTTGCAAGTTTCTATTTGCTTAACATTGCTTAAAATTCGCTTTTATTGTGGCAGTATGTCACTTATATAAACTAGTAAAATGAAAACTTTATATAAGACAACAAAAGTGTTGTTAACTCAGAGGTAAAAGACAAAAACAGATTCCGTCGGGTACACAATGTTAGGTTTTAGTTTTAGTAAAGCCATAGTGCGCACTCCCAATTTCAGAAAGATGAACATAGTTTTGTATGAACAATTGGATAAATAACCGCATTTTTTAGGGGGAGAAATGTAGAAAAATTTAGTATTGAGTACTAATATTACTGCTTAAATTATAATAGTCCAAGAGTAGTAAAAAATGTGACTCATTTTGTACTACTTCAAACCAAATTTTTCTGAAAATATACCTTTAATTATGAAGGAAAAGCATAGTCTGCCTATCCAGAGTGGAGCCCTTCATATGAATGCGCTCGCTCAAAATATTAGACAATCGCACAAATTCCAGTTTTCTTGCAATAAGTGGTTCCCTGTAGGTCGTGTGCGAATCATGAAGAGAACATCTTTGAAAGCTAATAAAATTTCCTATAAATATAAAACGAATGTTTTTTCGGCAAAATCGGATAAATACAACTGAAGTTATGACATCCTGTAACTAACCAAAAAATGCAAAGAAAGCCAGTATGTTTCCAAAGAAATTCAGTGACTCTGCATAAATTTACAATTTTTTTTAGTGTTTTTGAAAGAGCTATAACTTTGTTTGCTGTTATCCGATTTTGATGATTAAATACTCGTTTTTAGAGAACAATTTATCATTCTCTCTCATCGTTTTCTTCATGTTTTGCACATGACCTATAGGGAACCACTTATTTCAAAAAGACTGAAAGTTGTGCAATTTTATAAAATTTTGAGCATGCGCAATCATATGAAGGGCTCCACTTTGGATTGGCGAACTATGTTTTTTCTTCATAATGAAAGGTACATTTTCAGAAAATTTTTGTTTGAATCAGTACAAAATAAGTCATGTTTTTTCAGGTTCGGCTCTTGGACTATAAAGTAAAAACCAGAAATTTAAACAAGAAATGGATTAAGTTTCGTTAAGCATGGGAGTACGCATTACAAAAGAAATTCGCCCGGCATGCGGACCTCCGCACAGGATATTTTGTTTTTATTAAATTTTTAAACTTAGCAAATTAGGTCTGTTGTAAACTAATAAAGAAATACACTATTATTCGCAATATTAATTTAAGGCATTTTAATCAGAAACTATAAAATAATAGTTGAAAAATTATCCGCTAGATGCCTTTAGTATGTCTGCATTATATCGCCATCTGTGTTCAAAAATTGAAAACAAAACAACGTGGAGTCTGTGAAGGCTTCAGTACTCGCCCGTCTCTCGCCGTGTTAGATTCGGGCTCCGTTTGTCCTTTATTTTTATTTTTACGACAACTTTTAGTAACTAAAATTTTTATAATTTAACTCAGTAATTTTATATCGTAATTTTATCAAACACGTATTAAATGGATCTTAAATTCTTTAATATATTGTAGTTTAAAGTAATTGAAGAAAATGTGAAATAAAAGAAAGAAATGGAAAAATATAAGTTACGACAATTTTTATGTTTTTCTTGGTGTTTTGTTTATTTTAATTAAATATTAATTAATACTCAAATTCTGTGATGTTGCGAGCTGTCTATTCGTGATATTTTAATTATTAATTTACAATTATTTAGTTTATTTGTGTGTTTGGATTCAAGATGAAATTTCGACTTTCACCGTTTGTGAATTTCTCTCCTCTAGTTTATGGATTATTTATTTTATTAAATCAGGTAATTTTCAACTACATCTGGTTAATTTTTAGTTATAGTAATTAAAATTCAATCAAAAGTTTAAAATGTAGTTTATGAAACTAAACAGAGTTGTAGATAATGTTAGATCCTGATAAAACAAAATAAGTTTATTTATTCTGGATAGAACTACAGAAGTTAATCTTATTTAAATACTTATGTTCATTAATAATTTATTTAAAAATGTCAATTTGTTATTTTAAAATGTTTGTCTTCTTTGGGGCGAGTAACGTATGTTATAAAAGTGAAATGTTTTTAGAAAAATAAGTTGTTTTGGTTTGGGTTTAAATACACAGGTGGTTGGGATCCACCTGTTGGAATGCTTCCTGTACCCCCCTTTGTGTTTTCTTGTATAGGGGTTAACACCTATTGATATGATATTGTTGGATTTGTTTGCAATATTTAGTGTTATTGTTTACCCATTATTCTGGGGAAGCATTGTGATTGCACATTAACTCTAACAATGTTAAACATTTGCAGGGGCATACTTCTTAAAATTTTTGCAATTTCATAATGGTTTAAAATAATTATGTATACCTATTAAAATTTATATTAAATTATCAACCTGATCTAGGTATGCATTCCCTAACCAGAATCTATCATTCCTACCTTTTTTTCAACCATTTAGAGACTCATGCAGTTTCTACTTCTTAAGGAGGATTTCTATGAAAGTGCTGTTAAACTAAGGGCTCAGCTTTTAGTGTAGTGCTCACCTTGAATCAGAATCCATTTTGTCAAATTAATAGTTCCTGGAATGCGTCCAAGTCCTTGAAAATGAATGCGCTGTGTTTTATTTGTTTTATAAGCAACAAGTGCTATAAACAGAACTATTTTCTTTAGGTCTGTGGCAAACTTGCCTAAGGTTGCTTATACACTCCTCTGGTCCTCTTACAATTCTTTAGTTCCCACCCAATTGCTTCCATATTTTAGTGAACTTCATAAGGATATGTAAGACTTGAGGTTCTAGCGATGGAAGGGTAAAGGTGTTTTTTAAAGGGGAGGGCTCTATATGCGTATATATATATATATATATATATATATATATATATATATAATATATATATATATATATATATTATTATATTATATTATGTATGTATGTACAAGAATTTTGTTCCTAGATGTTTCTATAACACATCACATAACTTTCAAACACATTTTTAGATCTGAATAAAACATGGATCAAAAATTAACCTTATTATCACATCATAAACGTAGGTAACCATGTGGAGTATACGATTTTAATTCAGTGGGTTAACTATTTATTTTCCATGGAGGTAAAAAATTAGCGCGTGTTGTGCCGAACTTTGATATACAGAAGTAGAAATTTTTAATGAAGGAAAAATTATTTTTAAGTATGAGCATGGTTTGGGAAACCCCAGGATAAATCTACCTGGGTCCAGATTTTATTTACCAGTTTTGTGACTGATTCCAGATTCACCTAATGCATATAAGTGCTTGTGATAGATATTATTACTACAGAGGCTCTATCTGTTATCTAAAGTAATATATACACCAAGTCGAGAAACAAATGTGATTACTTGCGCCATGTCTTGTGAACTTCAGACATGGTGAACTTCAAGACATGTCTTGTGAACTTCAAGACATGGCTTGTGAACTTCAAGACATGGCTTGTGAACTTCAAGACATGGCTTGTGAACTTCAAGACATGGCTTGTGAACTTCACTTGTGAACTTCAAGACATGTCTTGTGAACTTCAAGACATGGCTTGTGAACTTCAAGACATGGCTTGTGAACAGACATGGCTTGTGAACTTCAAGACATGGCTTGTGAACTTCAAGACATGGCTTGTGAACTTCAAGACATGGCTTGTGAACTTCAAGACATGGCTTGTAGTTCACCAGAATGTTGGCTCAAATTTGCCTATGAGCGAGCCATCTTTTTTCAACCTTGTAAATGTAAACAAACTATTTACAGTACTCGACATTTTTGTTTTTATTGCATTTCTTTTACATTTTAGAATGAAATGATAATTAATAATTTGAGTGAAAAATATGTCTTTCCTCGTCCAATAGAGTTTCAAGTGATTCTTTAAATACTAGGTTTATTTAAATTGCTTTAAACAAGCAACTACTTAAACTTTTTTTTGAGCATTCTTTATATTTTTGACATTGAAAATATTAACTTTAATCTAAAGTTTTTGAATATATTCATAGGAATCATAATTTTAAGTTCTTTTCAGAGAATAAAGTTTCACTTGTATGTTTTTGGAAGTCTTAAAAAACTTGTGATTTACCTTTGCCATAGTCTCTTTTTTTCTTTAACTAAACTAAGTCAAGTTTTGTTATAATAACTAAGCACAAATATTATAACAAACTTATAACAAATTAGCACGTACATATTAAAGCAGAGAGATTCATCCAAGAGAGGGAATAGCCTATCTCAATACATGTAAAGGCCTGAAACATCGTTTTGGGGCTCTCAAGAGCTCTGTGTATCCTCATTGAAACACCCTTCAAGAGTGAGTTCAGGTTTTCGGCTTGCAGCACACTCTCTGCAGGTTTCACAGAGTCGATCTCTCCACTTCCCCCCACCCTTAACATCCTTATAAGCGTAATTTTCATGATGGAACTTCGCTAAAAATGTATTAACTAGCTAAGGTTTAAATATTAATCCCGTTATCAACATGGTTAAAACAATGCCATTCTTATAACGTCCTTATAAAAAATATAAAATAAATATATATATATATATATATATATATATATATATATATATATATATATATATATATATTATATATATATATATATGTACGTACATGTGTGTGTGAATTTCCACTTTGGAGCATGGCGTATGATAATTTTTGAAGGCTTTTGAAAACGAAATTTGTGATACATTACAAAATATTTGGGTGTTACAAAACCTATTGTTTGTGAATAATTTATGACGTCATAAAAAAAGGTCCGCCCCACGGCCTCGGCACTTCGCACTTCCAGCGCTACGCGGCGTCGGCACTTCGCGCCTCTAGCGCTACGCGGCGTCGGCTCTTGGGGCTGTTTCGCGCCTACATAGTTGTTGTCTTATATAAGTTTGCAATTTTACTAGTTTATATAAGTGACATACTGCCACTATATATGCGAATTTTTAAATGTATTAGTCAAGAAACGTAATTTGTTTACATTATGTATGTTATATATGTCAATCAATATTACCAGAAGTAATTCTGATAATAAAATGTAACTTCGTATTTCTATTGACCATAAATAGTAGTGCATGGGTTAAAAAGTTTTATACCGATCTAAACAGTTCTTAAAGATTTGTCATTTTTTGAAATGTTTGTGGGGTCATTATTGTATTTTAATGACGTCAAAAATACTTCATAAATAATAGGGTTCAGGACATTTACAAGGTTATTTCGATCCGAGAGAGAGTTCGAAAGTTATCGTGTCCCAAAGAAACATTTAGGAACAAAAATCTTGTAAATACATTTGTATATACGATATGTGTGTGTGTATGTATATCCCCTCCTTGCAAAAAATCCATTCCCACTTCTACCCCCTCCATGATCATAACCTTATATGCTCATTTTTTTCGAAAATTCGCTAAAACTAGGTATTATTTAGGCCCTGTTATTGACCAAGACGTATACTGAATATTTATTTGAAAGCCTGTTATGATTTTTTTAACTATATATTATATATATATATATATATATATATATATATATATATAATATATATATATATATATATATATATATATATATGTATAATATATTATATATATATATATATATATATATATATATATATATTATATATATATTTATATATTTTTTTTTTTTAATGAAAACAATTAATAAAAAAAACTAACGTAATTTAATACTATTAAACAATTAATAATGTTAAATAAAACTATAATATATTATAACAAATTTCTCATATAAGAGACGAGTCTGCTTTAAGGAAACCCTTGCGCTACAGACTCTCTCCACTAATATTATTTATTAATAAATATTGTATTTATTACTAATATTATTTATTTTAAATAAATATTGACATCAGTGATGAGATGTGTTAATCTACTCTAGATTCTTGATATTATTTGTAATATTTGTGTATTATTAGTTTGTAGTGGGAGATAACGTGATATGTAACGGTATAAGGTATTTGATATCAATGATAAGACAAGATAATAGGCTTTATCAATGAACACTGGAGATGTGCAGCATATAGTTGTTTTCCTTATTAATAATGTATTGTGGGTGAGACACAACAGCAAAATACTGTACTGACTAATGCTATCGAAATATGGTTATCTAACTCAGACTTACAAAACAGTTAGATCCGCGACAAGGGTTTTGAAGGTCCGCTAGCTAAAATGAAATGAAAAAAATTAAATGAATAGTTATTTATGCACCAAGGGAAATGCTATTATTTCCCTGAGCAGTTAGTTGGTTTCCAAGGCGTAAGCCGAGGGAACCGAAGTATTTTAACTCCCGAGGCGAAGGCGAGGGATTTATGTGTTTAACTCTCGAGGCAAAGCCGAGGGTGTTATGACTATTAGCTCCCGAGGCGAAGCCTCGGGAGGTCATTGCGAGGGGGAAAATAGCATTTTACTACCAAGGTGCATACAAGATTTTATCTCCAGACGTTGATTTTATTTTAATACGATTTGTTGTATTTTCTTAAATTCTTGAAAATTGGCTAAAATGTCTTTCACATAGTGTACTTTAAGGATCTCTATTAATATTTGTTTATATATTTTCTCGAAAGTCCCTCGATGTATATTTATACAAGTAAAAAATGGGTTTCAAAAAACCATCCTATTTAGTTACTTTGTAAGTAGTTTGATGCGTTAAAATAACATAATTTAAATATTGCTTTGTCTTACTAAAAGGACTCCAAAGACTGCTCTTTTATTATGGATATCCATAATTAAAAACGGAAAACATAATTGACGCTTTTTAACGAGAACTGAATTCTCAATTCAAAGTTGACAACTCAAAAATAAAATTAGGATTGCCAAATTCTCATTGAACCCAAATTGGTTAAATACCAACCTTATGGGAATATTGCACTTGTCTATATTGCTGTTATTTATAACTTTTTTCTGCTTCAATAATATTTTTCTGCTGTGGGATTTGATTTAAGTGGGATACTTTGTTAAGTGCATGTTCACTTCTCTTTTTCAATCTGACGTCATGAGACAATTTTATATTGTATCCGTGGAAATTATTATTATTATTATTATTTGGAGCATTTAAGACTTGATAGCCTTATGTGTTTGTAAAGTCAACAAAGTTAAGATTCCGGCGGTGTCATTGCTGCGAAGTAGCGTTCTTTAAGATAACGTAGGTTATTCTGTTCTAGCTCATATAAGTTGCCTTTTTTCTATACATAGTTGTTTTTTTGTTATTTTTTTTTAATTTTTTATGGGCAGTTTTACAAGCTTTTTTGTCATTTTAATTTCTTAGATAGACTTTTTTTTATTCTTACATTAATTTATTTGATACTTACCTAAATAAGTACTTTTTTATCTTGGTTACCTTTTTTATTTAGTAGTCTTTGCTTAATTTTTTACATAATTTCTTTTGTTAAATTTTATTATTGTTATGTTTTTTTTTGTAATAATTTTTGTAATAATACCAATGGCTATTGCCGTCTGTTAATAAATAAAAAAAAAAAAATAAGTAAAACAACATAGTAAAATCTATTTACTTGTGTTTTCTACATTTTTGGCGCTATTATGCCATCTTGTACACTATGTGCCTGGTTTAAAATAAAGAGAATTATTTATTTATTTATTCATAGTGTCAAAAGACCTGAAACGACTTATTGCACTTGCGCGATGTATTCAATACATTCATATTGCTTTTGTTTATTCGCACCTTCACTTTTTTTTTTTTGCATTTTCACCCCTTTTGATTCTTGGGGGTAAAGAAAGGTTCTTGATTGTTATACTTTGCATTCACTATTCACCCCAGCCATTATGTTGTTTTGTGTTATTCATAATCATCTCCCTTCTTGCGAAAAAAGGGATTTAAAACAAAAAAGGCCTTTAAGTGGTGCTCGTGCTTTTGAATAAGTTGCCCCTCTTATCCCCTCCTATGTTCCTAAGTTGAAATTTTCATACCGTCTTTATGTTTAATAATCCCGATCCTTATGTTGAAGCAATCGTTAAATTCATGACTAACGGTGATCCATGTGGAACAATTGTCGAAAGCATGAATGACTTTACTTCATGTGGAGCAATGGTATAAAATTCATGACTAACAGTGATCTATGTGAGCATTGTCGAAATCATGAATGACTTTACTTCATGTGAAGCAATATAAAAAATTCATGACTAACGGTGATCTATGTGAGCAATTGTCGAAATCATGAATGACTTTACTTCATGTGGAGCAATGGTATAAAATTCATGACTAACAGTGATCCATGTGGAAATTGTCGAAATCATGAATGACTTTACTTCATGTGGAGCAATATTAAAAATCATGACTAACGGTGATCTATGTGGAGCAATTGTCGAAATCATGAATGACTCTACTTCATGTGGAGCAATGGTATAAAAATTCATGACTAACATTGATCATGTGGAGCAATTGTCGAAATCATGAATGACATTACTTCATGTGGAGCAATATTAAAAAAATTCATTGACTAACGGTGATCTATGTGGAGCAATTGTCGAAACATGAATGACTCTACTTCATGTGGAGCAATGGTATAAAATTCATGACTAACAGTGATCCATGTGGAGCAATTGTCGAAATCATGAATGACTTACTTCATGTGGAGCAATATTAAAAAATCATGACTAACGGTGATCTATGTGGAGCAATTGTCGAATCATGAATGACTCTACTTCATGTGGAGCAATGGTATAAAATTCATGACTAACATTGATCCATGTGGAGCAATTGTCGAAATCATGAATGACAACTTCATGTGGAGCAATATTAAAAATTCATGACTAACGGTGATCTATGTGGAAAAATTGTCGAAATCATTGAATGACTCTACTTCATGTGGAGCAATATTAAAAAATTCATGACTAACGGTGATCTATGTGGAGCAATTGTCGAAATCATGAATGACTCTACTTCATGTGGAGCAATATTAAAAAATTCATGACTAACGGTGATCTATGTGGAGCAATTGTCGAAAGCACGAATGACTCTACTTCATGTGGAGCAATATTAAAAAATTCATGACTAACAGTGATCCATGTGGAGCAATTGTCGAAATCATGAATGACTCTACTTCATGTGGAGCAATGGTATAAAATTCATGACTAACATTGATCCATGTGGAGCAATTGTCGAAATCATGAATGACATTACTTCATGTGGAGCAATATTAAAAAATTCATGACTAACGGTGATCTATGTGGAGCAATTGTCGAAATCAGGAATGACTTTACTTCATGTGGAGCAATATTAAAAAATTCATGACTAACGGTGATCTATGTGGAGCAATTGTCGAAATCATGAATGACTCTACTTCATGTGGAGCAATATTAAAAAATTCATGACTAACGGTGATCTATGTGGAGCAATTGTCGAAATCATGAATGACTCTACTTCATGTGGAGCAATATTAAAAAATTCATGACTAACGGTGATCTATGTGGAGCAATTGTCGAAATCATGAATGACTCTACTTCATGTGGAGCAATGGTATAAAATTCATGACTAACGGTGATCTATGTGGAGCAATTGTCGAAAGCACGAATGACTCTACTTCATGTGGAGCAATATTAAAAAATTCATGACTAACAGTGATCCATGTGGAGCAATTGTCGAAATTATGAATGACTCTACTTCATGTGGAGCAATGGTATAAAATTCATGACTAACGGTGATCTATGTGGAGCAATTGTCGAAATCATGAATGACTTACTTCATGTGGAGCAATATTAAAAAATTCATGACTAACGGTGATCTATGTGGAGCAATTGTCGAAATCATGAATGACTCTACTTCATGTGGAGCAATATTAAAAAATTCATGACTAACATTGATCCATGTGGAGCAATTGTCGAAATCATGAATGACATTACTTCATGTGGAGCAATATTAAAAAATTCATGACTAACGGTGATCTATGTGGAGCAATTGTCGAAATCATGAATGACTCTACTTCATGTGGAGCAATATTAAAAAATTCATGACTAACGGTGATCTATGTGGAGCAATTGTCGAAAGCACGAATGACTTTACTTCATGTGAAGCAATATTAAAAAAATTATGACTAACAGTGATCTATGTGGAGCAATTGTCGAAAGCACGAATGACTCTACTTCATGTGGAGCAATATTAAAAAATTCATGACTAACGGTGATCTATGTGGAGCAATTGTCGAAATCATGAATGACTCTACTTCATGTGGAGCAATATTAAAAAATTCATGACTAACGGTGATCTATGTGAGCAATTGTCGAAAGCACGAATGACTTTACTTCATGTGAAGCAATATTAAAAAATCATGACTAACAGTGATCTATGTGGAGCAATTGTCGAAAGCACGAATGACTCTACTTCATGTGGAGCAATATTAAAAAATTCATGACTAACGGTGATCTATGTGGAGCAATTGTCGAAAGCACGAATGACTCTACTTCATGTGGAGCAATATTAAAAAATTCATGACTAACAGTGATCCATGTGGAGCAATTGTCGAAATTATGAATGACTCTACTTCATGTGGAGCAATGGTATAAAATTCATGACTAACATTGATCCATGTGAGCGATTGTCGAATCATGAATGACATTACTTCATGTGGAGCAATATTAAAAAATTCATGACTAACGGTGATCTATGTGGAGCAATTGTCGAAATCATGAATGACTCTACTTCATGTGGAGCAATGGTATAAAATTCATGACTAACATTGATCCATGTGGAGCAATTGTCGAAATCATGAATGACATTACTTCATGTGGAGCAATATTAAAAAATTCATGACTAACGGTGATCTATGTGGAGCAATTGTCGAAATCATGAATGACTCTACTTCATGTGGAGCAATGGTATAAAATTCATGACTAACATTGATCCATGTGGAGCAATTGTCGAAATCATGAATGACATTACTTCATGTGGAGCAATGGTATAAAATTCATGACTAACGGTGATCTATGTGGAGCAATTGTCGAAAGCACGAATGACTCTACTTCATGTGGAGCAATATTAAAAAATTCATGACTAACGGTGATCTATGTGGAGCAATTGTCGAAAGCACGAATGACTTTACTTCATGTGAAGCAATATTAAAAAATTCATGACTAACAGTGATCTATGTGGAGCAATTGTCGAAAGCACGAATGACTCTACTTCATGTGGAGCAATATTAAAAAATTCATGACTAACGGTGATCTATGTGGAGCAATTGTCGAAAGCACGAATGACTCTACATCATGTGGAACAATGGTAAAAAAAATCATGACTAACTCAGCTTTATGTGGTGCAATCATCAACTGTTATCTGCTTTATGTGGAGCAATATATCAAAATGCTGTAAAATGTCACGTGACTAGATAAATAATTAAACAACCTCTAAGCGTCCCCTATTAAAACTTGTAGTTACAAGCATTGACATTTAGTTAATATTATATCCGCTTGGAGCGCTTTATACTCTTCCTTGTAAGATGTAATTGAAGCGTGAAATATTTATTAATTTTTTTATGGGAAGTTGATTGTTTATGATATTTATTTTATATAATTATATATTAAATACAAATAACGTAGCATGCATACTATGAATTTATAATATTAATATTCAAAATTAACGAGGAAAAAGCTGTTTGTTGGATCATAAGTTGTGTTATTATACACTGTTTAGTGTGATCCTTGTTTAATTGGCTGCAGATAATTGTCAGCAAGAATATTTTTTTCAGCAGGATCTATTAAGCGGTATAAAATCAGACTGTCTTGTAATACCTGTAAGTAATACCTGCCTTTATTGGTTGTAGGTGGTTAGGTCAGGATAGGTAATACAGTGTATTTTAACAGGATGAATAAAAATGGACAAGTACATTGGAAATGATTAAGTTTTGAAATACCGCTCTTAAATCGAATATCGGGTACGGGGTACCTCGGAACTTTTCCCTATCGCATCGATTACGCTGTGCTCATTCTTCCTTCTTTGGATTCGCTTTGCTCGTCCTCAGAATATTAAAGTCGTTAAATTTATACTGCGAAACATCCGTGTTGCATAGTAAATACATTTATAGTAAATAAATTTATAGTAAATACATCCGTTTCATTCCCTGCGGTCATCTATCTAAACAGTGAACGCGCTGAATGCTGCTTAACATTTATGATCCAAAAATCATGGATGTACTCGTCATATTGACACGAAACTTGGTGTATTTATTTATTAAGTAAAATTAAACTCTTGTACCGAATTTCAACTCAATTAAATTTTTTTTTAATTTTTGTACTATTTAAAAAAAAAGTACCCGAGTCATTTAATAACAATTGAAATAATGCCGATACTGAAATGAAACTTGGCAGATGTATTAGTTTTATACATGGCTAAATGCGTTCCAAATCTGATCGCAACATTTTTCCGCGTTTTATGATTTTTGGAAATTTTTACTGGTTTTATTATTGCGGGTCAGTAAAGTCATACAAAAAATTTCCGAATAGCACAACTACACCTATAAGGCGCGGTCGAATATCCACGGCCTTCTAGAACGTTGGATCACCAACAAACTTTTTTTATAAATTTTTTTTCAAAATTTTCAGTAATTAGCCGGATTTGTGATAAATGAAGCCTATTTCCGTAATCTGCACGCTCTTTTGGTTAATCTCAAAGAGTATTTACATTCACTCAACGATTTATTTTTAATCTAACTTGGTACATACATAACTACTGTTAGATGTCAATATTTTGTGTTATATTTTGACATGTCATATTTTTTAACATTGACGTCTAACAGTAGTTATGTATGTACCAAGTTAGATTAAAAATAAATCGTTGAGTGAATGTAAATACTCTTTGAGATTAACCAAAAGAGCGTGCAGATTACGGAAATAGGCTTCATTTATCACAAATCCGGCTAATTACTGAAAATTTTGAAAAAAAATTTATAAAAAACGTTTGTTGGTGATCCAAGGTTCTAAAAGGCCGTGGATATTCGACCGCGCCTTATAGACTGATTTTTGTACTAAGTTTCAACTCTCTAGCTTAAATACATTGGGAGCTGCGATGATAACAGACAGGCAACTTTGTGATAACCACTTAGGTTTGGTATTCTGGTTTTGGGTTTTTTTTTTGCAAACGCTATACTTTTCCTATATACCTATATATGCTATAAATGAAGAAAAGTAAAAATAGCATTTGAAAGATAAGTAACATACTTTTTTAAAGGGAGTCAAATTTAATTATCAATGGAGGGGGAATTCCTAGGGGGTACAGCCCCCTACTTTTTCTGATCGCAACTGACGATTCTCTTATTCGAAACATTTATAATGAGTAGAGATGTCTTCAAGATTCAAATACTTATAGTTAATGATATTTCCTTACTGTAAGAATGTGCCGTGTAATATATCTTTGAAAGAGCTTCTCGAGGACTTAGTAAGTTATTAAGCAACCGCACTGTACTTGACTTGTAAGCCCTACTTGAGAAAATACTTTAATCATTGTATTAAATATTAATGACGTACTTGACGACCTCTCATGGGCAGAAATAAAAACGCTAGAAATCACAATCTACGTCTTCGGTGTGTAGTACGCTTCGGTAGTTTTTCTAAAATGTCAAATAATTTTACCCTGTGGTTTACAGCTCCTGTTGTGTTCCAGTTGTTGCCCAAAGAAAAATGCACTTATGAGGTTAAGACTGTTGCGTAAAAATCAACGTTTGTGCAAGAAAACAAATTCCAGTTTTCTTGCAATAAAGTGTTCCCTGTAGGTCGTGTGCAAAACATGAATAGAACATTTTTAAAGCTGCGATAAAATTTCAGTGCGGTTTCGGATGTTCAGTGCAGGCATAATACTTTCCCTGTTTAGCAACCTATAAAATACATACAGAATAAATAAGGAAAAGTAAAAAATTTGTGACAAAAATAAAATTTTTGTTATAAAAAGTAATCCGAGGACCTGAGGCTCGAACCCGTTATCTCTTGTAGTAGAAGCGAAAACGTATCCACATCGCTATCAGCGTTGATAGCGTTGTGGTATCACAAGAATATATAGTAATTAGAAAAAAATCAGTCAGGCGACTGCACTAAAGAATCTTAAACAAAGGGTATGACGTTAGGAAAGACACTATTACCCAATAGCGTACTTGATAGCGTTGTGGTAGTCTTGACTGTCAAAAATACATAAGCCTTTATCTATTTTTGACAGATTATTTCCTACTAAAAATGTAAAGTAAACCTAATTATAAAAATGTGTTAATTTCACTAAAATGTTAAGTAAAAATAAATTATTTCTACGTAAATGAATCAATCTTATGTTAGTAAATAATCTCAGAAATTTTCGGCCAAGCATTACTGAACTTATTTTAGACGAGAAAGTAGTATTTCCCAGATCGGCTGGTAATTAGTCATGAATGACTGCACTTTACCTGCCTAGGCAGGAAAGTAGCATTTCCCAGCCGCCCCTGACCATGCTGGTAAAGAAAGTTTACAGATAATATTTGTAAACATGGTTAGTTAATAATAAAAAGCCTATTGAATTTATTTAATAATTTATATAATGAATAATTACTTTATTTAACTAATTAAAATTAAAATAAAACAATTTGTAAATCTTTAATTAGAAATAAATTTTATTGATTATATTAAAGGCAACACTTTTTGTTTCGGGTTTATTGTCTCATCTTTTATTGTCGAGTCATTCACTTCTTTTATCATTCGAACCCGTATTTAACACAGTTTAAAAGTTAGTTTATTCTATAGCGTTCTATAGCGTTTTGTGATGAATATCGTCGAAGATATAGCAGAACTTTTCGAACATACTCCGCCGGATGTTTTGGAAATAGCTACAAATGCCAAAGAGAGCCTACTACCTGGCAAATCAGGAAGTAGGTATGTCAAAGAATGGTGCTCAGAGAAAAAAGTAAAGAATGTAAGTAAAAACATTGTGTTAGCGTATTTAAAAGAACTGTCAAACACAAAATCGAGCGCTTCTCTGTGGTCAACTTTCTCGATGATAAGATCTGTAATATCAGTCAAAGAAAATGTAAATTTAAACATTATACAAACGTAATAAGTTTTTCAGCAATGCTAATTTTGATTTATTACTGTTCGCAGATAAAATATTGTGTGGAACGAGGCAGGAAAGGAAACATTACTGACTCGTATATTTGCCTTCCTCGGCTTTGCCTCGTCAGTCAAAAAATTACCTGCCTTGGCTTTGCCTCTGCAGGTAATTTAGATAGCACACCCTCGCCTTCGGCTCGGGGGCTAACTTCGATACTAGTCAGTAATATTCCATTTTCCTGCCTAGTTACACAAATAACTATTCTTATTTCTGTTACAATCGGTAATTATTCATAATTTTCAATGTAAATGTCACGCCATTTATAAAAAGTCAGGTTATAACCTCCGACTGTTTTGGTTTCTTTACATAGAGATATATACTAGAGGGGGCATAGCCTATCTCAATACATTGAGAGGCCTGAAACATTTTTAGTGGGACTCTCAGGGGCTTTGTGTAACCTCATTGAAACCTCCTCCAAGAGGGAGTTAAGGTAATAATTAATCAATAGTTTTCGTCTTCCCGCAGATTGTTTGTGTTGTGATTTGTATTTTAAACATTCTACTATATAATTTACTGTTTTTGTTCTGTTTATTTGATGAAAATGATAATCGAATGTGGTCAGGTTACTTTTTCTATGTTTCAAAATTCAACCAATAGGGCCCCTCTAGTAATATATCTCTATGTTTCTTTGCATCGAATTGAATCATCTTATAAATTTCTATCTTCTTGGGTAATAGTATCTTTCCTAACGACATACCCTTTGTTTAAGATTCTTTAGTGCAGTCGCATGACTGATTTTTTTTCTAATTACTATATATTGTTGTGATTTAATAAAACCAGTTATCTACTAATAGATCTGTATTCATCTCTTTACTAATCTCTAGCTGTAACAGACGTTTGATGTGCACAAGTCTTTCTTAGATTTTGACTCTGAACTATACATCAATGGATAGAAGTTTACTAAAGTTTTTTTTTGTACTAAAATTAAATTTAGATGTTAACTGTTTTTAATTTTTATTTGTATGATTTTAAAATTTAACTATGAATGTAGTCGGATTCATAATTTTCTAACCACCTTCAGGGCCCCGTTTCACGAAAGTACAAGTCTTGTATACTACAAGTAAAAAACTATAAGTTTACTAATAATTGTAAGAAATATGTGTCACTAATGTACAAGTATAGACTAGTAATTATTTGCGATTTTCATACAATTTTATTAAAAAACACTAGTAGGTTACAAGTTTTTTTATTAAATCTCCTACGAAACGAGCATATTTGTGTCTTCAATCAAATTTGATTATCTCCCCCACGAACCTTACAAACTATTTTACAAAACAACTTGTAACTACAAGTGTCAAAATTAAGCGTTTCACGAATATCATTACAATTTATTGTATCCATAATGATAATATTATTAGAGGGGCCATATAGGTTAAATTTTGAAACATGGAAAAAGTAAGCTGACCACTTTCGCTTACAAATATGATCAAATAATCAGTACAAAATTACAATTACTTGTAAAGAAAACGTTAAGCATACAATTCAAAACATAAACAATGTGCGGGAAACCGAAAGAAATTTGTTAATTATAACCTCACTCTTGAAGGAGGTTTCAATGAGGTTACACAGAGCCCCTTAGAGCCCCAAAAAGATGTTTCAGGTCTCTCAATGTATTTAAATAGGCTATGGCCCCTCTAGTATTTATCTCTATGATTGTAACCTTCAAGAGTTTTTGTAAACTATATGTCAAAACATTGTTTAAACCCAGTTTCATTCATATAAGTAAATTATTTCGAATGCAATTATTTACGTATTACGGGCCCCTTGGTCATACGTAGCTCGTCTTTATGTTTTCATTAGATTTATATTGCTTATGTACATACAGTGTAAAATATACTGTATTTATTGTTAGTGTGTATATGTGTATGTTAGTTAGTGTTAGTGTGTATGATATTCGAATACGGTCGAGTAATTATTTGAAGTAAACGTGTAGTTATGATGTTTATGGTAGCAGATCAAGAAGTATTTGTAAGATTGTGTTCATGCACCGTATCTCTGAATTATGATTGGATCATTTATATTTGATCTGCAAGATAAAGGCTTCTTAAGAATCATTTTTATGTTTTTTTAAGACCTGGTAGGTGTTCTATAAAATAGTTTGGAATCTTTTGATAGGAATCCCTATGCAAGCTTTGTTTCTTTATGATAGCGTAACGTAACGTTGATTACGTAGCCGCTTCAGTTTTGCCGCTAGATATGCATAACATGATTAGATCTAATCTATAATTGGTCAGACTCAACTTAAGTCGCATAAATAACTAAAATTCATTAAATTTTATGACTGCAATTAAATATTAAAATAATATAAAATTTATAATTTTATAAATAAAATAACCTGCACTGTACAAATTATTTATTAATCTAAAGTGCTGGTCTAAATTTCTTACTACTACTACTTGTATGAAAATTTCTAATTCTTGTAAAAGTCAAAATAATGAAAATAAAGAAATTATTTATTTATTTATTGAATTATAATTCTAATAAAATAAAATATTAAAAAAAAAATAATAAGCGTCAGGTTTTTGTTAAATATATACCATAGGAAGAATCAAACCAATTATGCCCACTGTCAAGTGTTAATATTCGCATCGATAAGCGAATATTATCGCGATTCTATATTTATCGCATCGATCTAAGTGATAAATATAGGCGTTCTTACTGACTAAACCCCAAGAATATACCTAAGATTTAACGTACAAAAATTGTCATATACATATCACTAAAAATACCGAAGAAATCAAGAATTATTCATTTTATGTTGACACTAAGCCGAGAGATCTCTTATTGTTACCGAGGCGTAGTTGAGGAATTATTCATTTCATGTTTGACACTAAGCCGAGATATAACTCTTATTTTGTTACCGAGGCGTAGTTGAGGAATTATTCATTTCATGTTTGACACTGAGCCGAGAGATATAACTCTTATTTGTTACCGAGGTAGTTGAGGAATTATTCATTTTATGTTTGACACTAAGCGAGAGATATAACTCTTATTTGTTACCGAGGCGTAGTTGAGGAATTATTCATTTTATGTTTGACACTAAGCCGAGAGATATAACTCTTATTTGTTACCGAGGCGTAGTTGAGGAATTATTCATTTTATGTTTGACACTAAGCCGAGAGATATAACTCTTATTTGTTACCGAGGCGTAGTCGAGGAATTATTCATTTTATGTTTGACATTAAGCCGAGAGATGCAAACACCTATTTGTTCCCGCTGGGTAGTCGAGAATTTTTTTTTTTTTTTTGTTTACATTAAGCCGAGAGATATAACTCTTATTTGTTACCAAGGCGTGGTCGCCTAGCTTTACTCAGAAGAGTCGGCTTCTTTAATCCCGATTTATAAAGAGATTAAATTACTTACTGTAGCATAGACATACCCAGCTCATGAAAAATAATGACATTTCCTGCATCGAAAATAAAAATTTGTGTGCTTAGTTTTTCTTTATTTGCCAATACATCTCTAAGCAAAAACATATTTTTTCATTTGTTCACGTACAAAATAATTATACTATAATTATTTTGTACGTTTGACCTCAGAAGAATATTTTATTTAATTATTTCATTAGAATAATTGCGAGGGGTCTGTGAAGTACTACTTTAATGCCGGATGTAGCGAAGATTCTGTCGGTTCACCTTGAAGACTTTGTTTTATACCTGCGTTTGCACGCTTCATTATTTCATTCAGACTTAACACTTATCAGTGTTTTTTTTTTGGAGGGTTTATATTTTTAATACGTTCTCATTCAATATTGACATCGGACTGTATGTAGTTTCAATTTTTAAATCTCTCATGAGAACTCTTATTTTATCATGTCAGGTTACTCTATCTTTCTTTTTATTCACTGCATTTTGACTTTGCCACCTCAGCAACAGCATAACAGCCTAGTGGCAACTCCAGGGAACCCACAGAGACACGACACAATTAAGAAGAAACCTTAAGAAAAGCCCACACCACTAAAAAAAAGAAAACGAATAGGGCTCAAACAAAACAAAAAAACAATATTATTTACTAAAATAATAAATGTCCTCGTATTAAGTTAAGGACATTAAAAACGAAACAAACAACAATTAACAGACTGATACTTAGAGGGCATAGAGATATATTACTAGAGGGGGCCTTACAATTGGTTGAGTTTTGAAACATCGAAAAAGTAACCTGAACACCTTCGACTATCATATATATAAACACTTTATTTACAAAAAATAAATATGTGAGTGGCCTTATACAAAGGTTGCTACATACACAGCGTACTTATCAATCTAAAGACAAATATTAAATTAATAAAAGAAATATTTTGATAAGGTAGATTTAAGTCATAGTTATACATAACGCTAAAGAAAACTAGGTTAGTCAAAAATAAGAGAATAATACAATATAAATTCAATGAAAAAAAAAAAATATAGTAAAATAAATAATAAGAAAAGTACATTAATTAAGAATAAATGTGGTGACTTATAATGCCTAAAGAGTCTAAAATTATATTTTCTGAGAGAAGTCTTAGAAAATTTTGATCCGTTCCGATCTCGTCAAAGAAACTTTTTAGACCTATCAGATATAGTCCCCTTGATCCAAACCATAAACCATGTATTGTATAAGTCCTATCTCCATGCTGGCATCTAAACTTTTCTTTATAATACTCTATACATTTCTCATAGATGTTACTCTTTCTTTGTGGACTTTATCAGCTGGTCGATATCATTGGTTTCATACCTTATTGTAGGGTCGATTATAAGGCGTTTTGTTGTTTGGATGGAATGCTATTATATCGGAAACCTGGAAGAACCTTCGAGCCATAGCATATACCTCGTCGTAACAAGTATACTTTTCTCTTTAAGCACTTCTGAGATCTTTTGCTTAACGTTATGGTGGCGTCTGGTCACCAGAAGCATGTTGTGTGGGCATTTTCAAGCACATGGGCTGGAGTTTCATTCTCTCTGCCACAATGGCGACAGAGGGTCCCAACATCTCCTGTTGACTGGACACTATTCCAGGAACTGCTCTTAAAGGAGCGTAGTTAGTGTTAAGCTTTATTGAGTTCGTCCATTCAGATCCCGTAAGTACTTTCCGATCCCAAATATACTTGTTACCACTCGGATAATCTTTAAAGTGATGAACACCAATTCCCTGCCACTTACATTTTGACCATTCATCAAAACTCTTTTCCCTTAACTCTTGCCTTAGTTTTTTAACACTCATGTTTTCATTAGATGACTTCTCTACGCCTAATCGTTCAAAGCACTGATTAATTTCCTCGTCATAGTTAAATATATCTTGAAACAATTCATCCGGAACTACACTCAATTTTTGTGCTATGCTAAGGTGTTGTAAAGGAGCTTCCCATATGCATCTTAAAATTCCAAGCCTCTAAACGACGAGTGAATATAACATAGCAGTTGTGGTGTTTGCAGGTAGTCCGATGATTGCTTTAGTGCTTCTTCTGATGATGATGTCAATCCCTTCTAAAACTGGTTTTGGTAGCTTAGTGAGAGGAGCTGTCTGAAGCGGGTACGTCAGTGCAGGGAAGATATACTGGTTTAGTATGTTTAGCTTTTGGTCAGGCTTCAAAAGATCCGACGTTGTCAATTTATTTAGATTGTCATGAAGCTTACGTACGGATTCTTCACTATATACCAGCTCTCCTGAAAAGTACAACCAAGATATTTGATCGTTTCCCCTTCATCCACAGACTCAATTTCATCACCATACTCTAGCTGTAGAGAGCGTTGTTCAATTTTACCGTCAAGAACAATAAAAGCTGTACTTTTTTGTGGATTCACACTCAGTCCTATTTCACTTAATCTCCTTTGTACACCATAATCACCATAATCAAATAAACAGAACAAAAATACAGACTCTTACATAGTAGAACGTTTCAAATACAAATCAAAACAAAAATGTGCAGGAAGACAAAAAAAATATCATAACCTTCTCTTACTCTTTTAAGGAGATTTTAATGAGGTTACACAGAGCCCCTTTGAAAGCCCCAAAAAGAAATTTCAAGCCTCTCAAGGTATTAAGATTGGCTATGCCCCCTCTAGTATATATCTCTACGTTAGAGGGCATAGAGATATATACTAGAGGAGGTATAGCCTATCTCAATACATGGAGGTCTGAAACATCTTTTTGGGGCTCTGTGTAACCTCATTGAAACCTCCTTCAATAGTAAGTTAAGGTTATAAAAAACCATTGATTTTGGCTTCCCAAAATGATTTTGATTTGTATTTTTAATGCTCTACTATATAAGTTACTGTAATTTTGTACTGATTATTTGATTATATTTATTAGCGAAGGTGGTCAGGTTACTTTTTCGATGTTTCAAAATTTATCCTATAAGGCCCCTCTAGTAATATATCTCTATGTTAAAGGGAGGATACAACAGCTTCATTCCTTGGGTAGCTAGGTTCCATAAGTGTACATTGGTGACGTCATTTTCTGTAAGATAAGGAAAACTATGAAGTTCTTGAATATTAAGTTAATGTTAGTAAATAATTTATCTGATTCGAATAAAAATATTATTTTACTGTCTAGTAATGTAATAAATCATAGAAACGTATGTCCATTATTGGATGTTATTTATTGCCTGTAATATATCTTACATCTTTTAATTTATCTACGCTGGTGTATAATCTACGTTTGTAAATTAATCTGGCATTCAAGTTATTATTAATTGTTTTTTCTTTTCTTTATTTGACGTGATAATATTTATAATTTTTGCTTCACGGTTTCTCGTGCTGCTAATAAATAAATTGTATAATATTTCAAAGTTTTTAGTGCTATACCAATGTTAATTACTTAACATGGACGTCGCATACCAGTGAAAAATTAAGACGCCTCTTGGCTACATACGATGTTGTAATGTACGATGTTGTAAATACGATCTTGTCATTACATACATGTTGTAATGTACGATGTTGTAAATACGATCTTGTCATTACATACATGTTGTAATGTACGATGTAATACGATCTTGTCAATTACGATGTTGTAACGATTTGTAAATACGATCTTGCATTACATACGATGTTGTAAATACGATCTTGTCATTACATACGATGTTGTAATGTACGATGTTGTAAATACGATCTTGTCATTACATACGATGTTGTAATACGATTTGTCATTACATGTTGTAATGTACGATGTTGTAAATACGATCTTGTCATTACCTTACATGTTGTAATGAAAACAGCTTATTATCAATTAAATTTCATCTCAATCAGACAACTTTTAGAAGTTTTGTCATTTCTGACATATTTGTTGAATCGTTATTGTGTGTTAACGTTAAATAACGAACTGAGCGGTTAGAGCGTACCCCCGTTTAGGGTTTGATATCTATCTATCCTGGGTTCGAATCTCAGCTAGAGGCATGCATTTTAATCGCACTTTTAGAAATATATAATATATATATATTTATATATATATTATATATATATATAATATATAATATATATATATTATATATATATATATATATATATATATTATATACCCCCTCCGTTAAGTCAAGGCCCGCCCGGTCGCAAGTCCGTGGGTCAGAGTGTAACTTTTGGTCGTTTGCAGCTTGACACCTACCTTCAACTAGTCACCATAGCCACTCCCTTTAAGATTTTAAGAAATGCTCTTCGGTAGCTGTTCATTGTGTATGTTCCCGTGTCTAGTTTTTTATAAGTTTATGTATATTTTTGTTAAAATTAAAAAGGTTGTATTTACCGCAAGTTGAAGAAGCAATCGAAGAATCAGCTACCGTCGATACTTGCTGTTGGATATAAATATCCCTGGACCGGTTTCGGCATAACTCCATCATCAGCAGGCGGGGCAACACTAGAGCTCTCAACTAATAAAGTTAAATCAGTGATTAACATCTAGTCTCAATGAGCACGACGAGCCCTCTGAAGATAAGGGAGGAAGTAGGAAAGGTTATAAAGGGAATGTGTACTGAGTCAAGGCCGTGACTCTGGGTAGTCAGGTGTGTAAGTCAGGTGTGCGTGTGAGCTATCTGGCGTTATGATGCTTTGTGTCTTTTATCTCCCTTATCTTCAGAGGGCTCGTCGTGCTCATTGAGACTAGAAGTTAATCACTGATTCAACTTTATTAGTTGAGAGCTCGAGTGTTGCCCCGCCTGCTGATGATGGCGTTATGCCGAAACCGGTCCAGGGATATTTATATCCACAGCAAGTATCGACGGTAGCTGATTCTTCGATTGTATATTTTTGTCTTTATGAATAGAGTATATATATATACATATAATATATATATATATATATATATATATATATATTATATATATATATATATATATATATATATATTAATAGACACACACACAAATATCACAAATATCAGGTAACGGTAGTAATCGCTTAAGAGTGTTATACGGTCTCAAGAACTGTACCATCCACTCTTTTGATATCAAGAACAGGGGCCTAAGCCCCTGTTCATAAGTGTTTTCAAGTCACAGTGTAAACGTAATGTTTTTCATTACGTTGTTCAATACCCTAAATAGATTCGTGTAGATCTAACTTTTTGTTATCCAGTTAGTTTACTTATGATTTAGCGTGTAACAGTTTCATCTGCCTTGCTATTGATACTTGTTCATTGTTATACTATCTGAGTATACTATCATGTATACTAGCATAGTGTAACCTCGCTATCCCCCTATACACTTGACATAGATCTCTCTGATACTGCGTTTCCTTCCTACATACATTAGTATAATTATATATTTGTTTTAATTACATGCATTACCGGGACTTTCTTGCTACTATAATTCAATTTGATTTTAAGGATAAGAAAAGATGTATTTATCTAAATGATTTAACTCAGAGGTTAAAATATGAATAGCAGATAATTTAGATAGAATTAATTAATCTTGGCCCGGTCTGCTTTAAGACTTCTGATCTAATACTCACTACCGAGATATGTATGTATATATATATATAAATATATATTTCTTTTAAAATTTTTCGAAGCTTTCGAGTTTTAAGAAGTCATCTTTCCATTTGTATAGCAAAGATGCGAAATTCGCCTTGCTGCGAATCTACCCGCCATATTAATTGGTTACTCTAAGTGCTCCTAACACTATATTTTCCTCCAGAAGAGAGTAAAGTAACTTTGCGCCCTTATTTTCAGGAAGGAAAACCTCGTATTACGTCCTCTTTCGGGGAAATAAGAAGAAAACAAAAAATTAGGGCTTAAAATGATTTACTTTCTGCCCTACATTCTTGTGCAATTGGTTAGACACTTGCCTGGAAATCTAAAGATTTATGGTTCGAATCTAGTCCAGGCACCTTTGTTTTTATCGTTTTACTATATCCTGCGGGCATTTAATTATAATAATTTACTGAATTATATAATCTTTACTTAAATTCTGCAGAAATAAAAAAATATGAGTGGGGTATAAAATAATTGGTGATAGATGGGGAGAGGAGGGGTGTCCGCTTAAAGGTTAATTTTTGTAGCAAGTTTAATTAAAATATATTTTACTGCTCGAGAGATTGGTTGAGTGGAAATACACACATAAATATAAATAAATAAATGCATATATATATATATATATATATTTATATATTTATTTATTTATGTATGTATGTATATATAGCTGTTTGAATTGTTAATTCTATTTACTTATGGGTGGTATATTATGGTGTGATTAGTCGGTATAACAAAGCATTAAATGATCAATACTAGAGTCATTGTGACAGGGGCCGCGGCCTTCAGGTACGTCAACCCTTGTCTTGTCAACCCGTTATTATACTCTTACAGTTATTCTATCTACGTATCTATAGTATCAAGTATTATCTTAGAGGACTTGTCAAATATTCCACTGATCTTGACATAACAGAATATTACCATGGATACTTATCTTAACAGCATAATGTATTTGCTGTTATGACTTGCAAAATAGTTTACTTATCTTGACATCATTATGTATTTGTAGTGATGACTTGCAAAATAGTGAACTTAACTTAACAGCATAATGTATTTGCTGTTATGACTTGGAAAATAGTTTACTTATCTTGACATTATTATGTATTTGTAGTGATGACTTGCAAAATAGTCTACTTATTTTAACAGCATAATGTATTTGCAGTGTTGACTTGCAAAATAGTCTACTTATCTTAACAGCATAATGTATTTGCAGTGTTGACTTGCAAAATAGTTAACTTATCTTAACAGCGTTAAGTATTAGCATAAGCTCCTTTCAAAGCTGCTGATATATTGTTGCTATAGCGTTAGATTTGTAAACTTAAAAATGCGTTGCTAGTTTTACTCAATAAACTATCAGTTAGGATAATTTAATAAACAGTTTGATTATTATATTAAAACAAATTGCCGTTGGCAGCCCTGCCGAGGTCATTGTCTCAGTTAACAGATTGTTATTCAGCAAACCTCGCTGTATTTTTTATTTCTCACCTTGTTACAAATATTTATTTATTCTGATTTCAGCTAAAGAAATGTTAGAATAATATTGTTCCCCAACGCTTAAACAACTAACTACTACTTATAATAATTTATCAATATTTGAAATTTTTTGCATGAATAGTAAATATTCCGTTTTATCTCTGTAAATATGCAAATATGTCTCATTAAAACTTGAATAAATATTTTTTATTATCTTTAAAATATAAATTATAACTTTTTCTCTCTTAATACTGCAGAAATGAAGGGAAAGTACTGTTTTAAATCTAGACACCAAAAACCATAGAGATATATACTAGAGAGGGCAGAGCCTATCTTAATACATTGAGAGACCTGAAACATTTTTAGTGGGGCTCTCAGGGGCTCTGTGTAACCTCATTGAAACCTCCTCCAAGAAGGAGTTGAGGTTATAATTAAGCAATTGTTTTGGGCTTCCCACAGATTGTTTGTGTTGTGATTTGTATTTTAAACATTCTACTATATAATTTACTGTTTTTTTGTTCTGTTTATTTGATGATAATGATAATCGAATGTGGTCAGGTTACTTTTTCGATGTTTCAAAATTCAACCAATAGGGCCTCTCTAGTAATATATCTCTATGCCAAAAACCGAGATTTCACCAGGGACCAGACCTACCTCTTCTTAGCTGTGCTGTTTAGATTTGTTCCATAGATATCATCGTAACTAATAACATTTGACAATCCCTATGCCTTGATATTTGTGGGTATTCATATGCCTTTATATTCCTGGCTATTCCTATGCTGAAATTCCTGACTATTCCTATGCTGAAATTCCTGGCTATTTCTATACTGAAATTCCAGGCTATTCCTATGCTGAAATTCCTGGCTATTCCTATCTGAAATTCCTGACTATTCTATGCTGAAATCCTGCTATTCTATACTGAATTCCAGGCTATTCCTATGCTGAAATTCCTGGCTATTCCTATGCTGAAATTCCTGACTATTCCTATGCTGAATTCCTGGCTATTCTATACTGAAATTCCAGGTATTCCTATGCTGAAATTCCTGGCTATTCCTATGCTGAAATTCCTGACTATTCCTATGCTGAAATCTATTCCTATGCTGATGTTCCTGGCAATCCTACGCCTTAACATACCTGGCTATTCCTATGCTGATATCCCTGACTATTCCTATATATATGCCTTGATATTTTCCTGTGACCAAAGCCTGCTATATAAAATCATAGGGCAGCTCATAGCTTATTATCCTGAACAGATTGGTCATTTTTCACCTCAATATTGCTTTCCTTATAGGCCCGTGTTCCAATCCCGTAATCAGAGCTCTGACTCAGTCATTTTTACTGTCTGCTGTATTGACCGTCTTTAACATTACAAAAAAGGAAGGCTTTTTTGAAAGGCTTTCATCATTCAAAATATATGTTTTTACTTTTCCTCATTCATACCTATTGTACATAGGAGAAGTATTGTGTTTGCGAAAAACCGAAACCGGGATGTCACCGGAGTTATCCATTTAGGGTCTTTTTAGGACCTCCTAAGTAGTTTTCTCAAAGTTGTCTGTCTGTATGTGTGTTAGTTATAATCGTAGCTCCCAGTATATTTATGATAGAGAGTTGAAACTTTGTACAAAATATAATCTATTGGTGTAGTTGTGCTATTCGGAAAATAATTTTTCTATGACGTCGTTGACCCGCAATAATGACAGCAAAAATTTGGAAAAATCTTAAAACACGGAAAAATATAACGATCGGATTGAGCTTTGGCATGCATGGCATTTCTAAGACTTACATATGTGTCAAGTTTCATCTCATTTCAGCATTAGTTTAATTTTTATTAAATGACTTGTGTAAGAGGAAAACAATATAATTGAGTTAAAATTTGGTACCAGTTATGTACCTGTATGTAATAAATAAGTACGCTCAGTTTTGGTTTAATAAGACAAGTATATCCATGATTTTTGTTGGATCATAAAAAGTAGCATCGAGCGTGATCAGTGCTATATGGGTGACCGTTAAAAATGAAACGGACGCATTTACTATCTGAGGAAGAGTAAAGCGAGTCTGAAGACTTGCTGCAGTATAAATTTGCCGAATTGTATATTCTGAGAACGAGCGATGCGAGTCCGAAATAGGGAGGATGAGCGTAGCGAATCCGATGTGATGAGGAATAGTTCTGAGGTACCCCGTACCCGATTTTTTTAAAAAAGGTTGAGAGTTAGTAGCAGTACTTACTACTACCAAGTGGAGTGAGACCTTTGTGGAGTTTAAGTTGATCCGAAAACCAACTACCTTGTCGAACATATTTAAATATAAGTTGCGCAACTATTTGAGGTAGGTCTGGTTCCAGGCAATTCAACTGTAAAGCAAAATGATTCTGCAATCAGGGTTGCCAACCGTGACAATACTGTAAGTTTACAATATCCACTCTGATTTTCTCATAGCATGTTTATCCTCTTATCATAGGACTAAAACCAATAGGCTAGGCAACAGTGACGTAGCAAGCTCATAAAGCGCCCGCATGCAAAATTCAAAATGCGCCCATCTGTATATATATATATATATATATATATATATATATATATATATATATATATATATATATATATATATATATATACATACAGACCGAGTATAGGACATAGCCGCGCTGAGGTGATGTTATGGTAATTATATATGTTATATTATATATATATAATTATAATATATATATATAATATTATATAATTATATATAATATATATATATATATATATATATATATATATATAATATATATATATTATATATATATATATAATATATATATATAATATATATAAATATATATATTATATATATATATATATATATATATATATATATATAATATATAAATACTGAATTAAAAAAATGGCAAACAAGTTCTTTCATTTTAAATATCAATAATTGAGTAATTATTTAAGAAATAAAAAATCATTATTTTATTAATATATGATCATTCTTTCTCCGCGATCATTGCGCCCCCTGCAGGCTAGCGCCCGCCGACCTTGCAGTTTTTTTTATATACGCCCCCACTGGGTATATATGCCTTTCCAATATTTCCAATATATAGGCATGTATTTACCTAAACACTTAGTTTAGACGTGCTGTGTTATCAAGTGTACTAATCTATTTTTATATTACTATTCTTCTCTGCCATAAAAAAATTTAATGGCAATATTTATAACATAAGTTCAATGTTTATAACATAAATTTGAAAGTATTTTGGTTACATAGAATTTGGCGGCTGGTTATAAAAAGAAACTTGGTAATTTGTCCGATATCTAACGATTACATTTTTTCCTCGGTATTTATCGCTCGCGAAACTGGTTGATTTGTTTTGTAATAACTTTAGAGCTTTTTTGGACTGTTTTAAATTGTGATATCAATTAAATTAACGAAGACTTCAGTCCTTTTTTATTAAAATTTATTCAAAACCAAGAAATTTATATAAATTAAATTTATATAAAACCAAGATAAGCGAGCATACCTTTGGTAATGTTAGAACTACTTCGGTAACAGCGATTATACTGTATGGTAACATAGGCACAATAGAGTTCGGGGCATTACCAAGGTTGATTTTTGTACCAAGTTTCATTTTGATCCAAGAAAGCATTCTAAGCTTATTGTGTCCCATAGAAGCGTCTATGACACAAAAATCTCGTACATACATACATTATATATTTATATATATATATAATATATATATTATATATATATATAATGTATAGATATTTTTATTATGTATATATATATTTTTATTAGATCATTCTTTATTCACCATGCCTTTCCAATTAATGGAAATCTTAGGAGGGTAGGATCGATCCCCTGCTCGGAAGCTTTACTCCCAAGAAATTAACATGGTCAAACTAAACCATTCTTAAAAAGGAAACTCTTAAACTTTATATAAATAGGGTATTTATAAACTCTCATCTGGTCTCTCAGAAAATATAAATATACTTATGTTCTCTTTATTTACTCTTCTAAAACTGCTTAAAATAGACGTTATTTATACTTAGTGGCAAAACCTGCAGGCAACACTGAAAGGTTTTCACTTTATTGCCTCAAGTTAGCACCCCTGTTTTTGTAATGTAAGCAAACCGTCTTCAAATGAAAAGAAGACCGATATATATATAGCGTAATCATCTGATAATATTTATTTCTTTCGTGGAAGATTCTTCTGTATTAAAAATAGGAAATGCTTGTGACGTGTCTTTATTTTGATATGTATTGCTTTTCTATCTATTAAAAAAGGGGGAAGAATTAAACGAGCAAAACATCTTTACTCGTTTCATCTGATGTCGACGTTTGACCGCCCATAGACTCCAACAATCTAAAATTATTTGGTGTCTGTTTTTACATGTGTGTGGCTGTGCACATTTGTTGTAAACACACCTTAACTTAAACGTCTGATCCAATTTCATTTATATTTGGCTTAACAATTAATTTCGTTATAGAGGAAGAACTGATTAGATTTAAGGGTTAATCCAAATCGGCGTGTCAAAATTATAAGTAAGTAATCTACTAATAAGATAGATAAAAGCGATGTGATAGTGGAGGCAGAGTCTGTTTCTAGTGCAATTAGAGTCAGTGGCGATATAGTGAAGGATGTACAGTAACTGTCCATTGCTATTGATTGAAAACTTATAGGTATCTCTAAATTACAAGATATTCAGAGGCGATATAATGATGGATGTACAGTAACTGTCCATTGCTATTGATTGAAAACTTATAGTCATCTTTAAATTACAATAGATTCAGAGGTGATATAATGATGAATGTACAGTAACTGTCCATTGCTATTGATTGAAAACTTATAGTTATCTTTAAATTACAATAGATTCAGAGGCGATATAATGAAGGATGTACAGTAACTGTCCATTGCTATTGATTGAAAACTTTTAGTTATCTCTAAATTACAAGATATTCAGAGGCGATATAATGAAGGATGTACAGTAACTGTCCATTGCTATTGATTGAAAACTTATAGTCATCTTTAAATTACAATAGATTCAGAGGTGATATAATGATGAATGTACAGTAACTGTCCATTGCTATTGATTGAAAACTTATAGTTATCTTTAAATTACAATAGATTCAGAAGCGATATAATGAAGGATGTACAGTAACTGTCCATTGCTATTGATTGAAAACTTATAGTTATCTTTAAATTAAAATAGATTCAGAGGCGATATAATGAAGGATGTACAGTAACTGTCCATTGCTATTGATTGAAAACTTTTAGTTATCTTTAAATTACAATAGATTCATGGGCGATATAATGATAAATGTACAGTAACTGTCCATTGCTATTGATTAAAAACTCATAGCTAGCTATTTTTATGAATTAGAGAGAGTCAGAAGTGATATAGTGGCGAAGGTAGAGCCTGTGTCCAGTGCATGGGGTTGGGTTGGGTTCTATGTTAGAGTATTGCTTCATACTTTCAAACCTGACAATACTGCACATAGATTCCTTATTTTACGTGGTTTAAATCTTGGCTAATATATCAGTACTTGACGATTATTCACAAAAGAATTGCCCATGTATCTGCATTATATCTGTCTTGTTAGACGCTATTCAAACGTAATAGCTCGGGTCAAGTTATCCGTGAACATATATAACTATGAAATTTATATACAATTTTAGTTAGATTACATTTTAGTTAATAGTTTTTAAAATCCTTCACAGTCTTGATATTATTTGGTTTAACGTTATAGTTTCTAAAGTGAAGTCATGCTGACTCTATACTGACCTTTAGAACGCGTTTAATGTGGCTTTTGTATTATGAAATGTAATTTTAGTCGATATTAAATTACAATTTGGCTACACTGTTATTTGTAATTTTACAAAACAACAATATAATCTAATTGCTTCCTTTTCTACGTGTGTAAGGAATTAAGACTTCTTAAATCTTAAAGCGATGCGTCCCCTGAATGTGAAAATATTTTATCCTTCTTAGGGCTGCTCCCTTAGTTTTGCCCCTTGGAGCTGCTTCTTTAGTTTGGCTCTCTTAGGGTTGTTCTTTTAGTTTTACCTCCTTAGGTTTCTCCCTAAGTTTAGCCCTGTTTGGACTAATGTCGGGGTGCAATTCCATACTGCACTGTCCCTATTGAGACTGAATTGGACCTGGTTTTCAATATATATATATATATATATATAATTATATATATAATATATATAATATATAATATATATATATATATATATATATATATATATATATATATATATATATATATATATATATATATATATATATATTTATATATATATATATATAATATATATATATATATAAATATATATATATATATATATAATATAATAATAATAATAATAATAATAATAAAATAATAATAATTAACTCTGTACTATGATAGATCCATAATCACTGATAAAGCAATACACCATACAGACCTGATATAACTTTTAGTAGATAAAACCAAAATAGAACAGCTTTCCTTATAGATATTGCCATTCCTAATACAAAGAATATTCAGACCACAATTTCGGAGAAACTTCGCAAATATTCGGATCTATCTCATGAAATAAAAAGGTTGTGGAATCTAGAAAAAGTAACAATAATACCAATAGTTTTATCGGCGACCGGAATAATACCTTCTAACCTAATCAATAATTTGACTACACTCCACTTAAATCAAATCTATTACCCACATGCAGAAATCAGTAATTTTAAGTACCTGTCATATTGTCCGTAAGTTCTTAATATTTAACCCGACTATATAACTAAAACAGTGACAAAGACAACAACGAATAAGGTAAACCTGAAATACCTTGGTTTAACCCGGCTTTCAGGTTCACCGATGAAAATCGAGTCTAAGAACAATAATAATAATGTTTCGTCATCAGGGAGCTCTGAAACAGATTTGTGTCGTGGTCCGAGGTTAAACTCACGCCATGACGCTTATCCCACTAGCGAATCTTTTCTAAAGGAAATTCGCTTAAAAGAACTTTTTAACATTTTTGATAAACCAAACCGAACAACGCTATTTCCGAACTTCGAAGGCGCCAGGGGCGAAAATTCTCCAATCTGAAATGGCAAACAACATAATCTTTTATCAGGGGCCTTAAATAGGGACTCTTCACCAATCTAGCAATTTTTTTGACATTTTATATTGTGTAATACGACAACAATTATTGTTACAAGTATTATAGTTAATATAGTTTCATGGCTTGAGAAGTCTGGTAAGAGAAACAATCTACTGATTGCACTCTGGCGGGAGTTGAATCTAGCAATTTGGCGGGTTAAACCTTTGGGAATCAAGTTTTTTGCGTCTGCGGCTCTTGGACTTAAAGTACCGCTGTTTTCCGCTCCAAACGAACCTTATTAATATTACTACTACTTGGTTTTATTAGATTATAGTAGGTGAAGGAAATATTTTGTTTCAAATTGATGTCTCTATGAAGTAAAGAAAAAAAATATATTATAATTCATAGAATGATAAAGATATTATGATTATGAAATAGGCGTCTTCTTTTTTAATAGCTGTGTCTTGCTTGTGTTGTTGAAACTGATTATTTATCTTAAATTTGCATTGGATTTGCATTGAACTGACAATGTTGTGCAAAGATTGCTAGTTAGTACTTATAAGGCTTAGACTGATGTTAAGCAGTTTTCGAAATAGTTAGAAAGTGATTGGCACGCGAGTTCTTCCCCGCCCCGTACTTCGCGTCATCAAACTTACTTAGCACTTTCAATTTTTTATATAATTTTTATGCACAGTGACTTAACTATATGTATGCAAATGCTCTTCCTGCTTTATACATTTTACAAAATAGTCTTCGCCTTGACTAATGACTGATCACCCACTTTTAAACTATAATAATAATAATACCCGTCTAGAGCCTTGCGGCCCATCAGGGATATCCCCTGCGGGAACCACCTCTAGTGGTTGTGGCAACTGTTACGCTCAAAGTATAATCTAAAGTTGGCGATAAGTTATTTGAACAATAATCTTCTATCATCCCAGAGTAACCTGGGATGCGAACCCCAGACCTCCGTGGTGTCAAAGGTCAGTTTAATAACTGACGCCTTAACCACCTCGACCACGGAGGCGGCCTTTTAAACTAATCAAGTTAATAATTTAACCAAGTGGTAACCATTTGGTTAAATGGCTCATATAATCCTGAAAGAACGGTGTTCGGGTTAAAATGCTGCGTTGTGCGTTTATTTATTTCTATAAACTGTTTTGTTTGATTGAGTTGTCGGATTATAATTCCTACAGGAATTGTTTCCCGAGGAAATCTTAAAATCAAGTTTAGAAACAAATGAGGTTTACATGGAAAAGCCATTGTATTGTCCAAATGGTAATTTGATTTGTTAAAAGTTTTCTGGTCCGATGACCATTGTGACCTCCAAGTATTATAGTTGGCTCTAAAACTCTTACCTTTGTATGTCTATACTTAATACCAACTTACAAATTTCTAACACAAGACAGTAAACGTCTTTATGACTTTGTATCATTGTTTTTATAAGGGTACAAGTAATTCTGCGGGGGAAAAAAGCTTAGATTAAAGTGGTTTTAAAATTAGGGTTCGGCGTAGAGACAGTGTTCCGACTCCCACCCTTCTCACGTCCTTGGGCAAATATCACTTTTAGTTCCATCGAATATCCGCATTGCAGCGCTTTTATTTTGGTTTATATGTTTAAAATAGCGCTCTTTGCATAGAAATATTATTACTAGAGAGGCCCTATCAGTTGAATTTTGAAACATCAAAAGAGTAACCTGAACACCCTTGAGTATTAATATGATAAAATAAACATTAAAAAATACAGTAACTTATATAATACAACGTTTATAATAGGAAACAAACCCCAAACAATGCGGGAAAAGCCGACAAACATTGATTTGTTATAACCTTATCTTACTCTTAGAGGACGTTTCAATGCGGTTACACAGAGCCCCACTAAAAATGTTTCAGGCCACTCAATGTATTATGATAGGCTATGCCCCCTCTAGTATATATCTCTATGTTTAAAATGGCGCTCTTTGTTGACCGTTGTTTAGCAACGGATACATATATAACCAAAGCAGGATGTAGTAACAACTAGCGCTGACTTGCGGCATGGTAGTTGAACTAGATTCCCTTTTATTAAAAGCTGGTCCATTTCACCCATAGGAAAATAGTTGGGATCCAGATAACTGTCTCTACCGTAACCCCTATTTAAATCACTTTAGCTTAGATTTTTCTTAAAACTTTTTATTTTCAGCTCCTACACGTTTAAAATCCAGCTGGCTTTTATTGACCTAAGTTTGTATTTTTCATACTTAGCACTCAAACACGTCCTTCTAAGTGGTCAGCATTTTAAGAATGCGTGAGTTGAGCTTGGTTAACCTGCAAATATGGTCCGTTTTAAATATTTTAAACAAACACTTAATTTTTAATAAAGTAAGTTTTTTTTTTGTAGAATATCATTTTTGTCACAGCGTGTTCTTGCATTAAACATCCATTCATATCTACATGATATTTTCACTTGATTGGAACCGTGGGTATATATTGTGAAGAATTGGTGTCCAATGTCTTGCCGTTTCAAAACCACTATGCTTTCTGCTCCTGTTTAAAGGTGATTGAGTTGCAATAGTCGGTGTTTGCATAGCGCGTGATTTGCATACGTGCCTGTATGTGGTTCGTTAACACATGGCAATCTACTACCAATACTTATTTCGTTAACACATTACGTTCTACTACTAATACTTGGTTGGTGGACGCATGACGTTCCACTGCCAAAACATGGTTGGTCAACACATGGCGTTCTACTACCAATAATTAGTTCGCTAACGCATGGCATTCTACTGCCAATAATTGATTGGCCTACAAATGGCATTCATCTATATGTATAATTCATTTGCCAACACGTGGTGTTCTACTGCCAATGCATCGTTGTTCAACGCATGGTGCTCCACTACCAATTATTGGTTTGCCAACACATGGCGTTTTATTACCAATACTTGGTTCGCCAACACATGGCGTTCTACTAATATGTCGAAGACAACCAAAAGGATCAAATATGTGGACTACTCGCTTGGATTTGAACAAGTAGTCCTTTCTTTCTATACTTTATTAGCCTATACTTGTGTTATTATCTGCTTATATTTTTCTCCGCCGTCTATTATAGTGGACATTAGTACTGTGAGAAAATGTAAACTGCGACTAATTGTTTTTTACTTGAGTTGTTTTTGTTAACCATTCTTCGTTCACGTAAACCTGAGAGTTTATAATTTTGTAATGTTTGTTGGGTTGTGAATTAGTAATGCTTCGCACCCTTAACTCCATTTCGAGGTCTAACTTAAACAATCAATTTTCGTTTACTTTCCCGTACTTAGACAATGTAGTTGTGGCTAAGTACTTTTGTACTTTTAATATGCTTATAAGATCCAATTTTCTGAAATAAAGAGATCAAATCTATTGAGGGATCTGTTACCGGAGAATTTTTAAAGGCAAGACAGTATGAATCTTCAAAGAACAAAGGTGTACGCAACTTCTTGACACCAACATTAAATTTCAAGAATGGCAAGAAGCAAATTTCAAGAAACCTGACGTAAGGACGATTTCAAACATATAGCCATTTCCATGCCACACACAGGCTGTTGAGAGATATGTAAAATTGGTATCTGAAGCCTTAACAAAAGTATGTGGCTTAACAAACAGAGAGGGATTTATAAAATCTATTCTATTTTTTAAGATCTATAATGACTGACTGTTCCACAAAATCTGACTTCAAGTGACTTTGTTTAAGATTAAAAAAAATAGCTTTTTCTTTTCTTTAAACTAAATTTCTAGAAAGAAAATCCATTTACTAATTTAACTAATTTAATTACACCTTTAAATTAGTTTAGTTGTAGTTTTTTATGTAAGTTTAATCAATGTGACCCAATAATAATTTAAAAGTTTAACAAATATTGTAACAAAAGATACCTATAATTTTCCATCTACTAGCAAACTATTATTATAAGAATAATTTTAACCTGACTATATTTTTAGTAAAAAAAGATCGCTGAACTGTAAATAACAAAATAGAGGAACATCTCGCTCCAAATAATTTTAATAGAATAATTTCGTCTAGTTATAGATAATATTTTGATTTCGTATTCTGACCAATTTCTAAGGCGGTGCTGTTACAAGGCGTAACAGATACAGATAGGAATTATACCTATTATCTTACTGTCGTCAGATGACAGTATTTAACGGCAACATTCTTTCTTTAGAAATTCTGTACAACTCGTGTCGGTGGAAATTATTGTATTTTAGACTCTATATTAATTTATTATAATGTAGTCTAGATTTGTAATTTTAAACAAACTTGTTTTACAGTCTATCGTTTTGTTTAAAAATCCCCAAGGCCATAAGTATTTTGGGGATTGACCAATCAGAGAAGTCGCTGCCAACCTCTCACTTAAAAAGAAAAAAAATCCCTACCACAATAACCGCTGTAGGCAAAAACCTCTTCCCGGCAATCGTTCACTTGGTTTGTGGTTCTTCTTGATTACATCGTTTTGGAAACTAATTTCAAATTAATCTTAAAAATGATATTTTAAATATAACTACACAAAAGAATGTAAAAAAATATCGCAAGAACGGGTAAATAACCTTATTTGTTGTTGTTGTTGTTGTTTATTTCGAATTTAATGTCCGTAACTAAATATGAGGACTTCTATTGTATTTGGTGCTTAAATTTGATTTGAATTTTGTGGTGTTTTGAAGTGGTGATGGTGAGTGGTGATGAAGTTGATAAAAGGAGGTGTGGTTATTTTCTTATCTTGATTTTCTTCTGGATAATTTTGTTTGAATGATTGTGTGTGAAGTTGAGTTTGTTTCCTGAGTGTTCAGCAAGTAAGCTTCTTGAAAAGTTGAGGCACTGATGATATTGATTGACCTTATTTGTTTACATAGTTTTTCCCGCTCCCTTCTTGCAGGGATTTTTTTTTTTTAGATACAGTGGTGTCTAAACTGACCTGTTAAGATTTTTTAACTAAACGATAGACTGTAGTAATATTTTGTCTATCACAATGGAATACCATAAATCAGACGCGTTCCAGGATTTATCCTATCATTTGTGTATGTAGTATGTAGTGATAGTAATTATGGGAGAGGTGATAGATCACCCAGAAAGTAGGGCTTGTTGTTGGGCCCTTTTTGCTAACTCCCTTAGATAATAGAAGATAGTATTTTACCTTATGATTCCCATTGCAGGCATTTTGCATCTAATCCACCGAAGAGACGTGACTTTTACTAAGGCCCGTATTCAAAGACATCTTCCTAACTTATTCCTAACATTATCCTAACATTCTCCTTGTTCCTTAAGGAGTATGTTAGGAAGATGTCTTTGAATACGGCCTAAGTTTCTATAGCTTTCATTAGAAACAACACGTGCCCCACTGCCACCCTAAGTTTTCCTGCTCTCCAAACCCTAAGGCAGGAACAAATGTATATTTAATATTAACTTCTACTGAGGGTCCTAAATATTGCCTTAACCCAGGTTTAGGGTTAGGAATCTTTTACGATTACCTGACTCCGCACAGGCTCGGAACTTCCGACTTAACGTCCCTTTCGAAGGACGGCACGTGAAAGAATTTTCATGCGAGGGATGGAAAAGAGCTTTGAAATAGGTCCATGTCGCCAGCCCCCCATGGCGAAACTTCGACATCGGACCAGTGCCATGATTTTGGTCTAATTTTGTGCTAATTTGTGCCGCAAATTTTAAATTTTGTGCTGGCACCTTTTCGGAGATATTGGGGTTCAAATATTAGGGCAGCATGTCACCAGCCCCCCCCACGATGGAATTTCGACATCAAACCGGTACTGTTCTTTTGTGCTAATTTGTGCCGCAAATTTTAAATTTTGTGCTGGCCCCGTTTTGGAGATATTTGGATTTAAAGATTTGGGGCTAAATGTCTATAGGCCCTTTACTATATCGAAATTTTAAAATCATACTCGTGTCATACTAGTTTGCTGTATTTGTGCTAATTCGTGCCACAAATTTTAAGTTTTGTGCTGGCCCCGTTTTGGAGATATTTGGGTTTAAAATTTTGGGGCTAAATGTCTATAGGCCCTCATAGATAATGTCTATATCATTAGACATCATACATTAGAATTATTAAATCAGACTAGTGTCACAAATTTCTGATATTTTGTATCCTAATTTATGCTGCAAATTAAACATTTTGTGCTGGCCCCGTTTTGGAGATGGAAGTGTTTAAAGATTTGGGGCTAACTTGCACAATGTGCACAAATCAGAACAATTATATTAAAATAGCATGACACGAGTATGACTTTAAAATTTCGATATAGTAAAGGGCCTATAGACATTTAGCCCCAAATCTTTAAATCCAAATATTTCCAAAACGGGGCCAGCACAAAATTTAAAATTTGCGGCACAAATTAGCACAAAAGAACAGTACCGGTTTGATGTCGAAATTCCATCGTGGGGGGGCTGGGGACATGCTGCCCTAATATTTGAACCCCAATATCTCCGAAAAGGTGCCAGCACAATATTTAAAATTTGCGGCACAAATTAGCACAAAATTAGACCAAAATTATGGCACTGGTCCGATGTCGAAGTTTCGCCATGGGGGGGGGCTGCATGTCGCCAGCCCCCCAAACTTTGAACCCCAAGATCTCCAAAACGGGGCGAGCACAAAATTTAAAATTTGCGGCACAAATTAGCACAAAATTATGGCACCGGTCCGATGTCGAAATTCCACCATGGGAGGGCTGGCGACATGGACCTCTTTGAAATTATATTTTAGGCCTCGCACTGTATCGAAATAGTCTATGCCCCCCCCCCCCCCCCCCCCCCCCCCCCTCTAGTGATCTCTATGACACTATTGTCCAAAAAGCGGACAAATATTAAAATATATTCCTTATTGATTTAATAAAAACCTAACACACTTTAGAAAAGGTTACAATCAGGGCATAGCTTATTTCGTTGCATTGAGAGGTCTGAAACGTGTTTTGGGGCTCACAGAGGTTCTGTGTAACCTCATTAAAACCTCAAGTCAGTAAAGAAATTTCTGACTTAGCAAGAACACTAAACTACGACGAAATTAGAAATAGAATAAATAAGTAGGTAATACCTATTTAGAAAAAAAAACCTTCTATATTAATTTGAGGAAGAAATTCATGATTACTTAATTTTACCTCTGCGTTCTTGCCTAGTCATAAATTTGAGTTCAGTTTTGTAGAGCATTGTGTTTCTATCCATGATGTCCTACATCCCTGAAGATGCCTCCCACAGTGGAAGCGAAACGTCGGATTCTTCATCTACATTGACGGCGGTCACCACCGGAAGACCTATATCTTCAATTTCTTTACTTTTAAATTTTGTAAGGCTTTTAAGCGCATACGTTGTGGATATTAAATAAACATCTATATCTATCAAGATTTATGATAACAGCAAAGGAATAAACTTGACGTAAACTTTGATATCATAACTTTTTACGCAAGACTTGGCTAACTTTTTTCACGGAGTGTTTTTGTTGGGATTTAGATATTTAATGGAAAGATGAAAGCAAGCAATAACTTTCTCTCCACTTTAACCCCCCCCCCCCCCCCCAATCAGTCATCTGTGAGATCTGTAAAAGCATATTATTTTGTACATCTTGAGATTAAGCGTGAATGGAGTTCATCTTAAATAATTAAATGAAAAGTCTCTCCACAGACTTTGTAGAGACACTTTTCATTTAATTATTTATTTTATTTACATTATTTTGTAGTTTAGTAATAGTTTGCTAATTGATTTGGTTAATGACTGCGCTATTGTTTGCAGGGACTGTTAGAAGTAAAAACATTCCGTCAGGACAAAAGAGACAGTTATTTCGTTTAGAAAAACAATTGACTTGTAGTTTGTCCATTGTTTTCTTAGACACGCTTCTACTTCTGTCCTAAATCACTCCTGTCATTGGTCGACTAAGACTTTGATAAGCTCGTAGTTAAACACCAGATTTAGAAAAGTACTGTTTTCTGATTGATTAGATAGTTATTTAGATTACGTAGAGTATTCTACTAATCTTGTCTGCCTCCGTGGCCGTGATCGTAAAGGCGTTCGCTTTCGGCACCGAAGGTCCGGGGTTCGCAGCCCGGGCTATACTCCAAGATTTTATGAATAGTATTTGTATTAAAAAGATTTCGCCAACTTTAATTAATTCTTGTAGAGATGCAGATGCAACCCCTCTACCCCTCTTGTAGAGTGTAGTAGATGCAACCCACTTGAGGTGGTTCCCTCAAGGTGAATACCCTGATGGGCCGAAAGGCCCTAAAACGGGCATTTTATTTTTTATTTTATTTTATTCTACTAATGTTATTGTTTATGTTACATTTCACCTTTCAAACTTTGTTCTGACGAATGGATGTATGAAAAATCGGGTACGGGGTACCTCGGAACTTTTCCTCATCACATCGGATTCGCTACGCTCGTCCTCCTAATTAAATAATTTTCTGATTTTTTACAATTTTTTTAAACAACGTACACAAGTCTTTCGATACAAATTGAACTAATGCTGATAATAAGATACAACTTGGTACATATGTTAGTCTCATACATGGCTACATGGGTGCCAAATCTTATTCCGATCGCATCATTTTTGCGCGTTTTATGATTTTTTAAAATATTTGCTGAGTCATTATTGCGGGTTAATGACGTCATAAAAATTATTTTCTGAATAGCACAGCTAGCTAGTAGTGTAGTAGTCTTAGAATAATACTATATATAGAGGAGCACTACTGATAAACACGAAAGTCGGTTCACTGGTGCAACTAAGTAATGATGCCACCCTAATAATATACAATTTTCTAAAAAAAAGTTGGCAATACTTCCGGTTGCTGAATTATTATGATCTATTATTAATTAATGATTGATTATTCATAAAATACTAATATAAAATATCGGTGCATTACATATTTAAAGCATTTTAAATTGTAGTTTAACGTATTTATTAAAATTATATATATAATGTAGTCCTCATCAACTAAATGTAGATTCTTGTATTCCGCCACCCTTTTGCCATCTAAGACCAGTTTTATTAAATACTCAGCAGGCGTTTTAAGTAATTATATTTGTTTTGTACGATTTTTCTTCATTAATAGATATTTATGACAAATATTTAAAATAATGTTTTTGTCAGGTTGGCAGCATTACTTAATTGCACCAGTCAACCGGCTTTGTTTATCAGTGGAATTACATTGTGTTTTACAGTCTGTGCTCCTTCTATATATAGTATTATTCTAAGACACTAGTCAACCGGCTTTTGTGTTATCAGTGGAATTACATTGTGTTTACAGCCCTGTGCTCCTTCTATATATAGTATTATTCTAAGACACCAGTCAACCGGCTTTTGTGTTATCAGTGGAATTACATTGTGTTTACAGCCCTGTGCTCCTTCTTATATATGTATTATTCTAAGACACTAGTCAACCGGCTTTTGTGTTATCAGTGGAATTACATTATGTTTACAGCCCTGTGCTCCTTCTATATATAGTATTATTCTAAGACACTAGTCAACCGGCTTTTGTGTTATCAGTGGAATTACATTGTGTTTACAGCCCTGTGCTCCTTCTATATATAGTATTATTCTAAGACACTAGTCAACCGGCTTTTGTGTTATCAGTGGAATTACATTGTGTTTACAGCCCTGTGCTCCTTCTATATATAGTATTATTCTAAGACACTAGTCAACCGGCTTTTGGTTATCAGTGAATTACATGTGTTTACAGCCCTGTGCTCCTTCTATATATAGTATTATTCTAAGACACTAGTCAACCGGCTTTTGTGTTATCAGTGGAATTACATTGTGTTTACAGCCCTGTGTCCTTCTTATATAGTATTATTCTAAGGTGTAGTAAGTTGGCTATTTCAGAAAATAATTTTTTATGACTTCATTAACCCGCAATAATGACTCAGAGAGTTAAAGCTTTGTACAAAAATCAGTCTACCCCTGGTTAGACTGATTTTTGTACAAAGTTTCAACTCTTTAGCATGAATACACGAGAAGCTACGATGATAACAGACCCACACACACACACATACAGACAGACAACTTAGCGAAAACCACTCAGAAGGCCTTTAAAACACCTGTAACGGATAATTCCGGTTTCATCCCGGTTTTGGATTTTTTTACAAACACAATACTTTTCCTATATACCTACGGTATAAATGAGTAAAAATACTGCTTTCTTACTGGTTTTTTTGATAGTTATGCGTATTATGTAAAGTAATGCTTATCAAATTGTTATGTCATTGTTTACCCTTATTAATTAAAATTAGTAGAGTAATTTACTAATATCTAAATATTTTGAGTGAGTGTCAAAAAATTTGTAGTCACAATTTTGAGTTGGAATATGGACAACCTATCGATATATACATGACTAGTTTAAGTCAAAGAATTTTTAAACTTCAGTAAGGGCAGTGGAATTTTTCTTTAATAATATCAACACCAACAACGTCTTTCCACTAAGTTTATTAGTGGTAGACGTTTGTTGTTTTTTATTATCAAAGACTTTGTTGCTTACTTGGTCTAAAGAGGCATGTGATTTGAGATCTTATTTCAGCACAGGATTTGCAAAAGATTCACACATGATGTTCTACCTTATGGTTGCTATGATTGCTACGTCTGTAGCACCTGTCGTGTTGGGAACGGATGTCTAATGCGTTGCATTGTTTTCCAGAGTTTCAAGGGCAACATCATGTTTCCTTTTTAAACCTAGACATCCCTTCCTGTTCCTTGAGCCCTTAAGAACATTAAGACCCCTTTATATAGTTAACCTAAGCCTCTTTTACGTACGTTTTAAAAATTGTCAATAGAAGAATTACATTGGATGTAGTCGCTGCTACGCCGGCTCCGCGTAGCGTAGCGGAGGAGGCGCGAAGCTGCAAAGAGGCCGAGCGCCTCTTGTTTATTGTGAAGTCGAGTTGTTTTTTACTTTTCCTCATTTACACCATAGGTATATAGGAAAGTATTTGTGTTTGCAAAACAAATCCGAAACCGGGATGAAACCGGAATTGTCCGTTTCATGCTTTTTTAAGTCCTCATGAGTAGTTTTTGCAAAGTTGTCTGTCTGTATGTGTTGTGTCCAGTGTATTTATGCTAGAGAGTTGAAATTTTTTACAAAAATCAGTCTACCGCTGTAGTTGTGCTATTCGGAAAATTTTTATAACGACATTAACCCGCAATAATGACAGCGAAAATTTCAAAAAACCATAATACACGGTAAAATAATGCGATCAAATTGAGATTTGGCACGTATGTGGCCATGTATAAGACTAACATATATACCATGGTTCATCTCATTATCAGCATTCGTTAATTTTTTATTGAATGACTTGATTACTTTTTTTTAAAAAAATTGAAAAAAATCGGAAAATATTTCAATTAAGTAGAAATTGGGTGCGTACCCCTGGACGTAAGACTAACATATGTGCCAAGTTTCATCTCATTATAAGCATTAGTTCAATTTATATTGAATGACTTTTGTACGTTTTTTTAAAAAAATGGAAAATGGTCTAAAGTAGTTGAAATTCGGTGCAAGATTATACTATTACCTAATAAATAAGTACACTAGGTTTTGTTTCAATACGACAAATATATCCATGATTTTTGTTGGATCATAAAAATTAAGAAGCATTGAGTGTGGTCAGTGCTGCATGGTGACCGCTGGAATGATGGATGTATTACTATCTGAAGACGGGCGAAGTGAGTCCGAAGGCATGTTGCAGTTATAAATTTGGCGAACTGTATTTCTAAAGACGAGCAAAGCGAGCCCGAAGCAGGGAGGATGAGCGTAGCGAATCCGATGTAATGAGGAAAAGTTCCGAGGTACCCCGTATCCGATTTTTTTAAACTTTTTATGAGACATTATCCATTGCAGCAAGGTTTAGGTTGCTGATAAGAAAACTAACGGAATCAGTCTTGTGATAAGAAAATCATGATGTCTAATGTATTTGTTTGTTTTGTTTTAGGTAATCACAGAGGTTACTGACATGGATCTCTTGATACGTATTGATCTTGATCTTATTCATTCCATTTATGGTAAATTTAGCTGTTTTTGTAAAATAGTTTTTCTTTGTTCGTTTTCTTTGTATTTTCATAAGGAAAATATAAATATGATATTACTTCTACTTTGTCACCGTAGAGTTTATTACTACGGGGGGCAAAACCTATCTCAGCACATTAATAGGCTTATAACATATTTTAGGGCTCAGTGTAACCTTGTTGTAACCTCTTTGTAGAAATCGTGATGTAGTAACTTGTTTATCATCTCTCTAGTAACAATATCTTTATAACAAAATCTCTTTAATGACACCAACCAATCTAGTTACATGTTTAACATTTGTCTAATAACACCAACCAATCTATTTACATGTTCAATATCTCTCTATAACACCAACCAATCTAGTTACATGTTAACAATTGTCTAATAACACCAACCAATCTATTACATGTTCAACATCTCTCTAATACACCACGGCCAATCTAGTTACATGTTTAACATTTGTGTAATAACACCAACCAATCTATTTACATGTTCAACATCTCTCTAATAACACTAACCAATCTAGTTACATGTTTAATTGTCTAATAACACCAACTAATCTATTACATGTTCAACTCTCTCTAATAACCCAAAAAATCTATTTACATGTTCAATATCTCTCTAATAACACTAGCCAATCTAGTTGCATGTTTAACATTTGTCTAATAACACCAGCCAATCTAGTTACATGTTTAACATTTGTGTAATAACACCAACCAATCTATTTACATGTTTAACATCTCTCGAATAACACTAACCAATCTAGTTACATGTTTAACATTTGTCTAATAACACCAACCAATCTATTTACATGTTCAACATCTCTCTAATAACACCAAAAAATCTATTTACATGTTCAATATCTCTCTAATAACACTAGCCAATCTAGTTACATGTTTAACATTTGTCTAATAAACCAATCTATTTACATGTTCAACATCTCTCTAATAACACCAACAAATCTATTACGTGTTCAATATCTCTCTTAATAACACCAACCAATCTATTACATGTTTAACATTTTGTCTAATAACACCAACCAATCTATTTACATGTTCAACATCTCTCTAATAACACCAACCAATCTAGTTACATGTTTAACATTTGTCTAATAACACCAACCAATCTATTTACATGTTCAACATCTCTCTAATAACACCAACAAATCTATTTACATGTTCAATATCTCTCTAATAACACCAGCCAATCTAGTTACATGTTTAACATTTGTCTAATAACACCAACCAATCTATTTACATGTTCAACATCTCTCTAATAACACTAACCAATCTAGTTACATGTTTAACATTTGTCTAATAACACCAACCAATCTATTTACATGTTTAACATCTCTCTAATAACACCAACAAATCTATTTACATGTTCAACATCTCTCTAATAACACCAACAAATCTAGTTACATGTTCAACATCTCACTAATAACACCAACAAATCTAGTTACATGTTTAACATTTGTCTAATAACACCAACTAATCTATTTACATGTTCAACATCTCTCTAATAACATCAACAAATCTAGTTACATGTTCAACATCTCTCTAATAACACCAACAAATCTAGTTACATGTTTAACATCTCTCTAATAACCAACCTATCTAGTAATATGTTCACCGTCTCACTTATAACAATATCTTTACAAAATCCAACCAATCTATTATCTTATTCAAAATCCCTCTAATAACACCAACCAAATATTGCTTGGTTAGCAATATCTTGTTATCAAAATTTAATTAATCGATAACATGTTCAAAATCTCTCTGGTAACAATATCTTTATATCAAAATCCAACCGATCTAGTAACATGTTTGAAATCTCTCTAGTAACGCACACGTCTACTGTTGCTTGGTATCTATCTATCTATTGTTTAGTTTGCTTAATGAAGAATTTAAATCTAACGATATCTTTGTATTAAAATCCCTGATATCATGTTTGTCACCGTATGCTCATTTCATTCTTGTATTATTGTTTTTCAAACGACTTGCTGATGAAGATGTTCATGAGAGCGTAACGTCACAGAGTCAAGTGCATGTAGACAATGACACTAACTCTAGGTTCATATCGACAGGAAGACACTATCTTATTATTACTTCTGACATTCAACTTGACATTGCTTAGCTTTTACAGTGTATTGCCCACCAGTAGACATTTTTATAAACTTGCACTGCTTGCACATAACATGATTTTTCTTTCTATATATTATATATATATATATATATATATATATATATATATATATATATATATATATATATATATATATATATATATAACTTCATAAAGTAATTTTTTTTCTCGAGAATGGATACAGCTCTATTATATATTATTTAATATTTCTTAATAGATTAATACTAGTATGACTTTTTATAGAGCACATTAAGAACAATTAGTGTAATTATCTAATTATAAATAAATTATGAATGAATGACTTATTTATAATTAGATATTGTTTATTAATATTAATGTATATCAATTGTTTATACCAGGTCGTTAATGAAGTATTAAGGAAGGTTATATTAGTTACCTTGTGATAACCTGACGATTTTATATTAATAAATTATTAATACTTTAATTGTAATTAATATTAATTTTACAGCAGATTCGGTTCATTTCTCATTAGCATGAAGCTTCTTCCCGTCAGGTTTTAATAAGCAGGAAATAATTAATTAATTCGAGTAAACATTTTCTAAAAATATCTTGTAAAAATCTGGGTATGGGGTGGCTCGGTACTTCACGTCGCAACTTCAGACTTGCTTCGCTTGTCCTGAGATTGTCAAATTATTGAAACTTGAGGTGGTATTACTTCAATCTCCGCTAAGCTCGATTTTAGAATAAAATGTTTATAAAAAAAAAGTTATAACTTCGGACTCGCTTAACAGTTATAAGATTAAAAGTTAGTAGTCCAAGAGCCGGTAGGTATATTTTCAAACTTTTTCTGAAAATATACCTCGCATTATGAAAGGAAATTATAGTCTCAGTTTATAGAAGATTATTTTTTAAATAAATTATCGCCAAATTTAGAATACACTGTGAGCGTTACGGTTGCTTCTACCACCCAAAGTGTTCCCGTAGGGGTTATCCCTAATGAGCCGCAAGGCTCTAAACGGGGTTATTATATATATATATATATATATATATATATATATATATATGTAGTGCTATCTAATAACTACAATAATTTAAATATTTTTAAAACTCTTGAAGTCTAACCAAATACTACTGATTATTATTTTATAAATGACAATTTTAAATTTTTAATGTCAAAATAAAAAAGAATTAAAATATATTTCTGTTCGTGTCCCTACACCTATCCCCTCCTCCATTTTTTTATTCTACCCATTTATATAAATATTTGTTAATTTGTTGTGCTTATGAAATATAAACAAACAAATTCGTTTATTTTTTATTTATTTATTATTATTATTTTTTTTTTGAAAATAATATAAATAAGCTAAGTATAGGAGGTTATGGAAGTAGGTCATTGAAAAGAAATATTTTTTTGTTTAAAAATTTTTGGTTCTGGTTTGTCTTGAGTTTGATGTTCTATGTCTATGGTATAGTCTTCATTAAGTAAATAGGCTGGTTTCAGGCGGTCGATGGAGATTTTAACTTCTTTAGACTTAATAAGAATTAAAAAGTATTTTTCGTGGCGCTCTAAAACTTGGTAAGGACCATCATAAGCAGCTTCAACCCTTTTTTAATTTGTCTATTCTTACAAAAAACATTGTGTGCAAGTGTGTAGATCTTTATGAACAAAGATTTTTCTTTTGCAATTATGAGTAACTGGTACTGGCTTAATGTTTTCCATAAATTTTTGAAGAGATTTGACAAAAATCACAAGTATTTACATCTGAGACGGTAGGACTGAATAGTTCACCAGGTAATTGATTGTTTACCATATAGCATTTGTGATGTAGAATAAGGAAATTCTTCTTTCAAGGCCGCACGCATTCCATTAGTATTGTTGGTATGGCGTCCGTCCATTTTGTTTTGTTAATAGATTTATGGCTGTTTTGAGAGTTCTATGAAGTCTCTCTATTTTTCCGTGCTCTGAGGATGATATGATGT
>JACMZG010001870.1:50534958-50592568 GCA_018340805.1 Microvelia longipes | reverse complement strand
CTGAGTGGAATTACATTTGTGTTACAGCCCTGTGCTCCTTCTATATATAGTATTATTCTAAGACACTAGTCAACCGGTTTTGTGTTATCAGTGGAATTACATGTGTTTACAGCCCTGTGCTCCTTCTATATGATATTCTAAGTCACCGGCTTTTTTTATCAGTGAATTACATGTGTTTACAGCCCTTGCTCCTTCTATATATAGTATTATCTAAGACACTAGTCAACCGGCTTTTGTGTTATCAGTGGAATTACATTGTGTTACAGCCCTGTGTCCTTCTATATATAGTATTATTCTAAGGTAGTAGTAGTTGTGCTATTCAGAAAATAATTTTTTATGACTTCATTAACCCGCAATAATGACTCAGAGAGTTAAAGCTTTGTACAAAAATCAGTCTACCCCTGGTTAGACTGATTTTTGTACAAAGTTTCAACTCTTTAGCATGAATACACGAGAAGCTACGATGATAACAGACCCACACACACACACATACAGACAGACAACTTAGCGAAAACCACTCAGAAGGCCTTTAAAACACCTGTAACGGATAATTCCGGTTTCATCCCGGTTTTGGATTTTTTTACAAACACAATACTTTTCCTATATACCTACGGTATAAATGAGTAAAAATACTGCTTTCTTACTGGTTTTTTTGATAGTTATGCGTATTATGTAAAGTAATGCTTATCAAATTGTTATGTCATTGTTTACCCTTATTAATTAAAATTAGTAGGTAATTTACTAATATCTAAATATTTTGAGTGAGTGTCAAAAAATTTGTAGTCACAATTTTGAGTTGGAATATGGACAACCTATCGATATATACATGACTAGTTTAAAGTCAAAGAATTTTTAACTTCAGTAAGGGCAGTGGAATTTTCTTTAATAATATCAACACCAACAACGTCTTTCCACTAAGTTTATTAGTGGTAGACGTTGTTGTTGTTTATATTATCAAAGACTTTGTTGCTTACTTGGTCTAAAGAGGCATGTGATTTGAGATCTTATTTCAGCACAGGATTTGCAAAAGATTCACACATGATGTTCTACCTTATGGTTGCTATGATTGCTACGTCTGTAGCACCTGTCGTGTTGGGAACGGATGTCTAATGCGTTGCATTGTTTTCCAGAGTTTCAAGGGCAACATCATGTTTCCTTTTTAAACCTAGACATCCCTTCCTGTTCCTTGAGCCCTTAAGAACATTAAGACCCCTTTATATAAGTAACCTAAGCCTCTTTTACGTACGTTTTAAAAATTGTCAATAGAAGAATTACATTGGATGTAGGTCGCTGCTACGCCGGCTCCGCGTAGCGGCGGAGGCGCGAAGCTGCAAAGAGGCCGAGCGCCTCTTGTTTATTGTGAAGTCGAGTTGTTTTTTACTTTTCCTCATTTACACCATAGGTATATAGGAAAAGTATTGTGTTTGCAAAACAAATCCGAAACCGGGATGAAACCGGAATTGTCCGTTTCATGCTTTTTTAAGTCCTCATGAGTAGTTTTTGCAAAGTTGTCTGTCTGTATGTGTGTGTCCAGTGTATTTATGCTAGAGAGTTGAAATTTTTTACAAAATCAGTCTACCGCTGTAGTTGTGCTATTCGGAAAATTTTTTTTTTATAACGACATTAACCCGCAATAATGACAGCGAAAATTTCAAAAAACCATAATACACGGTAAAATAATGCGATCAAATTGAGATTTGGCACGTATGTGGCCATGTATAAGACTAACATATATACCATGGTTCATCTCATTATCAGCATTCGTTAATTTTTTATTGAATGACTTGATTACTTTTTTTTAAAAAAATTGAAAAAAATCGGAAAATATTTCAATTAAGTAGAAATTGGGTGCGTACCCCTGGACGTAAGACTAACATATGTGCCAAGTTTCATCTCATTATAAGCATTAGTTCAATTTATATTGAATGACTTTTGTACGTTTTTTTAAAAAAATGGAAAATGGTCTAAAGTAGTTGAAATTCGGTGCAAGATTATACTATTACCTAATAAATAAGTACACTAGGTTTTGTTTCAATACGACAAATATATCCATGATTTTTGTTGGATCATAAAAATTAAGAAGCATTGAGTGTGGTCAGTGCTGCATGGTGACCGCTGAGAATGATGGATGTATTTACTATCTGAAGACGGGCGAAGTGAGTCCGAAGGCATGTTGCAGTTATAAATTTGGCGAACTGTATTTCTAAAAGAGACAAAGCGAGCCCGAAGCAGGAGGATGAGCGTAGCGAATCCGATGTAATGAGGAAAAGTTCCGAGGTACCCCGTATCCGATTTTTTTAAACTTTTTATGAGACATTATCCATTGCAGCAAGGTTAGGTTGCTGATAAGAAAACTAACGGAATCAGTCTTGTGATAAGAAAATCATGATGTCTAATGTATTTTGTTTGTTTTGTTTTAGGTAATCACACAGAGGTTACTGACATGGATCTCTTTGATACGTATTGATTGATCTTATTCATTCCATTTATGGTAAATTTAGCTGTTTTGTAAAATAGTTTTTCTTTGTTCGTTTTCTTTGTATTTTCATAAGGAAAATATAAATATGATATTACTTCTACTTGTCACCGTAGAGTTATTACTACGGGGGCAAAACCTATCTCAGCACATTAATAGCTTATAACATATTTTAGGGCTCAGTGTAACCTTGTTGTAACCTCTTTGTAGAAATCGTGATGTAGTAATTGTTTATCATCTCTCTGTAACATATCTTTTTAACAAATCTCTTTAATGACACCAACCAATCTAGTTAACAACATGTTTAACATTTGTCTAATAACACCAACAATCTATTTACATGTTTAATATTTCTCTAATAACACCAAAATCTAGTTACATGTTTAACATCTAATAACACCAACAATCATGTTCAACATCTCTATAACCAACAAATCCAGGCCATCTAGTTACAAAACATTTGTGTAATACACCAACCAATTCTATTATGCTCTCTATAACACTAACCAATCTAGTTACGTTTAACATTTGTCTAATAACACCAATAATCTATTTACATGTTCAACATTCTCTCTAATAACACCAAAAATCTATTTTACATGTTCAATATCTCTAATAACAGCCAAAATAGTTGCATGTTTAACATGTTGTCTAATAACACCATGTTTAACCTCTCTAATAACACTAACCAATCTAGTTACATGTTTAACATTTGTCTAATAACACCAACCAATCTATTTACATGTTCAACATCTCTCTAATAACACCAAAAAATCTATTTACATGTTCAATATCTCGTCTAATAACACTAGCCAATCTAGTTACATGTTAACATTTTCTAATAACACCAACCATCTATTTAATATTTCAACCTATTACTAATAACAAATCTATTTACGTGTTCAATATCTCTCTAATACACCACCAATCTAGTTACATGTTTTAACATTTTCTAATAACACCAACAATCTATTTACATGTTCAACATTCTCTCTAATAACACAACCAATCTATACATGTTTAACATTTGTCTAATAACACCAACCAATCTATTTACATGTTCAACATCTCTCTAATAACACCAACAAATCTATTTACATGTTCAATATCTCTCTAATAACACCAACCAATCTAGTTACATGTTTAACATTTTCTAATAACAAACCAATCTATTCATGTTCAACATCTCTCTAATACACTAACCAACATTACATGTTAACATTTGTTAATAACACCAACAATCATTTACATCAAATCACCTAATAACACCAACAAATCTAGTTACATGTTCAACATCTCACTAATAACACCAACAAATCTAGTTACATGTTTAACATTTGTCTAATAACACCAACTAATCTATTTACATGTTCAACATCTCTCTAATAACAAACAAATCTAGTTACATGTTCACATCTCTCTAATAACACCAACAAATCTAGTACATGTTTAACATCTCTCTAATAACCAACCTATCTAGTAATATGTTCACCGTCTCACTTATAACAATATCTTTACAAAATCCAACCAATCTATTATCTTATTCAAAATCCCTCTAATAACACCAACCAAATATTGCTTGGTTAGCAATATCTTGTTATCAAAATTTAATTAATCGATAACATGTTCAAAATCTCTCTGGTAACAATATCTTTATATCAAAATCCAACCGATCTAGTAACATGTTTGAAATCTCTCTAGTAACGCACACGTCTACTGTTGCTGGTATCTATCTATCTATTGTTTAGTTTGCTTAATGAAGAATTTAAATCTAACGATATCTTTGTATTAAAATCCCTGATATCATGTTTGTCACCGTATGCTCATTTCATTCTTGTATTATTGTTTTTCAAACGACTTGCTGATGAAGATGTTCATGAGAGCGTAACGTCACAGAGTCAAGTGCATGTAGACAATGACACTAACTCTAGGTTCATATCGACAGGAAGACACTATCTTATTATTACTTCTGACATTCAACTTGACATTGCTTAGCTTTTACAGTGTTGCCCACCAGTAGACATTTTTATAAACTTGCACTGCTTGCACATAACATGATTTTTCTTTCTATATAATATATATATATATATATAATATATATATATATATATATATATATATATATATATATATAATATATATACTTCATAAAGTAATTTTTTTTCTCGAGAATGGATACAGCTCTATTATATATATTTTAATATTTCTTAATAGATTAATAGTATGACTTTTTATAGAGCACATTAAGAACAATTAGTGTAATTATCTAATTATAAATAAATTATGAATGAATGACTTATTTATAATTAGATATTGTTTATTAATATTAATGTATATCAATTGTTTATACCAGGTCGTTAATGAAGTATTAAGGAAGGTTATATTAGTTACCTTGTGATAACCTGACGATTTTATATTATAAATTATTAATACTTTAATTGTAATTATTAATTTTTACAGCAGATTCGGTTCATTTCTCATTAGCATGAAGCTTCTTCCCGTCAGGTTTTAATAAGCAGGAAATAATTAATTAATTCGAGTAAACATTTTCTAAAAATATCTTGTAAAAATCTGGGTATGGGGTGGCTCGGTACTTCACGTCGCAACTTCAGACTTGCTTCGCTTGTCCTGAGATTGTCAAATTATTGAAACCTTGAGGTGGTATTACTTCAATCTCCGCTAAGCTCGATTTTAGAATAAAATGTTTATAAAAAAAAGTTATAACTTCGGACTCGCTTAACATTATAAGATTAAAAGTTAGTAGTCCAAGAGCCGGTAGGTATATTTTCAAACTTTTTCTGAAAATATACCTCGCATTATGAAAGGAAATTATAGTCTCAGTTTATAGAAGATTATTTTTTAAATAAATTATCGCCAAATTTAGAAACACTGTGAGCGTTACGGTTGCTTCTACCACCCAAAGTGTTCCCGTAGGGGTTATCCCTAATGAGCCGCAAGGCTCTAAACGGCATTATATATATATAAAATATATATATATATAATATATATATGTAGTGCTATCTAATAACTACAATAATTTAAATATTTTAAAAACTCTTTGAAGTCTAACCAAATACTACTGATTTATTATTTTATAAAATGACAATTTTAAATTTTAATGTCAAAATAAAAAAGAATTAAAATATATTTCTGTTCGTGTCCCTACACCTATCCCCTCCCTTTTTTTATTTCTACCCATTTATATAAATATTTGTTAATTTGTTGTGCTTATGAAATATAAACAAAACAAATTCGTTTATTTTTTATTTATTTATTATTATTATTTTTTTTTTTAAAAATAATATAAATAAGCTAAGGTATAGGAGGTTATGGAAGTAGGTCATTGAAAAGAAATATTTTTTTGTTTAAAAATTTTGGTTCTGGTTTGTCTTGAGTTTGATGTTCTATGTCTATGGTATAGTCTTCATTAAGTAAATAGGCTGGTTTCAGGCGGTCGATGGAGATTTTAACTTCTTTGGACTTGATAAGAATTAAAAAGTATTTTTCGTGGCGCTCTAAAACTTGGTAAGGACCATCATAAGCAGCTTCCAACCCTTTTTTAATCTTGTCTATTCTTACAAAAACATGTGTGCAAGTGTGTAGATCTTTATGAACAAAGATTTTTCTTTTGCAATTATGAGTAACTGGTACTGGCTTAATGTTTTCCATAAATTTTTGAAGAGATTTGACAAAATCACAAGTATTTACATCTGAGACGGTAGGACTGAATAGTTTCACCAGGTAATTTATTGTTTTACCATATAGCATTTGTGATGTAGAATAAGGAAATTCTTCTTTCAAGGCCGCACGCATTCCCATTAGTATTGTTGGTATGGCGTCCGTCCATTTTGTTTTGTTAATAGATTTTATGGCTGTTTTGAGAGTTCTATGAAGTCTCTCTATTTTTCCGTTGCTCTGAGGATGATATGATGTAGTGTGTTGTAATTTTATTCCACATTTAGTTGATAGCTGTTGAAACAATGTTGATGTAAATTGTTTACCTTGGTCTGTAATTAAAGTTCGTGGAACACCAAATCTTGTTATCCAGTTATTGTAAAATGCTCTTGCAACGCTTTCAGCTGAACTATCTGGTATTGGTATAACTTCTGTCCAGTTTGTAAATCGGTCTATGCAAGTCAAACAATAAATATTGTTTTCTGACGGAGGCAATGGACCAATTAAATCTATGTGGACTGTATTAAATCTGTCGTCTGGTTGTTCAAAATGCTGTATAGCTGATTTAGTATGTATGGAAATTTTTGTTCTTTTGACATTGTTTACATGACTGTCCATTGTTTTATATCCGAGCGTATGTTTTTCCAAACGAATCTAGATGTTGTTTGTCTCACTGTTGATCGTATGCCAGGATGATTTAGATTGTGAACTAGGTTGAAAATAGTTTTTCGAAATGGTGGTGGTATGTATGGGCGAATGTTGGGAGTTGATATATCGCACCACAGACTTTGGCCATTAGCTAAAACATGTTTACTAAATTTTAAGGAATTATTATTTGTATTAAAAATTAAGTTCCTCGTCATTAGACTGATGTTTTGCAATTTCATCATAATCAACAGACTTTATTTCGTCTACAGATTGTATGCGAGATAAAGTGTCAGCGACAATGTTGTCTTTACCGTTTATATGGTTTATTTTGGTGGTAAATTGTGAAATATATTGTAAATGTCGCTGTTGCCTAGGAGATGCTTTGTCATCTTTTTGTTTAAAGGCATATATTAATGGCTTATGATCGGTAAATATAGAAAAATCGCGACCTTCTAAAAAATGTTTAAAATTTTTTATTGATAAATATATACTTAAAAGTTCGCGGTCATAGGTACTATAAATTTTTTGAGCATCATTTAATTTTTTTGAAAAAAATGCTATAGGTTCCATGAATTATTTTCATATGTTGTAAAACTGAACCAATTGCTGAATCTGAAGCATCTGTAAATAAGGCAAGGGGCAATTTTGGATCTGGAAAAGTAAGTAAAGCGGCATTTGCCAAATCATTTTTGCATTTAGTAAACATTTTTATGGCTTCTTCGGTCCATTTAACTTGGCGTTTATCTTTTTTAGAAGCACCTTTTAAATAATCATGTAATATTGCTTGTGTTTGTGCAGCATCTTTTAAGTGTCTTCTAAAAAAGTTAATTAGACCAAGAAATGTACGAAGTTCATGTAAAGTAGTGGGTAATTTTAAGTCTTGAATTACTTTAACTTTAGCAGGAAGGGGTTTAGTTCCTTCGGGTGTTACATAATGACCTAAAAATTCTATTTCATTTACGCCCATTATAGATTTAGCTACATTGATTCTAAGGCCAAATTCATCTAATTTTTTGAATACCATAAGGAGATGTTTTTTATGAGTTTCTATATCAGGAGATGCTATAAGTAAGTCGTCGAGATACGGAAACATGAAATTATATTCTGGGCCACTGAAGATGGTATTAATGAATCGTTGGAACGTTGCGGGCGCGTTTCGGAGTCCGAAACTCATAACGTTAAATTCGAAAAGTCCAAAAGGGGTTAAATCGCAGTTTTGTTTATCTTTTTGAGACATAGGAATTTGATAATATGCTTTAAGTAAATCAATTTTGGAATAAATTTTGGTACCTTTTAAATATGATGAAAATCTTCTATTCGGGGTAATGGGTATCGATCTGGTACAGTAATATTGTTTAAGCGCCTGTAGTCGCCACATGGTCTCCAAGTACCTTCCTTTTTCTTAACCATATGAAGTGGGCTTGCCCATTGTGACTTTGATTGTTGTATAATTCCATTATCTAGCATGAATTGAAATTCCTCTTTAGCTTGAGTTAATTTCACTCCATCTAGTGGTCTTGGCTTTGAGTATACAGGTTTACCAATAGTTTCTATTGAGTGAGTTACATCATGTTTTTTATGAGTTGGTAGCAGATTTGGTTTTGTTATTTCTGGATATTGTTTTAATAATTTATGAAATTGAGATGTATAGGTAGTAGTACTGATTATTTCTTGATCTTCAATGGTAGTGACGTCACCTATTATTTCCAGGTTTGTAATTCCATCGATTAATTTTTGTTTATTTAAGTCTATAAGGAGATTAAAATGTTTTAAAAAGTCAGCGCCTAATATTCCTCTTGATATATCTGCTATAACGAATGGCCATTGAAATGATCTGCGAAGGCCTAGATTAATTTTAAGGAGTTTATGTCCGTAAGTATTTATGGCTGTGTTATTGGCTGCATATAATTTGAATGAATTTATTTGTTTTTTATCGGTTTTGGAAGCTGGGATTATGCTAACGTCAGCACCGCTGTCAACAAGGAACTGTAATCCAGTGTTTTTGTCATAAACAAATAATCGGGATTTACGGTCTGTTAATGTAGATGCAGCAGCAGGTGCCGTTGGGTCTACTGCTGGTTGAAGTTTTCCTTATTAGACTTCCACTTACAAGGTTGAGTTTTTTCCGGTTTACATTTTGATTTAAATCTGTAATGAAAATAACAGAACTTGCCTTTTGGATCGAAATTTGAACGGGATCTTGATCGAGTAGAAGAACTGTAGTAACGTCTGTTTCGTGAACGAGATCTGATTTGTAGTTGTTCGTATTTAATGCTGCTATTTGATTTTTCAAGTTGTTGTAATTTAGTTGACAGTTTTTGTATGACATTACTTTCATTGGTTTCTGGCTTATAGTATAAAGTTCAGATCTTGATTCGTAAATTTTATCGGCCATTGTTGAAATTTTTTCTAAGGATTCACTTATGATTAATATGTTTTTGATACTATCAGGTAACTTGTCAAGCCATAACGTGCGTAAAACAAGGTTAGAAATTTGGGTTCCAGCTAGGGATTGCATTTTTCTAATAGTTGGCTCGGTTTAAGATCACCAAGTTCGATTCCGTTAAGCAGCTTTTTAAACTTTCTTTCTTCGCTTTCTTTGAATACATTTAAAAGTCTAGTTTTAGTGGTTTGATATTTTTGAATATTGTAGGATCAGTAATAATGTCGTAAATGTTTTCTATAATTTTAGGATCTAATTGTGAAATTAAATGGTTGAATTTGGTTTCATCAACTGTAATTTTGTTTAGCGAAAATTGAGCTTCAATTTGATAAAACCAAATATCAGGTTTTTCTTGCCAAAAAGGTGGAATTTTGATGCTAACCTGGTCGACTTGATGAATATTGAGTTGTATTAGTTGTTGGTCTTGAGGTATGAGATTGAGCATTACCTTCATTCATTTTGATCCGTTAAACTTCGTATAGTAGTCGTCGGGTCACCAGTTTGTAGTGCTATCTAATAACTACAATAATTTAAATATTTAAAACTCTTTGAAGTCTAACCAAATACTACTGATTTATTATTTTATAAAATGACAATTTTAAATTTAATGTCAAAATAAAAAATTAAAATATATTTCTGTTCGTGTCCCTACAATATATATATATATATATATATATATATATATATATATATATATAATATATATAATATATATAATATATATATAATTGTAAAATAATAATAACTTACAGGAGTGAAAAACGAGAGTTTGTAGGAGTTTAGAATTATAATATATATACTTTATATATATATATATATATATATATATATATATATATATATATATATATATATATATATATATAATATAATATTATATATAATAATATATATAATATATATATATATATATATATATATATATTATATATATATATATATATATATATATAATATAATACAATATATATATATACACACACATATATATATTGTTCCACCCCTTTTAACCTATCTTCTCCTACTCTTAACTCAAACACATGTACTCGGATGTTTAGTCCGGCCATAGTTCTTTTATTAGTTGGCTTCATTCTCTAACAGTGAGTAGAGCACTTTACAGTCGTGATAAATCTCTATGGATATTTCATCTTATACGTAAGTCTCACATTCCTAAGAACATACGTTGTAGGACCTATTGACCCTAACATTTGTCGTATTCATTTCAAAGAATCTTTACTGAATTAACTTCCTGCAATCATTACTTGTTACAAGAAGGTCTACCAGCCCTTATAATGATTAACAAAGGACTTCATCTGATTTATTGCTTTATCTTTAAATGTTATTTTCTTGTAGTAAGTGTTAATAATTACTCTTAGTAGTAATTAATAATTGTTAAAAATACATTAATAATAAACGTCATCTAAATATATCTCAGATACTATCTTCTTAAGGCTTTTCTACTAAAGATAGAGGTAAAATGCCCGTACGTTTTTTGAACTAAAGTCAGTAAGCTTTTACAGTTTAAAAATTATCCGCTTATTTTCCTCTTGTAATAAGTCATAGAGATATATGACTAGAGAGGCCCTCTATAGGTTAAATTTTGAAACATCGAAAAAGTAACCTGACTACCTCGCTAATAAATACAATCAAGTAATCATTACAAACTTTGAGTAACTTATACAGTAGAGCGTTAAAAATACAAATCAAAATACAAGGAATGTGTGGGAAGCCGAAATAATTGATTTATTATAACCTTAACTCACTCTTAGGGGAGGTTTCAATGAGGTTACACAGAGCCCCTTGGAGACCTAAAAAAATGTTTCAGGCCCTTAATGTAATGAGATAGGCTATGTCCCCTCTAGTATATATGTCTATGTGATAAGTCGGCAAGTATGAATCGCAAATAATGACTTCCGCAAAACTTTGCGGATATACACATACGCATGTATGTTTAAAAATTGCCCCCCCCCCTCTCAGTGTAGATTCGAGAGGGGGGTTTTTGGCAGGGGTTATCCATGATGAGATGTGAAGCTCTAAGCAGTCTTTATCATCATCATGACGTACTTCTCCAATATTGGTAATTATTTATGATCTACAAGCCACGCCCTTTAAAGATATTATAATAATATTTATGTACCTGTAGCCGTTTACACGCTACAGATCCTCAAAAACCCTACTTTGTTGCGTAAAGCAACACTGGCAGCTTTAGTAGGGTTTTGACTTTTTCTTACTGACTAAGCGAGGTATTTCAACTTTTCTTCTTGATTTGGCGGTGCGGAAAGCTGCTGCGTTTCTAAATATAGACTCTTTAGAGCTGATGTGGGTATAAAATATAAGCGAAAGTTATGGAATATGTGTCTTGCCGGTTATGGTATATGGAGCCGAAACATGGTTAATAAGTAGGGGGATGATACATAGAATGAGAGTGGCTCAGAGAGCTATAGATAGGAGTATGTTAAAGGTAAGCAAGAGAGAGAAAGAAGAAAGTAATGAGTGGGCAGGAGTCAAACGGGGCACGATACGATCAAACACGCTAGAACACGACCAATCACGCTAAGACACGATCAAACACGGTAGAACACGATCAATCATGCTAAGACACGATCAAACACGCCAAGACACGATCCAAAACGCTAAGACACGATCAAACACGCTAAGACACGATCCACATGCTAAGACACGATCAACACGCTACGACACGAGCAAACACGCTAAGACACGATCCGAAACGCTAAGACACGATCAAACACGCTAAGACACGATCCAACATGCTAAGACACGATCAAACACGCTAAGACACGATCACACACGATACGACACGATCAAACACAATATAAAAAACGTCTTTAATGGACCTCATCAACAAAACAAACTAAATCATGTTAACACAATAAATAATTCCAACAGAATTCTACGACATGTCATTACACCTTCAATTCCTAGTACGCGTGCCAAATGTCTGCCAAACTAATGCCAAAACATCATACACCGGTATTTACTACTCTGTTCGAGATATATAGATATTTTATAGAAATTTAAAAAAGAACAATAGTCCGCCTAACGAGGGCACGGCCCGATGTATATTTAGAAACACTGTCGTTTTGGTCTATTATTAGCATTTACGCAATCTTTTAAGTGAACGTTAATGATTCATTGAGAGCAGTTAGAATTTAAGGTTTTGATCATAGAACTATTATTACTAGAGGGGCCCTATAGGCTAAATTTTGAAACATCGAAAAAGTAACCTGACCACCTTTGCTAATAAATAAAATCAAATAATCAGTACAAAATTACAATAACGTATATAGTAACACGTTAAAGATATAAATTAAAACACAAGCAATGTGTAATTAATTTTTAAATTATTAATTAATTATAAACTTAGCTTACTTTTGAAGAAGGTTTCAATGAGGTTACACAGAGCCCCTGAGAGCCCCAAAAAGATGTTTCAGGCCTCTCAATGTATTTAGATAGGCAATGGTATATATCTAGATGTATATAACATTGCTATATATCTCTATGGTTATATATCTCTAGTATATATCTGTATGGTTCTGACAAAATGAAGCGTTTTTAAAGTAATGACAATAGTAGGTTAGGTTCAAAAAAATTAAAACTTTTAGAATCTAAATTTGATATTTAGATTCTACATCTAAATAGATTTTATCTACTCCTTGCATTGTAAGTTCTACATACAGTCTTGTTATCTCACACTGTAAATGTACTTTTACTCCCTAGGGAGGAAAAGTGAAAGTGTTGCCAACTTGACAGAATTTTTTAGTAAAATTTTTAGGAATTTTAGGAAATTTTAGGATTTTTTTTCGGTGTTATGTTGGTACTACGGGTACCAATTGTATAGAATATACAATATACACACGCTAGTGTTTAAATTACAAATATAGAATTACACATTATTCTATTGACAGCTTACAATAAATAATGTGAAGATAGTGGCTTATTCTCTCTTCATCAGAGTAATTGACATGATAAGAATAAACTAAACTAACACAATAACAATTAAGGAGCTGAAGAATATATTAATAGTTGTTAGTATTAGTTCTCTAGTCGTAGATAAAATTTAATATGCAACAAGGGATGAAAGTTTTCAGCTCTCGTATTATCTCCCTCGGCAAGCCTCGGAAGCTAACTAGTTTATCTCCCTCGGCCTACCGGCCTCGTGAGCTAATAAAGTTTCCTCCTTCGGCGCTGCCTTAGGACGAAACTTTAACTTGAGCTGTAAAACTTACTTTAATCCCTTGTTGCATAAATAACTATTTTCTATTCTATATCCAAGTAAATTCTATACTATTCTATATCCAAAAAATAGATTCTTTTCTATTTTATATTTAAATAAATTTTATTTGCACACAGGCTTGGGATTTTTTTGCAAACACAATACTTTTCCTATATACTTACGGTATAAATGAGGAAAAGTAAAAACAGTAACTTAAATACAACAACGTTGATAATAGAAAACAAAACCCAAACAATACGAAAAAAGACGACGATTGATTTGTTATAACCTTAACTTACTCTTAGAGGAGGTTTCAATGAGGTTACACAGAGCCCCTGAGAGCTCCAAAAATGTTTCAGGTCTCTCAATGAATTAAGATAGGCTATGCCCCCTCTAGTATATATCTCTATGCCTATAAAAAGTACTTTCTATTACGATATTCTATTTTATTGGAGTTTTTTTTAAATTGCACAATTATAGTTTAATTTTTCATTTCTTTGTGGCTCTACGATGTGTATTCATCAAATGATAACCGAAATATCACTAAAACATCTTTGTAAAAGTATTGTTGACCTGGGGTAGGCTGGACTGTAAATTTTGAAGCAAGTTCGTTAAGAAAAACGTTGTCAGTATAGAGACAAGACACTGATGTGTGAAAGTGTGCAAACCCAGCAAAGTAGAAAAAAGTTTGGACCCCGGCCAAATCTGATACATTTCAACCCGGACACAGGTACAGGTACACACACGTACTACCTGACTTATAACGGAATCAGACATTTACATAAGTAATGTGTTCTACCAATGACTAGTTTTGATTTCAACTTAAAATCAAAACTACCTAGCTGGATACAGCTAAGGTATCCAGACTACAGATAAAATGAAAAAACAGGATGCTCAAACCTGCAACAGCAAAGGTATCCAGACTATAAGATAAAACGACAACAGGATGCTCAAACCTGCAACAGCAAAGGTATCTAGACCAGACTATCACATAAAACAACAACAGGATACTCAAACCTGCAACAGCAAAGGTATCTAGACCAGACTATCAGATAAAACAACAACAGGATACTCAAACCTGCAACAGCTAAGGTATTAAGAATATCAGTTAAAAGGACAACAAGGTGCAGAAACCAGCATCAGGTAAGGTATCCAGACTAGAAATAAAACGAAAAACAGGATGCTCAAACCTGCAACAGCTAAGGTATTCAGACCAGACATCAGAACCATAAAAACTCTCATTACTTGCAAAAATACAAAAATTTTAGAAGTGCACACATAATACAAAAGTTTAATTAGCCGCTCGTTTTAAGTAATTAAAACAAACCTAGTATTTACAGAATCACTTAAAACTTTTTTGGATGAGACGAAATATATTTTTTACACAAATTATAAACATTTTATACTAAAAATTAAAAAGCAACGCATTAAAAATAGATTGTTTACATTTACAAGAATAAGATGACTGCGCCCATAGGAAAATATGAGCCAACTTACTGGTGGACAAAAAGTGAACTACATGCCATGACAGACATAAATGGCGTTAGCTTTCCTACTTGGTTCATATATTACATTACTCCGCATTCCCTAAAGAAAATTAGTACTCTTCGTTTTGACGAGTCGAAGTTACAAAGTAAAGAGAGCTATATCGACACCATTTGATCGAAAGCAGCAGCGCTGACTGGCGAAAGTCCGCATGCACTAAAGCATACATTAGACCAGAAGTCCAAATCAACTAATATAAGGGGAAATAGGTACACTGTAGTAGAATAGGTATACTCAGAATAAGTAGGCTCATTTATACCTCTTTATAAGCTTTAAACACTGTCAATTACAACAGCAAAGCTTTTTAAGATGCCAGTTTGAACCCTGAAGTCGATTTCTCTGAAAAATGTGTAGATTGAAAATTTTAGATTTTTATTTGATATCTATAACTAATTTTAAGGCAAAATAGTTTCGCAATAGTGAGAGATATTTTAATACCTTGTTACAGCAAGAAGTGATAATTAAGGTAATATTAGGTTTCAATAACTTACTATAAAAGGGAGCAACGAAATAAATAAGTAAAAATAAAAGACTTGTTTTATTGGAAAGACACAATCAAAGTAGAAATTATAGATTCTCTCAAGAGGGTATTTTCGAAGAAATATGAGTCGGCCATCTCCTATTAAAGCTATGAGTAATTAACCATTTACTTAGACAAACAATACATTAATTACAATAGAACTGCTTAAGTGACAAGAAAAATGGAGTATAACCAAATATAGAAGCAGTTACTGAATAAAGAAAGTTTAACATAGTTAGACAAAATTCGTAGAAAGGCCGCGATAAGAAAGGCCAGATAGCTGACGTAGGGAAAATTAATTTTTAAACGTTGGTACACTTAGTTTATGTATTCAACTACAGGGGAGCCCAGCTTCAGTGATTTGTTTTGTTCCGTAGCAGCGCCGGTCCCCCAGGGTAGCGGAGAAAATAGTAATAGTCTGTACTCGTGTATTTCCGGAGTGACAGGAAAACTCCAGTACGCAATTTTTAGATATTTGTTATGAAAGGACCCCGCAAAATTCTTATGAAAAATGGCTCTCGGCTAAATTCGTTGAAACTTTGCATAAATAATAAACTTAACATGCTGATCAAAAGTGTCAATGGGCACAACGCTCTATCTTCAACCCTTAGCCTTGTAAGGACCCTTAAACTCAACCCATCAGGGTAATGCTTATGAAAATGGCCTGATGGGGTAAGTTTAAGGGTCCTTACAAGACTAAGAGTTGAAAATAGAGTGTTGTGCCCATTGACACTTTTGATCAGCATGTTAAGTTTAGTATTTATGCAAAGTTTCAGAGAATTTGACCGAGAGCCATTTTTCATAAGGATTTTGATTTCTTTAACTCTGTGTGTACGTTTGATTGACCATTTTTCATTTAGCGTTTCCTTTAGACAATTTCTTTTGAACGACTACACCTATAGACTGATTTTTTATCAAAGTTTCAACTCTCTAGCGTAGGACGCTACGATGATAACAGACACACACACATACAGACAGACAACTTTCATAAAACAACATAGGAGTGTCTTAAAAACACTAGAAACAAATAATTCCGGTGACATCCCGTTTTCCGATTTTTTCAAACATTATACTTTTCCTATATACCTACGGTATAAATGAAGAACAGTGATAAACGCGAAAGATACCTCCTTTAAGTTGATACGTTGACACAAAGGCGGCATAATGCAGTTGTGCAAGACTTAATCATGTGCATGTGAGGACTCACGTAAAGATGTGAACTCGTAACAATGACACACTGATTTATCAGATAACTATCCAAGCTCAATACAAAGAAATTAAATTGCTTAATTGTATTTTTTTATTTTATTCTTCCAATAATATATACACGCTGACACAAGTCTTAAGTAGAAGGTAGAAGATAATCTACCAGTGACAGACAAGTACACTGACAGATTATTGATTGACAGTCTAATAAAATTCTTAATTGACACGTTGACACTCAGTAAATAGGGTTAAACTAAATGACAAGTCTAATAATAAGTAAAACATCGCTAATAAGCGTATACGTTTTTGCTTCACCGGTGCAGCAATTTATTAATGCGTGACACTGCCTGTCTTATTGCACTCTCCCCATCACACGTAAACGCACCGAACAATGTAATACAGCTCAGGTTTGGTGTAAATTACACTATGAAGAGATCCGCCTTCGTAGCCACGATCGTATAGTACTGGACTTCGGCACCGGAGGTTGGGGTTCACAGCCCGGGCTATGCTCTCAGTTTTTATAAATAGAATTTGATGTAAAAAGATTTCGCAAACTTTAGCTTTACTTTGAGCATAGTAGATGTGACCCACCCGAGGTTGTTCCCGCAGGGCGAATACTCTGAAGGGCCGAAAGGCCCTAAAACGGGCATTATTATTATTACTACACTATGAAGAATTAATGCAGCTATAGTCTATAATACAATACTATAATATGCTTAGAATAATAATAATATAGAAGGAGATTAGGATCGTAAACACAATTTAATTCCACTGATAACACGAAAGCCGGTTGACTGGTGGTCTTAAGTAGGGGTACCATCCTAACAACAAAACATTATTTTACAAATGTGTTATAAATATCCACTAATGAAAAAAGATCTTAAGTAACAAATAAAATAACTTAAAACCCTTGCTAAGTACTTAATAAAATTGGTCTTAGATAGCAAAAGGGTAAGGGAATATAAGAATCTACATTTAGTTGACGAGAAAATTAAATTTAACATAATTTTAATTAAAAGAGTCAAAACATTGTAATGCAACGATGTATATATTAGTATTTTATGAATAATCGATCATTAATTAATAATAGAACATAATAATTAAGCAACCGGAAGTATAGCCAACTTTGTTACAAGAAAATTGTATATTGTTACGGTGGCAGCATTACTTAAGACCACCAGTGAAACGACTTTACTCAGTTATGGCCTTCTATATATAGAATTATTGTAAGATAATATGATTACTAGTCAAAGGATTTGACAAGAAGCGTGAAGACGAGTTAGTATGTGATTCACAGGATCTGTAATCAGATGTACCAAGTCTAGATACCACATGCTATATCATCCACTCATATGACACCATTGTTATCGACATACTTGTAATAGATGACAAAAATACTGACAAATATTACATATATACCTTACTTGTGTCTGATTAAATATAATACTAAATAAAGAGAGAGACGAGATAACTCTTTAATTTATAAGAAGGGTGAACTACCACAAAAACAATATTATTCTTTGAAAATTCCCAAGAACGCTTGGATAAAAAATGAAATTTTACTTTCCTACTCTACCAAAGTGATAAGAAAAACTACCGATTTTAGACCTCTTACTCGATTTTAAGCAAATTTTCAAAAGAAAAAAGAGCTTATGAGGTATATATATATATATATATATATATATATATATATATATATATATATATATATATATATATATATATATATATATATATATATATATATATATATATATATAAGCTTTGTAATGAAATATATTTTTGGTATCAGCCAATTTGAATTAATCCCCCCACTTTTGAGTGTAATTTTCAGATGAAAATTCGCTAAATACTGCACTTGTTTAAACAGGTAAATATAACTTACAACAAATCTTACACAAAATATATCTCTACAACTCAACAACTTCCTACAGATCATAAATAAAAAATGCCATTAATTATCAAACCGGGAAGTATTAGAAGTAACGTAAAGTTGCACATTACGCACTGCTGCGTAACTAAATCTTGTTCGTACATCACTCACATCATGTCTTGCATTTTTAATAACATTCACGCCGCAGCGAGTCATGCGCGATGGTTCTAAAGAAATTCTTCTCCAACGACTAACTCATAAAAATTATACTTCGACAAATAACACATAGATTAAACCTTAAATTACCTTTGTACGTTCTTTTATTTATTTAAAGTCATGTGTATAGTTGTCATACAAAACTCAATATGCACTCTTACTAGATGAATACGTGTAATCTTTAAAAAGAAACCAGGTTTAAATAAGAGCTAAAAATATTCATAACTCTAAATGACTTTCACTTTTATTACAATTTCTCAATGTTCTATTTAGTCGTTAAGAGTATATATGTCAAACTATAAGTCGAAATAAAATAGTACTTGAAAATACATGGAAACATCAAACATACACTTTTGATGTTTTTTAATGTAACTTTAATTTATATTAAGAAATAATATTTGTTTATATTACGTTTATAAAAGTGCAAGTTCTTGAGTGTTGTGATTATTTTGATAGCAGGCATGGAGGAACGATGGTTTAATAGCGTAATTAATATTCGTATAAACATATTATTAATAAATGTAGCCGCTTTATTGACGTTAAGTTAATGGTGTATCACAGGTAGTTCCGCTGGTGCAGGCTTAGTCCTCTGGTATAGGCTTGAACCGCAAGTACAGGTAGTTCCGCTGGTGCAGGCTTAGTCCTCTGGTATAGGTTTGAACCGCAATTACAGGTAGTTCCGCTGGTGCAGGCTTAGTCATCTGGTATAGGTTTAAACCGCAAGTACAGGTAGTTCCAATGGTGCAGGCTTAGTCCTCTGGTATAGGTTTGATCCGCTAGTACAGGTAGTTCCGCTGGTATTTATGTAGTTCCCTTAGTATGCACGTTTATTTTGCAGGTATGAATTTTCACTAGTACAGTTAGTTCCGCAGATGCAGGTTGAGCCCTTTGGTACAGGTTTTGTCTGCTGGTACAAGCATTTCTGCTAATACTGGTACTTCCACTGGTAAATGCTTATTCAAAAGGCACATATCTTCGCTGGTAAATTTAGTTCCACTAGAACAACTAGTTCCCTTGGTAAAAGTAGTTCTGCTGGTACAGATTGTTCCGCTGGAACAGCTAGTTCCATTGGTACAGGTAATTCCCTTAGTGCACGTAGTTCCGCTGAAACAGCTGGTTCCGTGGTACTTGTAGTTCCGCTGGAACAGCTAGTGCCGTGGTACTAGTAGTTTTGATGGAACAGCTAGTTCTGTTGGTGCATGTAATTCCCTCAGTGCACGTAGTTCCGCTGGAACAGCTAGTTCTGTTAGTTCAGGCAGTTCCCTTAGCGCACGTAGTTCCGCTAAAACAACTAGTTCCATTGGTTCAGGTAATTCCCTCAGTGCATGTAGTTCCGTGGTCTAGAAAGTTCCCTTAGTAGTGCATGTAGTTCCGCTCTTAAAATAAAAAGATAGAAAAGTATAAAAACATGACAAACCTATTACATGAATACATTATTGATGTATTTAGAATAAAAAACTAGAATACATAACGTGTAAAATCATATAATATAAATAAAACAACACAAGACAAGATATAACTCCCTCTGCTGGCCAGCGTCCAAACTAATCTAAATTAAATAAGTCTCCTGTCTCGCTGCCATCTTATTAATTCATATCATTAGTCAACTTATTTATTTAATAATAGATAGATTTTTATTTTATTTAATTAAAAGGAGGAATAAATTAAATTATATCATTATTGTCCTCGGAGGTGAAAAGTACTAAATAACCTCCTATAACAATAATGATTGGCTTCTCATCCTAAAATCGGTCCAATAAAGTGCTCAATTACGTACTACCTCAAAAAAATTTAATTTTTAAGACAGAAGTACTTTACCTTTAATCTTAAATTATTATAAATGAAGATTATAAAATTAATTAATTATTTTTATAAAATTAAAATTTAAAATAATTTAATAAAATTATTTAAAAAATTGCTTTTCCTTGCCTGAACCAAGGTTTTATATAATTTTTGCAACAACCCTGCTCGGCTAGGGGGGGGGGGCGGCTACGCCCCTGGCTAGAGACTTGAAACTTGCTACAAAATAAATTTATTTACAAGATTTTGAGAAGGGATAGGTCCAAAATAATAAATAAAACTAATTTTGTATCTATAAAGTTTTTTGTGTGATAAATCTTATGTGCGACAACATTCCCGCTAAATTTTAAATCAATCAAAACGTTTCGCCGAGTTTTACGAATTTTTGAAATTTTCGCTAAGTCAATATTGCCAGTGAATGTTATAAAAATCATTTTCCATATTGGACGAATAGACCCCGAAAATCAGGCACAGGGTATTTTTGATTATTTTTTTTAATTTTTGCTGAGTCATTATTGCGGGTTAATGGCATCATAAATAAATATTTCCAGGGTAAAAATACTATAGGTGTAGTTGTGGTACACCTATAAATTTATTTGTAGCAAGTTTCAAGTCTCTAGCCAGGGGTAGCCCCCCCCCCCCCCCCTAGCCGAGCAGGGTTGTTGCAAAAATTATATAAAACCTTGGTTCAGGCAAGGAAAAGCAATTTTTTAAATAATTTTATTAAATTATTTTAAATTTTATTTTATAAAAATAATTAATTAATTATAATCTTCATTTATAATAATTTAGAGATTAAAGGTAAAGTACTTCTGTCTTAAAAAATTAAATTTTTTTGAGGTAGTACGTAATTGAGCACTTTATTGGACCGATTTTAGGATGAGAAGCCAATCATTATTGTTATAGGAGGTTATTTAGTACTTTTCACCTCCGAGGACAATAATGAATGTAAAAAACTCTAGGACGTAAAAGTAATTCATACGTTGCCGCCATTACTGTAATGTAGCGTGTTCAAAAAACAATCTGTGTTAAACCTTCATGAGCTTTATTTAAAAACGTTCATTTTGTTTCTGTTTTTGTTCGTAGAAAAATTTTTTTTTTCGTTTTTTCAAAAGGTGTTCTAATTGACAATTTTTGTGTGTTTATTTGTAAAGCTTTTACATTTTTGAGTAAAAGTGTGAAGCTATGGATGAATTTAATGACGGCGATAATATGGAGCTAATAATAATTGGACGTTTTTTTCAATTAAGTATATAGCGCAGTTTAATGAGTGCTTTTTTTGATTTTTTTAATGAGTGCTTTAAAAAAAAATAGTGTATGCCATCGGCTGAGAATGTCTTTATGTCTTGGCAATTTTTCCCGACTCGCTTCGCTCGTCGGTAAATCTAATTGCCGTGACATAAAGACACACTTCTCAGCCTTATGGCATAAATAACTATTGTTTTATTAGTTTGACATAATTAACTTTGTAATGATATTATTAGTAAAATAAAAACTAAATGTCCACCATATTTGTTCAGTTTCAGTTCAATAATAATTTGTATTTTGTTTTTATTCTTTAAGTCTATTTGAATAAAACTAAGTTTTTGATTTGCACTTTAAGTGCTTTGTTTTTTTTAAACAAAACATAAACCTTAATTTAATTGTTTGTAATGCATATATATATATATATATATATATATATATATATATATATAATATATATATATATATATATATATATATATATATGCCCCCCCCTTCTAAAGGCAACCCTGGCTACGCCCATGTCTTTATGTCTTTAGCATATATACACTAGGAGCTAAGATGATGACAGACACACACACACACATACAGACAAATAAGAAAATATAGGTATAAACAAAATAGTTTAAAGCAGTGCAAAATGAGTCACGTGTTTTAGGACAGCTCCTGGTCTACAAGCAATCTGCATTATTAAATAAAATTCTAAAATAAAGGAGCAATACAAGACTCCGGTGAAGCTGACAACCCTTAAGAACAAAGACGGAACACCAATAGCAATGGGGTCAGTAGAAACTATAAATTTAATTATGGATAAATCCGTTCCAAAAGAATCAGCAAAAGAAACCTTTGGTTATCAATCAACAAGTAAGAACAAATCTTAAGACATCACTAAGTCTTGATGAAATTTTCCAAAGTGCCCCGTACGCCGAATTATTCTTTTGACAATGCTTTCCTGTCTTCTTTTATCGGAAGGAAAGCGCTTTCCCTCCTATAAAAGGAGACAGGAAAGCAAATTCATACCGTTTCGGCGATTTTGCGGAACCCCCCCTTCTGGTTTTCTTAAGTAACAAATAGTTATTTATGCCATAAGGCTGAGAAGTGTGTCTTTATGTCACGGCAATTAGATTTACCGACGAGCGAAGCGAGTCGGGAAAAATTGCCAAGACATAAAGACATTCTCAGCCGGATGGCATACACTATTTTTTTTGAGGTAGCACCCATTAAATAAAGCACTCATTAAAAAAAAATCAAAAAATAGCACTCATTAAACTGCGCTATATACTTAATTGAAAAAAAACGTCCAATTATTATTAACTCCATATTATCGCCGTCATTAAATTCATCCATAGCTTCACACTTTTACTCAAAAATGTAAAAGCTTTACAAATAAACACACAAAAATTGTCTATTAGAACACCTTTTAAAAACGGAAAAAAAATAGTCTACGAACAAAAACAGAAACAAAATGAACGTTTTCAAATAAAGCTCATGAAGGTTTAACACAGATTGTTTTTTGAACACGCTACATTACAGTAATGGCAGCAATATATGAATTACTTTTACGTCCTAGGAGTTTTTTTTACATTCATTATTGTCCTCGGAGGTGAAAAGTACTAAATAAACTCCTATAACAATAATGATTGGCTTCTTATCCTAAAAACGGTCCAATAAAGTGATCAATTACGTACTACCTCAAAAAAAAACTTAACTCTCGATTATATCAAATTAAAGGTCAAAAATTGAATAACAAATCAGAGTCAAATATAAATTTGATACTATGAAAAATCAACTGAAAGAATAAACGAGCCAATATTCACATCATAACGGAGTCCTTTATACTTAACTAAGTAAGAGTTGAAGAAAGGTTTCACAGAGAACTTCGCAACAACATCCTTGAACTTAAGCAACCAATAACTTATATATGTCACTCGATAACTTGTCTAAACTAAGTCGTCAACTATTATAAGTAAAATTTTTTTTCCTCTGCAATTGTGACTTTAAGTTTTAGTTAGTTCCATACTATGCTTTTACGATTACAGTGGAGAAATCGAAGTATTTCTAAAAGGAGAGCAGTTCGTATGGAGTGGATTATGGACCGATTCAAGGATAACAACATTTAAACACAGTAACGTCTACCTCAGGCTTTACTTTAATACTCAAATCATTTTGTTGAGACAGGTAAGGCAACACTGTTTTTCGCCCGCGAGTTTCACCTCAACCAGTGCTTACGAGCAATCGCGGAGACTGATGCTCTATCAGGAAACGGACAACGGTTTTTAAGGCCTCCTCAGGGATTTTCACGAGGTTTCAGCCTGTATGTTTGTGTATTTTGTATATTGCGTAAGTTCTTTACGAAAGTATACAAAATAAATTAAGAGTAAACCGGAGTCATAATATAACAAGAGACCTTCGTCCTCTTCGCAGCCACATGGTTAAAAAAAATAGGGACATGGATAAACAATAGGGACATTAACAAGGTTGATTTTTGAACCAAGTATCATTTCAATCCAAGAAAGCGTTCGAAAGTTATCGTGTCCCATAGAAACGTCTAGAACACAAAAATCTCGTACATACATACAGACACACACACACACACACACACACACACACACACACACACACACACACACACACACACACACATATATATATATATATATATATATATATATATATATATATATATATATATTATATATATATATATATTATATATATATATAATATACAGGGTGTTTCATATAAAGTGTCCACCAAAAAAAAGGTGATATTTGGTGGACACTTTATATGAAACACCTGTGTGTAATATATATATTATATATATATATATATATATTATATATATATATATATATATTATATATATATATAATATATATATATATATATATATATATATTATATATATATATTTAATCAGGGAGATCCACCCTTCCAAAAAATCTACCTCCCTCTCTCCATGCCCCCAACCTCATAAACTCATTTTTTCTTCGATAATTCGCTCAAAACCAATGAAATCTAAAGAAAAGAACTTCAAATATATTAGTGGAAAGAGGGCACTTTACCTTTATCGTTAGCACTAAGTCAGTCCTGATCAGAGGTTCGTCATTAATATGTGCGTCACGTGACAGGTCTGCTAAACGGTTCTTCAAAATATTTATTTTCAAGTAATATTGGTTTATAACGCAAATTTCTTTTCTTTTTTTGGATCATAAGTGGAGATTTAAAAAAAAAGTGGAGCTCCTATTTTAACTATTTAAAGAAAGTGGAGCTCCTATTCTTAACTATTTAAAGAAAGTGGAGCTTCTATTCTTAACTATTTAAAGAAAGTGGAGCTCCTATTCTTAACTATTTAAAGAAAGTGGAGCTCCTATTCTTAACTATTTAAAAAAAGTGGAGCTTCTATTCTTAACTATCTAAATGGATTCAATCCCTAAGAGGTTGAGTAGCAATAGATGTTAATGATTCATTTATCCGTACTCTAGAGAAACAAAGTATAGATAATTTCTAAAATTAACATTTTCCTTTCATACAAGAATCGAGCTATGTAAGAGTGTGCATACTCTAACATTGTGTGTGTTTGCGTGTCTTAGTGTGTATGTGTGTGCATAGATACGTGTAGAATTACAACCAGTATATCAGGTTTAAAACTTAAAAAGTCTAACTAAACCAGTTGGTATTTTTACAATAATATTACAAGACTCGAAATGCAACATTAGCCAATATCTTTCTCTTTTACACCGCACATAATTTCAAATTATAAACTTTTTAAAATTTACAATTTTAGTAAAGTTGTTTCTAAATTCGGGATGGGATTTTATATTTTCGACATCGAAACACTGAACTCGTCAGCATTACTCGCTGAGAATCTGAGCAATTTAAAGGACCCCGCAAAATCCTTATGAAAAATGGCTCTCGGCAAAATTTGCTGAAACTTTGCATAAATACTAAACTTAACATGCTGATCAAAAGTGTCAACGGGCACATTGCTCTATCTTCAACCCTTAGCCTTGTAAGGCCCCTTAAACTCACCCCATCAGGGTAATGCTTATGAAAAATGGCTCTGGATGGGGTGAGTTTAAGGGTCCTTACAAGGCTAAGGTTGAAGATAGAGCGTTGTGCCATTGACACTTTTGATCAGCATGTTAAGTTTAGTATTTATGCAAAGTTTCAGCGAATTTAGCCGAGAGCCATTTGTCATTAGGATTTTGCGATGTCCTTTACGACAAATATGAACGAACTCAAAATATATTAATAACCAATATTTGTTTGTATTATTGACTAATTGGAAGACATAGCTGTCGTATTATTTTTCCTCAGCAGAACCTTGGGATTCATAATATTAGAAATCTCTCTCTTGGTACCTCAGAAGCTATGTAGCTTATCTCCCTCGGCCTGAAGGTAACTTAAACTTGAACTGTAAATGTTCAGCAATCCTTTGATGTATAAAAAAAAGTATTTATGAAGTAACTCCATTTTTAACTTTTCACCACATTGTGTGAAACTAATGTGATCACCTTAAAATTCTAAATCAGAGATTTCCGCACTTTTGTGTTGACCCTAAAAATCTCAAACTTCGGCACTTATATAAGTCCAAGAGCCAGATGCAAAAAACGTGACCGTCTAGCCCCAAAGGTTTTACCCACTAGATCGACTTATTCTGCCTCCCTGATAATGAATCAGGTGGTTTGCCGTTTCAGATAAGGGAATTTTAGCCCCCGGGCCCCTTTAAAATCCGAAAAAAGACCCCAAATTCAGTTTTCGCCCAATAACGGAGTTCGTATTGATTTTATCCAAAAAGTTAAAGGGTTGTTTTTTAAAGTTCATTAAATTTGTGATATACAACCCTTTAACATTTTAGATAAAATCAATAGGAACACCGTTATTGGGCGAAAACAGAATTTAAGGCCATTTTTCGGACTTTAAAGTGACCCCGGGGCTAAAATTCCCTTATCTGAAACGGCAGACCACCTGATTCATTATCAGGGAGCCAGATTAATAGTGGGTTAAACCTTTGGGGCTAGACGGTCACGTTTTTTGCGTCTGGCTCTTGGATTATATGACGTTTTAAGTATTTTTTTTCAAGTACCAGTCTGTCTATAAGTTGTGTCTGTGTCACGCATAACACCCACTGTGTTATGCGCACCCACTGTGCGCCAAGTTGAAACTTAGCGCACATATCAGATTTAATTTCTAGTTTTGTTGCCCAAAAGATAATATTTTTAACCCACAATAACCTACTTCGCTGAGTCATCATAAGTCGTTAAAAATTGAGAAATTACGGATTGAGTTGAGATTTAACACATATATACATCTGTAGGTAGTAAATCGATTCACTAACTCTTATTTTGATATTAGCCGCAATCTTAAAAATACGACTTATAAATTTTAAAACTTCGACGGGCTCTATTGTCCAAGAGCCAGATCTAAAAAATGAGATTAATTTTGTACTACTTTAAACCAAATTTTTCTGAAAATGTACCTTTAAATATGAAAGGAAAGCATAGTCTACCTATCCAGAGTGAAGCCCTTCATATGAAAGCGCTCGCTCAAAATATTAGAAAATCGCACAATTTCCAGTTTTCTTGTAATAATGTGTAAAACATAAAGACAACTTTTTTTATAAGCTGATAAAATTTCCTGTAAAACGAAGAGTTTTTTGTCAAAATCAGATAAATAGAACTAAAGTTATGACATTTGTTAAATGGCCAAAAAAATGCACAAAAAGTCAATATTTTTTCAAAGGAATTCGCTGACATTACATAAATTAAGCATTTTTTAGTGTTACTTTAAAGAGCCATAACATTAGTTGCAGTTATCTGATTGTGATGATTAAACACTCGTTATATTGGGCATTTTGTCATCTTTAAAAAAGGTTCTATTTATGTTTTGCACACGACCCATATATATATATATATACATATACAGAGTGGAGCCCTTTATATGTTTTCGCCTGCTAAAAATTTCATAAAATCGCACAAATTTAAATTTTCTTTGAAATAAGAGGTTTCCTATGGGTCGTGGTGTGTGGGTGTTCTATCTTTTTTAAAGATGACAATATATATATATTATATATATATAATATATATATATAATAATATATTATATATATAATATATAATTATATAATATAATATATATATATATATATATTATATATATATATATATATATATATATATATATATATATATTATATTATATATATATATATATATTATTATATATATATATATAATATATATAATATATAATATTATATATATCATATATAGTTTCATAAAGTTGTCTGCCTGTTATCATCGTAGCTCCCAGTGTAATTGTCTAGGAAACTTAGTACCCCTTTAGTTAGTTTATACCCCTTAGAAAGTTGAAATCAGTCTACCCCTTAGTTGTCTATTCGGATTTTTTATACGTATTAACCCGCAATAATGACCCAGCGAAAATTTATTTTAATATTATTATGGTAATGTTACATCTTTATCAAAAAAAGTATAAAATTATGCGCAAGGTCTAAAATAAAATGAAAATAAAGGCAGAAATCGCCCTAAATTAATAAATAAAATTGGCTCCGGTTTAACTTCCAAATAAATATTGTATACTTTGCCAATAAAGGAACTTGTTAAAAAATACTAAGTATAGAAATTATTGGTTAATTAAAATATAAAAGTTTGTGTCTTACATGTTTTAAACTAATCAAGACGAGAATCGTCCATTCATTTTTGTCTATATTGCACCCACTTTTTATTTTCCGTTACTGGTTAATTAGCAACACTCCAATTTATTTTTCTCAGTTGTAGTCCTCTTTATTCCATACAAGGAAGGTTTTGTGAAGCTATTATCTTCTTATAAAGACTATAGGTTAGAGTTCGCTGTAAACAACGACTGCAATAGGTCACGTGATGTAACAGCAGTCAAGTGGTATGGCTTTGGTACTTATATTAAGTTGCATCAAGTTATCACTATATAAGTTATAAACATTATCACATTTCACTCGTTATTGTTTTTATAGTAGTAATAGTATTNACTCCCCATCAGGGTAATGCTTATGAAAAAATGGCTCTGATGGGTGAGTTTAAGGGCTCTTACAAGGCTAAGGGTTGAAGATAAGCGTTGGTGGCATGACACTTTGATCAGCATGTAAGTTAGTATTTATGCACTAGTTTCAGCGAATTTAGCCCGAGAGCCATTTTGTCTTAGGATTTTTGCGATTCCTTTACGCAAATATGAAACGAACTCAAATAATATTATATACCAATATTTGTTTTTTTATTGACTAATTGGAAGACATGAGCTGTCGTATTATTTTCCTGAACCACACCTTGGGATTCCCTAAATATTAGAAATATCTCCATCTTGGTAATAAGAAAGCTATTAGCTTTTCCCTCGCTGGAAGGTACTTAACCTTGAACTGTAAATGTTCAGACATCTTTAGTAAAAAAAAAAGTATTTATGAAGTAACTCAATTTTTAACTTTTTCACACATTGTGTGAATATATGTGATCACCTTAAAATTCTAATTCAGAGAATTTCCGACTTTGTGTTGACCCTGAAAAATCTCAAACTTCGGCTACTTATATATAAGTCAGAGAGCCAGATTGCAAAAAACTGACTCTAGCCCCAAAGGGTTTTTACCCACTTAGATCGACTTAGTTCTGCTCTGATATGAATAGTGTTTGCCGTTTCAAATGATAAGGGAATTTTAGCCCCGGGCCCCTTTAAAATCCGAAAAAGACCCAAAATTAGTTTTGCCCAATAAGAGTTCGTATTGATTTTATCCAAAGAAGTTACAGGTTGTTTTTTAGAATGTTCATTAAATTTGTGATATACAGAACCTTAATTTTAGATAAAATAATAGGAAACCGTTATGGGCGAAAACAGAATTTGAAGGCCATTTCGGACTTAAAGTGAAGGGCTAAAATTCCCTTATGAAACGCAGACACCTGATTCATATCAGGAGCCAATTATAGTGGTTAAACTTTGGCGCTAAAGACGGTCAGTTTTTTGGTCTGCTCTTGGATTATATGAGTTCTAAGTATTCTTTTTCAAGTACCAGCATGTCTATAAGTTGTGTCTGTGTACGCATAACACCACTGTGTTTCGCACCCACTGTGCGCCATAGTTGAACTTAGCGCACATATCAAAATTTAATTCTATTTGGTTGCCAAAAGATAATATTTTTAACCACAATAACCTACTTGTGATCATATAAGTGTTAAAAATTGAGAAATTAGGATTGAGTTTGAGATTTAACACATATATACATCTGTAGGTAGTAATCGATTCACTAACTCTTATTTTGATTATTAGCCGCAATTTAAAAATACGAACTTATAAAATTTTAAAACTTCGAGGGCTCTATTGTCCAAGAGCCAGATCTAAAAAATGAGAATTAATTTTGTACTACTTTAAACCAATTTTTCTGAAAATGTACTTTAAATATGAAAGGAAGCATAGTCTACCTATCCAGAGTGAAGCCTTCATATGAAAGCGCTCGCTCAAAATATTAGAAAATCGCACAATTTCCAGTTTTCTTGTAATAATGTGTAAAACATAAAGAAACTTTTTTATAAGCTGATAAAATTTCCTGTAAAACGAAGAGTTTTTTTGTCAAAATCAGATAAATAGAACTAAAGTTATTGACATTTGTTAAATGGCCAAAAAAATGCACAAAAGTCAATATTTTTTTCAAAGGAATTCGCTGACATTTCATAAATTAAGCATTTTTTAGTGTTTACTTTAAAGAGCCATAAATTAGTTGCAAGTTATCGATTGTGATGATTAACACTCGTTATATTGGCATTTTTCATCTTTAAAAAAGGTTCTATTTATGTTTGCAACGACCCATATATATATATATATAATATAAGAGTGGAAGCCTTTATATGTTTTCGTGCCGCTAAAAATTTCATAAAATCGCACAAAATTTTAAATTTTCTTTGAAATAAGAGGTTTCCTATGGGTCGTGTGTGTGGGGTGTTCTATCTTTTTTTAAAGATGACAGATTATATATTATATATATAATTACTATATATATATATACTATAAAATAAATACATTATTTATTATTATTTATAATTAATATAATTATATATATATATTATTATTATATATATATATATATAATTATTATATAATACAAATATATTATATATATATATATATATATATATATATATAATAATATATATTATATATATATATATATATATATATTAATATAGCTTTCCATAAAGTTGTCTGCCTGTTATATCGTAGCTCCCAGTGTAATTGTCTAGGAAACTTAGTACTCTTTAGTTAGTTTATACCCTTGAGAAGTTGAAATCGTTACCCCTTTAGTTGTGCTATTCGATTTTTATACTATTAACCCCAATAATGACCAGGAAATTTATTTAATATTATTAATGTAATGTTACATCTTTATATGAAAAAAGTAAATAAAAATTATGCGCAAGGTCTAAAAATAAAATTGAAATAAGGCAGAAATCGCCTAAATTAATAAAGTAAAATATGGTCCGGTTTATCCAAAATAAATATTTATACTTTTGCAATAAAGAACTTGTTAAAAAATACTAAGTATAGAAATTATTGTTAAGTTAAAAATATAAAAGTTGTGTCTTACATGTTTAAACTAAATCAAGATCTGGAGATCGTCCCCATTTCCATTTTTGTCTATATGTGCACCCACTTTTCTATTTCTTCAGTTACTGGTTAATTAGCAACACTCAATTTATTTTTCTCAGTTGTAGTCCTCTTTATTTCCATACAAGGAAGGTTTTGAAGCTATTATCTTTATAAAGACTATAGGTTAGAGTTCGCTGTAACACGACTGCAAGTAGGTCACGTGATGTAACGCAGTCAAGTCCGGTATGGCTTTGTACTTAATTAAGTTGCATCAAGTTACACTATATAAGTTATACAACATATCACAAGTTACACTCGTTATTGTTTTTATAGTAGGAATAGTATTGTTTGCAAAAAATCCGAAACCGGGATGTAATCGGAATTTCCTTTAAGGTGTTTTTAAGGCTCTGAGTGGTTTCATAAAGGTTGTTGTCTGTGTGTGTTGTTACATGTAGCTCCCTGTGTATTAACTAGAAAGTTAAACTTTGTACAAAAAGCAGTCTACCGCTTTGGTTGTACTACTCGGATTTTTTATGATGTCATTAACCTGCAATAATGACCCAGCAAAAATGTCAAAAAATCATAAATTCCGGAAAAATAAATATGATCATATTGAGATTTGGCACGCATGTAGCAATGTGTAAGACAAACATATGTGCCAAGTTTAATGTTATTATCAGCATTAGTTCCATTTTTATCAAATGACTTGTGTACGTTTTTTAAAAAATGGAAAAATCAGAAAATAAACAAATTTGGTTGAAGTTTGTAACAAGTATATAACTTTACGTAAAAAATAAGTAAACTTTGTTACGTTTCAATACGGCAATTTTATCCATGATTTTTGTTGGATCATAAAAGTTAAGCAGCATTGAAAGTGGTCAGTGTTATATGGGTGACCGTTGGGAATGAGACGGGCGAATTTACTGTATAAGGACGAGCATTTTAATAATCATGAAAATTCATAACTAAATAACTCTTATCTCGTTTAAAATAACTTCTAATTAATTTCTGTAATTACTCGAACTTAACTTTTTTTTAACTTTAGCTATAAATTAAATACAACTACTTTCGATATTAATATGTAATATTAAATCTTCACCGAGCTGCAAAATTCTTACCTTTACGGTCGCCATATGTTGTAAATTCACTTTACTTAATATTTTACAACTATTCTTATTCAATCTTAAAATTACTTAAATATACTTATATAGAAGGACAGGACTGCAACTTTATTCATACATGATAACACGGTTGACTAGTTGTCTTAAGTAGGGGTACCTCAACCAACAAAACATTCTTTTATAATGTGTTATAAATATCCACTAATGAAAAAACATCTTAAGTACACAATAAAATAACTTAAATAAACTTGCTAAGTACTTATAAAAAATCGGCCTTAGATAGCAAAAGGGTAGCGGGGAATACGAGAATCTACATTAGTTGACGATGACTACTTTAATAGAATTTAAAATTACCTTAAACTCCATTAAAATGCTAATAATATTTTAATGACCGATATACTATTAGATTTTATAATAATAATCATTACTTATCAACTCACAACATAATAATTCAGCACGGATCAGTATTGATACTTTTAAAAAAATATTTATTGTTAGGGTGGAGCATTTACTTAAGGCACCAGTGAACCGTTTTCGTATATCAGGAGTGCTCTTTCTATGTTGTATTATTTTAAGTTAAATATAATAATCTGTCTGTTAAATGTCATATGTCATTTCAACAGGCAATTCGAAGACGTTATTGATAAATTTAGCGACTTCTATATCTCACACGGCTCGCACGATCCGAAGTAGGAGGATGAGCGTAGCGAATCCGATCGATGAGGAAAAGTTCGGAAGTACCTGTACCCGTTTTTTCCTAATATCATCGACACGTTAACTCTACTTGCCTGAATGAATGAAGTGGATAGAACTATGATACACACATTGCACACATACAGACACCCCCCCTCATCCCCTGGGGAGATCCTCACTTAACACTATCCTCTTACAATACACAGCTCTTATGATATATGTCACTTATTTAAAGACTGCAGGATATGATTTATAACACTTTTGTTTAATAGTTATAATAATAGTATCATAGTATAACTAGATATACATAGTAATATCGCGGATATGCTGCCGCTGCTTAGTATATCAACAAAATCACAGTAATTCAATGTAAAGCCTGTCCTTATGATATTTAGTCGTTTAGATTACTGATGAATCTCCATAGCATTTTTACATCGCATTTATGACGGTTATAAATTTTATTTTATAAAGTTTTGCTTAGAAACTCAAACTATGACAACTTGAAATAATTAAACTTAAAATCTTTGTAATCATTGTTAGCAAAAACAATTTTATATTTTTACATTTCCTCATTCATACCATATGTATATAGGAAAAGTATTGTGTTTGCAGAAAATCCGAAACCGGGATGAACGGAATTATCCGTTTCAGTGTTTTTAAAGGCCTCCTGAGTGGTTTTACGCAAAGTTGTCTGTCTGTATCTGTGTGTGATATCTCTGTTATAGTACGCCAGTGTTTTATGATAGTGGTTAAAATTTTGTTCAAAAAACAGTCCACCGCTATAGTTGTGCTATTCGGAAAATTTAACTTAATTTAAATTAACGACTTAGCAAAATTTCGAAAATTCATCAAACCCGAAAAAATGATGAGATTGGATTGAAATTGGCAATCATGTATTATTTATAAACTTACATATGAGCCTAGTTTAATCTTATTATCAGCGTTAGTTCAATTTTTATTAAATGACTTTTGTACATTTTTTTTTAAATTGGGAAATAGTCCAATTGGTTGAAATTTGGTACAAGTGTATATTATTACCTAAAAATTACGTACACTAAGTTTTGTTCCACTATGATAAGTATGTATATCCATGATTTTTGTTTGATCATAAAAATTAAATTAACGAAGACTTCACTCCTTTTTTATTAAAATTTATTCAAAATAAATTCACGAAGAGCTTTCGCCCAGGGATCCTGAGCTTCTTCAGTTCTTAAAATGACAAAGTGAGAAAGTTTGAATACTAATAAAATTTTGAATGTTTTTATGTCACGTGTCTAAACAGATGATTTTTTTTTAATTTTAATTTTTTAAATTTTTTAATTTTAAAATTTTTTAATTTAAAAAAAAAACAGTCCAAAAAAGATCTAAAATTATAAAAATTAAAAGCATTGAAAGCTCGTAATGAATACAAATACTTTTATGTAGTAATTTATTTCTGTTTTGAAATAGATAATAATATTGGCTTGGTATTGTAAGTAGGCGTTGCAAGCACGGCATGCGTAGAAGAAGGCCAAATGTTTCTATATTTGGTCTTTCTCATCATAATCGCCTCCCACACGAGACTTGATGGTCTGTTGACCATTGTATGGGTCAAAGAACTGCTAGCATGATTCATAATCAAGTTTAGTATGGTTGTTTTCGTACTGCACTCATAGTCTTTGAAATCGTGTGTTGACAGCCCGCAGATATTATCAGTAAGGGAGGAATTCTATTAGCTCAGTATATTATTTATATCCTTAGAGAATATTTTTGTTGTTAGGGACACTAAAGAGACTACTTAATGGCTGTTAATTTATTTATTCATTACGATATTTCGCTTGTATATCCAAGCATATTCATGTAATAATCTAAAAAAGAAAAGGAAATACAAATGCTTTAGAAATAATATCATTGGAATATTGGTAACTTAGTCATGCAAATAAATATGAATTACAAGATGAAATTAAAAACTTAAAAGATAATAAGTTAGGAAAGTTCCTAACTACGTCAGAAATTAAAAAGCTAGTGCTACATATTTAATATCTCTAAATTCTTCAAGGCTAAAAATAATAGTCAAAATTAGTAATAAGGAAAAAGAGAAAGTAAAAAGTAACTTGAATCAAAACAGTGAAAAAACCAAGTACTTACATAGCCTTAAATCATCAAGATGCATTGTAAAGAACTATTAATTGGCAAAATACATTTTAAAGAAAAATAGAGATCCACAAGTAGGCATTAAAAAAAATTAAGTCTAATTATTAACAATAAAGACTAAATTAGTTCAACAAACAGCTAATCAAGTTCTTCCCATCTTCTTTAAATGGTATTAATTACTAAAATTAATATGATAAGACTAGTATACATATAATTAATTACTAGGTTAAAAATTAATTAACTACAACGATATTATAAATTCAAAAAGATTAATAATACAAAAGAGAGAAAATCAAATTTAACTAAGATTATGAATAATTGCCTGCATAATACTTATTAAAATCTCTAGAGTCAGTTTGAAATTAACATTGTTATGCTCTGAGAAATATTGAAATGCTTCTAGTAGTAACCTTTTATAGTTTTACTTTCATAGTCTATTTACTGACATCACCAAAATTAAAGCTATGGCTAAGGTTTTAGTATGGTTGGTTAATGCAGTCCACCTAGTCTTTTTGGATTGAATTAATATGCTTATGTTGTTTTTTTCTATTTGTCCATGTCTGTCTAGATTCTCCAACATACTTTCCATCACAATCAGAGCATGGGTATTTTATAATAAAACCCATTGTCATCTTCTTGGCTTCTTTATCTTTAAGAGTGTGAGAAAAACTTTGTCCGATTTTATTGACTGCGTTTCAAACCAAATTTCACTTTGGACAATCGAATTTCTGAAAACTCTAACTGATTGAGTGTGATAGTCCTTTCACATATGTAAGTCCAGAGTATATTGGTTTAGTGGTGTTAGATGGAGCTATTGTAGAATTATTATTGACTTGGTTGTTGACATTTTATTATTAATAGCCTTATGCCATAATTGCTTTATAAGCCTCAATGGAAGAAATTGTCTATAAGTTTTTTATAACAGATTAGTCTTAACCTCTGCATTAATTATCATCTGTTAAGTCTACTGCTCTTTTGATGAAATTATAAGCTGTGTTTTCAATCTGTTTATAAGGGTGGTTCGACTTATAATTTAGAAACCTTTCCTTTAACTATTTATTGGTCCATTTTGTCAATAATTCTCCATTAGATGTTTGATTATAGTTATTCAAGAAAGTCAATTTGATTTTTTTTTCTAATTCAACCGTAAATTCAAATTTAGGGTGAAAACTATTGATTTCATTCTTTAAGAATTCACATGTCTGGCTTTGATTATTAAGAATAAATCATCAATGTATTTACATACAAGGCGTGGTTTATACCTTGTTTTGTTTAAAATTTTGGAGAGGACATGGTTAACAAAAATACCACTGAGGTTGACAGACATACTACCTCCCATAGGTAGACCATCTATTTGCTTGTATATTACATTATCACTTGTAAAATAGGTGTTGTTGCAGCAAAATTTAATGCAATCCAGGTAAGTATCAATGCATTTTATTTTAGTTTCAGTTTCTATCTGATCCCAATTATTTCTTATCAAATTTATCAGTTCATCTAAGGGAACATTCGTAAACAATGATTTGACATCAAATGATACAATAACCTCATCTTTTTGTAATTTGAATGGTTTAATTACATTTCTAAAATTGAAAACACTACCGCAATCATAAGGATTGTTATTATTGAGTTTATCCAAATAGGATTAAGGTATTTAGAGAGTTTATACGATGGGGAGTTAGTTCCATCTACAATGGGTCGAAGACTATTACCTCCTTATGAGTTTTAGGAAGCCATATATTCTTCCTAAATCTGCAACTATTGATATTAAGGTTGATTTTTTCAATTTTGGCGATAAAACCTTTTTCTAGTAGTTTTATAAGTAACTCATCATACTCTTCTTTACTTTGGTTATTAATTCTTCCGCTGGTGCTTTCAATTTTTTCATAAGTGCCAGGGTCATTAAGCATATGTAGCATATTATTTATTTGCTCTCTATCATGATTACTTAATCTTAGCTTTATAATATGCTAAGATTACTATTATGCTGCTTTATAATATGCAAAGCAGATAAAGCTAAGATTAAGTAATCATGGAGAGAGCAATATAAAATAATATGTACTATTGCTTAATGACCCTGGACTTATGAAAAAATTGAAGCACCAGCGAAGAATTTAATAACCAAAGTAAGAAAGAGTATGATGAGTTACTTAATAAACTACTAGAAAAAGGTTTTATCTCCAAAATTGAAAAAATCAACCTTAATATCATAGTTGCAGATTAGGAAGAATATATGGCCTTCTAAAACTCATAAGGAGGTAATAGTCTTCGACCCATTGTAGATGGAACTAACTCCCCATCGTATAAACTCTCTAAATACCTTATCCTAGTTTGGATAAACTCAAATAATAACAATCCTTATGATTGCGGTAGTGTTTTCAATTTTAGAAATGTAATTAAACCATTTCAATTACAAAAAGATGGAGGTTATTGTATCATTTGATGTCAAATCATTGTTTACGAATGTTCCTTAGATGAACTGATAAATTGATAAGAAATAATTGGGATCAAGATAGAAACTGAAACTAAAATAAAATCATTGATACTTACCTGGATTGCATTAAATTTTGCTGCAACAACACCTATTTACAAGTGATAATGTAAAACAAGCAAATAGATGGCTACCTATGGGAGGTAGTATGTCTGTCAACTCAGTGGTATTTTTGTTAACCATGTCCTCTCCAAAATTTAAACAAAACAAGTATAACCAGCCTTGTATGTAAATACATTGATGATTTATTCTAATAATCAAAGCCAGACATGTGGAATTCTTAAAGAATGAACTCATAGTTTTTCCCTAAATTGAATTTACGTTGAATTAGAAAAAAACAATCAAATTGACTTTCTTGACATAACTATAATCAAAACATCTAATGGAGAATTATTGACAAATGGACCAATAAAATAGTTAAGGAATAGGTTTCTAAATTATAAGTCGACCCTTATAAACAGATTGAAAACACAGCTTATAATTTCATCAAAAGAGCAGTAGACTAACAGATGATAATTTAATGGCAGAGGTTAAGACTAATGTGTATAAAAAACTTATAGACAATTTCTATCCATTGAGGCTTATAAAGCAATTATGGCATAAGGCTATTAATAATAAAAATGTCAACAACCAAGTCAATAATAATTCTACAATAGCTCCATCTAACACCACTAAACCAATATACTCTGGACTTACATATGTGAAAGGACTATCACACTCAATCAGTAGAGTTTTCAGGAAATTCGATTGTCCAGAAGTGAAATTTGGTTTGAAACCAGTCAATAAAATCGGACAAAGTTTTTTCACACCTCTTAAAGATAAAGTAAGCCAAGAAGATACAATGGGTTTTTATTTATAAAATACCATGCTCTGATTGTGATGGAAAGTATGTTGGAGAATCTAGACAGACATGGACAATAGAAAAAACAAACATAAAGCTAATATTAATTCAAATCCAAAAAGATAGGTGGACTGCATTAACCACCCATACTAAAACCTTAGGCCATAGCTTTAATTTTGGGGATGATGTCAGTATAAAGACTATGAAAGTAACAACTATAAAAGGTTACTACTAGAAGCATTTCATATTTCAAGAGCATAACAATGTTAATTTCAAAACTGACTCTAGAGATTTTAATAAGTATTATGCAGGCATTATTCATAATCTTAGTTAAATTGATGTTTCCTCTATCTTTTGTAATTTATTAATCTTTTTGGAATTTATAATATCGTTGTAGTTAATTAATTTTTAACCTAGTAATTAATTAATGTATACTAGTCTATCATATTAATTTTAGTAATTAATACCTATTTAAAGAAGATGGGAAGAACTTGATTAGCTGTTTTTGACAACTAATTTAGTCTTTATTGTTAATAATTAGACTTAATTTGTTTTTTAATTGCCTACTTGTTGGATCTCCTTTTTTCTTTAAATGTATGCTTTTGCCAATTAATAGTGTCTTTACAATGCATCTTGATGATTTAAGGCTATGTAAGTACTTGGTTTTTTCACTGTTTTGATTCAAGTTACTTTTTACTTTTCTCTTTTTTCCTTATTACTAATTTTGACTATATATTTCTAGGCCTTGAAGAATTTAGAGATATTAATATGGTAGCACTAGCTTTTTAATTTCTGACGTAGTTAGAACTTTCCTAACTTATTATCTTGTAAGTTTTTAATTCATCTTGTAATTCATATTATTTGCATGACTAAGTTACCAATATTCCAATGAATATTATTCTAAAGCATTTGTATTTTCCTTTTTCTTTTTTAGATTATACATGAATATGCTTGGAAATACAAGCGAAATATCGTAATGAATAAATAAATTAACAGCCATTAAGTAGTCTCTTTAGTGTCCCTAACAACAAAAATATTGAATTATCATGGAGACCAATAATCACAAAAATAATCCTTAGAGATACATTTTGCCGTAGGCCCTTAACCTGCATCTCAGTGATTCTGAAAATTATTTGTCCTGTGCTATCATCCTTTAAGCCCTTACTCAATGGCGCCTGAATTCCTCCTGGTCTTCCTACCGCAGCCTGGTTCTCCTCCTCAGCTATCTACCTCCTGGTTTTCTTCTATAGTCAAAGAGTCTAATACTATTAGAGGCAGGATACAGCAGTTGTTATGATTTCTTGGGTAGCTAGGTGCCGTAACAGTACATTGGTGACGTAATTTTTTTTATTTTTCCTAATAATTACAATTTCACGTAAATATTACATTATTTTTCGACTATTTTGTTTTAAACCAAGTTAAATGAATTTAAAATAAGTTTTAATTATTATCTATTGCATGTATTCTTTAATTGTCTGTGTTGAATAAAGTGGTTTAATGTAGGCATCACTGAAAAATGTCTGCCGTTTGTAGAGTGTGTGCCTTTTTAGGGGTTGTAGAGGGGTGGAGGAGTATCTAGTCTCTCTCTTGGGAGACTATAGTTGGGGTAAGTAAAGTTACGGCACCTATGGAAACTGTCTCACTTCCAAACCCCTTATCACTGTGTTCATCGGGTTCTGTACTCCCTCTAATAGTATTAGTCTCTTTGTTTATAGCCTTCACAATCTTTTCTATTCTATTCTCTTAGTCCAAGAGCCAGACCTGAAAAAATTTGACTTATTTTGTATTACTTCAAACCAAATTTCTCTGAAAATATACCTTAAATTATAAAGAAAAAACATAGTGTAACTATCCAGAGTGGAGCCCTTTACATGATTGCGCATGCTCAAAAATTTATATAATCGCGCCAATGTCAGTTTTGTTGAAACAAGTGGTTCCCTGTGGGTCGTGTGTAAAATATAAATACAACAGTTTTTTAAAGATGGTAAAATGTCCAATAAAGCGAGTGTCGGATAGCTACAACCAAAGTTATGGCTCTTTCAAAAACACCAAAAAATGGTTGATTCATGAAAAATCAGCAAATTCCTTTGAAAAAATATTGACTTTTTGTGCATTTTTTGGCCATTTCAATAATGTCATAACTTTAGTTCTAATTATCCAATTTTGACGAAAAAACATTCGTTTTATAGGAAATTTTATCGGCTTTAAAAAGTGTTCTTTTCATGTTTTGCACCGGACTCATATGGAACCACTTATTACTGGAAAACGGAAATTTGCGCGGTTTTCCAACATTTTGATCAAACGCATTCAGTTTCAAGACTTCGCCTAGACTTATTGTTACTTTCCCCCATTAATACCGTAGGTATATAGGAAAAGTATTGTGTTAGCGAAAAAATTCTGAACCTGAATGACACCGGAATCATCTAAGATTATGGGCCTTGCCAACCCATATTTCAAAAGGATCTTAATTATTTGAATTTTTATGTGAAAAATATTTTTTTGTCGCACCTTACCCAATATAAGGCGAATAAAACCATAGATCAATGGCCTTTAGACAATATCAGTTTAAGTACCTATATTTTGAAAGAAAGCCCTTAAGTTAGGGGCTACGTCTCAATGTAAACTCTACTGAAAAGATCAGACTTATCTGCTTCGTTTTAAGTTGGTAATATTGTTTAGCGAATTAAGTTGGTAATTAGACAGAACAGAGACATCCTTGAACTTTATACTGCTTAGTAATACGATGATGTAATCAAGTAAAAGTCTTGCTGTAAAGGTTATCAAAACCACCTGTTTGAATGTCTGATAACTAGTAACAGGTTGTTTCATTTCCTTCCTTCTTAGTTTTATTTTAATTTTTACCTCACTATCATTGTTACCTCCTTTATATGCAGTGGTTATATAGGTAATGTATTGTGTTATACCTAAATATTCGAAACATAGATTTTAATTTTACTTTTTGATTTTTTTAAGACCTGAATGCTTAAACTTACCTGTAAATGATAAGGAGTCACTCGTGGTGTAGTGGTTAAGGTACGTGGCCAATACACAGAATGAATGGACTTTAAACTTCCGAGTTTATTTAGTCATGGGTTCAATCCCAGCACGGGCCTCTGGGATTTGTATGAGAGGGATAAAAATTCTGTGTACCACGTCCTTCAGAAGGGACGTAAAGCCGGTGGTCTCAAGACTGTGCGTTGTCAGGTACTCGTTAAACATTCATTACCCTAAATGAAACTGGGTATCGGCAAAATTTTAGGACCCTCATAGTAGATTCATTATAATACTATAGTTTGTCTGCCTTGTAGTTTAAATTGTATGGAAGTTTGGTTTAACAGCGAGGGCACGTGTTGTTCCTAGTTTTAACTAGACTATATGAGTCAGTGAAAATATGTATGATTGCATGAATAAAGCATGAGAGGAACCATAGAAATCTCGGCTCTTCTGTCTAGATTAGATGAAATATACCTACACTTAGTAGAACACTATCTTAGGGAGCTGGCAAAAAGGGCCCAACAATGTGACCTACTTGCCTGGACCACTCCTCTCTTTTTAATTATGTGTTGGTTCTCACGGCTTCTATAAAAACTTTAATATTTCCTTCAAACTTTAAACTTAAACTTAAAAGCTTAATGTATTGTGAAACTTGGGTTTAAGTCTTACTACGTGATCAAATTTTGTATTCTAAGTATCGAACAAACTTGATGGCTTTTTAAGCTCTCATGTTACTTCTTAACCAAATTTATCGAAATTTTCTCTCCGTCATAAATGACAGGAATGATGCAATATATTTTTTTTACGAGAGCTCACGTAGACCTAAAAGATGATTTTTGTACCGAATTTCATCAAAATTCAATTACTTATCGATTTTTACCATGTATATTTGTATGAAGATAAATGTACATAAAAACAATTTTGACTACATAGATGCTAAATTTAAATTTAATCCGAAATTTTACAGATTTGTATGCAATTTTGAAAATTTTGATGAGTCATTGATATCAGTAATGACCTCATAATTTTTACTTTTCCTCCTTTACACCTTACATATATAGGAAAAGTATTGTGTTCGCGAAAAATCCGAAACCGGGATATCACTGACATTATCAGTTTCGGGCATAGAGATATATTACTAGAGGGGCCCTATTGGTTGAATTTTGAAACATCGAAAAAGTAACCTGACCACATTCGATTATCATTATCATCAAATAAACAGAACAAAAAAACAGTAAATTATATAGTAGAATGTTTAAAATACAAATCACAACACAAACGATCTGTGGGAAGCCCAAAATAATTGATTAATTATAACCTCAACTCCCTCTTGGAGGAGGTTTCAATGAGGTTACACAGAGCCCCTGAGAGCCCCCACTAAAAGATGTTTCAGGCCTCTCAATGTATTAAGATAGACTATGCCCCCTCTAGTATATATCTCTATGGTTTCGGGTGTTTTTAAGACCAACTGCTTGGTTTTCACAAAGTTGTTTGTTTGTTGTTTAAGATTGAGTTAAGGTTATTATTATAACCTTAACTCAATCTTATTCAATCAATTATTATTCAATTGATTTTGGCTTCCCCCACATTGTTTGTGTTTTGATTTGTATTTTTAACTTTCTCCTAAATATATTGTTAATTTGAACTGATTATTTTATTGTAATCGAAGGTGGTCAGGTTACTTTTTAAATGCCTCAAAATTTAACCTATATGGCCCCTCTAGTAATATATCTCTATGACACAAGCAGTCGAAGCCGTTTTCCCGCCAAAAGAACATGTTTAAATATATTTTTCGTTTTTTTTTGCTGTATCATCAAAAGTATAAGTGTTTTCATTCTAATATTTTACAGTGTGTGCTTTTATATGACGTACTGAAAGATAATGCAATAAAAAAAATTGTGCAAATACTCTATTCTGGTAAGATGCAGGTTTGGACTTTACATACATAATACTCTTCCTTCATATACAAGTACGGCATACGAGGAAAGTATACAAGTACATGAGGAAAATTAAATACAGGGACGCTTTAGTATTGGTTAAATAATACCTGTACCAAATTTGATTGGATAATATGGTATAATAATTGCGGGATTCCCATACGATTTGAATTTTGAACTGAATGACCTGTATGGTCTTTAATTTCATTTAAACTTAAAGACTGCGCTGGAAGAATTTATAAAAGAAGAGAGGCAAAAACGTGTTTAGAATATAAATTACGAGATTATGAGATTGACACGGCAAACTTTACGTGAAAGTCAACCGTAGACCAGCCCTTACTTCTTTTAACGAATTTTGAATCCTCGGCTTTGATCACATTGTTTGTGTTTTTGCACATTGTGTGTGTTTTGGTATTTTGTTTGTGTTTTGGTACTTTGTATGTGGGCACTAAAGTAATCTATAAACCAAATAAAGAAACTCCTACACTAACCTGTGTAAAAAAATTCAGACATGCGTGATCATCTGATAGCTGGCTCAAAATAAATAAAAAATAGCTGGAATTTTTAGCTAGAAAAATAAAATAAGGAATAAAAAATAAATAAAGAATAAAGAAGAAAAAGGATAATAATAAAGAATAAGAAATAAATAATGAATAAGAAAAGAAGAAGAAAAAATAAAAAAGAATAGCTAGAAAAATAACTATTATTCATTTTATTGGCAACCCTGATAACATTAGGTGACTTTTACTTTTTATCATGATTCGTACTTTAATATGTACTTGATAGTTTACTAGTTTTGTATTAAATTCTGTGAAATAATTGTTACAATAAATTTGTTAATGAAAAAGAGAGATAGTAACGGTAAACCACATGTTTTTATTAATATTTTAAAGAACAGACGACAATGTATTGCCTTAAATAACTTAAAATTACGATTGCTTTGATTAATATCAAAGAAACATTAATACCAAACATTTTTGGTTGAAGTTCTTAAATTATTAATTACAATTAATATTTGAAGGGGGAAAAACAAATTTCACTCGCACAAATGTAAGTTAAGAAGTGCAGAAAAATATTTTAATTAGCTGCTCGTTTAAAGTAATTTAAACAAACCTAGTATTTAAATTTTTGCTCATAATCCTCTATTGGATGTGACAAATGTATTTCGTACACAAATGATTAACATTTAACAATAAAAAAAAATGAGTTCCCTAAATAGTTTGTTTACATTTACAAGGGTAAAACAAAATGGCCGCGCCCATAACAAAATTTAAGGCATTCCTTGGTGAAAATATGTGAACTAAGTCTGACAAAAATCGCTTTTGTTGCCACTTGATTTATATATTGTGGGTATATTGTTTGTGTTTTTGCACATTGATTGTGTTTTGGCACATTGATAATATTTTGGCACATTGTTTGTTATTTGGTGCATTGTTTGTGTTTTAGCTCACTGATTGTGTTTTGGTTCATTGTGTATTAGCACATTGTTTGTGTTTGTTACATTGTTTGTGATTGGCAAATTTTTTGTGTTTTTGCGCATTGATTGTGTTTTTAAACATTGATAATATTTTGGCACATTGTTTGTGTTTTGGTGCATTGTTTGTGGGCTCATTATTTGTGTTTTAACTCACTGATTGTGTTTTGGCACAGTGTTTGTGTTTTGGAACATTGTTAGTGTTTTGTTTTGTATTATTCAACATTCTATTAAATAAAATACTTTAATTTTTAACTTTATATCTGATGATAATAATGGACGGTGTTCGGATTATTTTGTGATGTTCCAAAATGTAACCTATTTTAAATAGGTTAATAATATTTAAGTAATAAAAGGGCAGTAATAATATCTTCATTAATGAAGATTCAGGTCTTTCGGTGGCGACCGCGTCAATGTAGATGAAGAATACGATGTTTCGCTTCGGATACTATGCATATTTGCATGGGCGTAGCCAGGGGGGGGGGGGGGGGCCCGGGCCCCCCCCCCTAGCCGAGCAGGGTTGTTTTAAAAATTATATAAAAAACTATGGTTCAGGCAAGGAAAAACATTTTTTTTATAAATTAATCTAAATTTTAATTTTATAAAAATAATTAATTAATTTTATAATTTTATTTATAATAATTTAGAGCTTAAAGGTAGCTTTTTTCTTAAAAATTAAATTCGTTTTTTTAGTTCGACATATTAACTTTGTGGTTTTATTATTATTAAATAAAAACCATATTTAGTTCAGTTCAGTTCAATAATAATTTATTTTTTGTTTTAGGGGATTGTTTTTTGTTTTTCATTAAGACTGTTTAAAAAAAATTGTTTTGATTTGTCCTCTAAGAGCTTTGTTTTTTAGCGAATTTCCTTTGGAATAAAATTCGCTAATGGGATAGGCATCAGTTTCTGTAAAAACACTATCTTTCGAACGGATATTTTTTAATCAAACTTGGTACAAAATCAACCTTTGGAGGACACAAACCCTATTGAAAACAAGGTTTTTGTAACATCATTAACACCAGTTTGCTGAGTCAGCAAAAGTTTCAAAAAATCTGCAAAATTCAGGGTTAATATTTTTCGCAGCAAAAAAGGTCAATGTATACGTTTTTTGAGATGCTGAATCAAATAAAACCGGTCCGAAGTCAATGCAACCACTCTAAATGACCAAAAAGTCGGAAAAAACCATTGTAAATTACCGGAAACCAAAAATTTAGGTCGATAAAAAATAAATAAATTCGAGTAGGGTGTCGTTTTCTATGTATGTTTGGGCACTGAATTGAATGAAACCAGTCTGAAGTCGATACGACCACTCTAAATGACCAAAAAGTCGAAAAAGCACAACAAATTACTGAAAACCAAAAAATTACGGTTGATGAACAAAAAAAATTTGGATAGGGTGTCGTTTCTATGTATTTTTGGGCGTCAAATCGATTAAATTGGTCTGAATTCGATACGGCCACTCTAAGTGATCATAAAGTCAAAAAACGGTGGTTAATGCAGAAAAACCTAAATTTTGAACCCTAAATAACATATTTCAAGTGGGGAGTCGTTTTCCATGTTTTTTGGGCCTGTGTGTTGAATGGCAGTGGTCCGGAGTCGATACAATTACTCAAACTCTCTCCTGGGTTTAAATCCTGGTTGGGACGATATTTCTTATCGTTTTTTTGCATAAAAATAAGTTTATAACTACAAAATTCTGGCGTGGTGGTCCGCATATCGGAAGATTTCCTTTGGTATGCGTGCTTCCTTGATTAACAACAATCCTGGTAGGAACGTTAATTTTTATTCTTTTTTACATTATATATGTATATAACTACTAAATAATTCTGGCGCGGTGATCCGCTGTCGGGCAAATTTCATTTAGAATTCGTGTTTCCGTGCTTAACAACCCATTTCTTGCTTAAGGTTCCGGTTCATACTTCAGAACCTAAGCAGTTACTTAATTGTCAAGCTCTGCTCGTAACTCATTTTGTCTGTATTTCTCAAAGGAAATGCGCTAAAACTTTTGAAAGATAACTGACTAAGCTTAAAGATAAGTAACTAAGCTTTAAACTATTTCAAATAAAAGTGCGTACTGCTAACTTTAGAGGCATAGTTTTGTAAAAGTAACTGGATAATTATGCGCATTTTCTTTGAAAAATACAGACAAAATAGTAACGAGCAGTGCTTGACAATTGAGTAACAGCTTAGGTTTTAAAGCATGAACCGGAACGTTAACCAAGAAATGGATTTTTAAGCACAGATATACGCATTCTAAATTAAATTTGCCCGACAGCGGACCACCGCGCCGAAATTATTTATTCAGTAGTTGTAAACTTATATAATGTAAAAAACTATACAAATGATCATTCCAACCAGAATTGTTGTTAAGCACGAAAACACGCATCCAAAAGAAATTCGCTCGAAATGCGGACCACCGCGCCAGAATTATTTAAAAAAACCATAAACCTTACATACACACAGACACTCACACACACACACACACACCACATATATATATATATATATATATATATATATATATTATATATATATATATATATATATATATATAATATATATATATATATATATATATATATGTATGTATATATATATATGATGGGCCCCCCCTAAAGGCAACCCTGGCTACGCCATGCATATTTGTTTGTAGTACTGTACTAACCTAATTAATTTGGTGCTATTAATTTTTACCTATTTTATTTATCTTCCTATTTAGCTTGTTAGTAAAACCATCTAGCTAAGTAGATTATGTAAAATAGTTACCTTTATTTAACTTTGGAGAGGGCTAATTCTGAACCAAGGCGTTTGTTTAAAGTTATAGGAACTGCTATGTTGTATATTTTCAGCTCCAGTGGCGGACTGAGCCAAAAAGACCCGATGAGTGTTTGACCGAAAAGGGCCCAAACCTACAGCATAAGGGGCCCAATAGGAGGGAGGGAGAGAGGTCCACTTTTAAATGTAATTACTACCTGTGGACGAGCGAAGCGAGTCCGAAGTAGTGAGGATGAGCGTAGGGAATCCGATATAGTGAGAAAAAATTACCCTGTAAACTTTTTTTTATTTATGCCTTTATTTGATAAACAAAAAAAAACATAACAATACAAACAACCAAAATATATCAATATCATATGATGTTACCTCTCTGGAAAGAAGCATGTGCTTTGTGCTTTTCCTTGTGTCCTTACTTACATTACTTAGTTTCTTCTTAATTATTTGATTTAACTGCTCACAACTCTGCTAAATTTCCCTAAAATCCCCTGCGTTTTCTAAATCTATGAATTTTTATATTAAAATATTTTCACTTATAACCATAACTTTGTGTTTAGACTAATTGAAGTGATAACTACATAGTTCTGTTAAAATATTACTTATCAATTGTTAAGTCTCGGGTTGGTTTTAAAGTTTAACAATTATGAGTCCCTCGTCTTTCGCCTCGGGAAACAATTTCTCTGGGAATTATGCCTAACTTTACTCCCTTCTAGTGTAAAAACTAATTATATTACATCTTACTTTTACCTACCTTTTTTAAAACCTGGTAGAAACTTGCGTTTCTACACCCCTACCCCATTACTGTTTTCCCTGAAGCTGGACATGCGTAGTCTTATTGCAGAGCTGGTTTGTATCCAGCCCAATGGTTTTGCACCAACTTGGAGTTCCTTGTCGTTAAATGCTAGTACTAATAAACCTTTGCTCTGTGTTGCAGGATGATGCTTGGGGAGCGGAATTAGCCATACAAATCCCAGACAACCTGGGACAGGAGAACTCCACGTACAGATTGGACTACTGGCCGGCACACGGAAGTCCTGCGCCCAACACTACGTTCTCTAGTCGAGACATCGGTGACATCGGACATGTTATACACTTCACCAGAGCACTCCCTGGAACCAAATACGACTTCTTCCTCTATTACTCCAATTCTACGCTCAATGATTGGCTCACGTGGACTGCATCAATTACTACAGGTAATGCATCTAAAGATTAATACAAATATCATTTGATACTACCGAGTTTTGCAAAACATGAATAGTTTACGCAATATAATTGTGTGAGAGACACCTAGGGAATGTAACAAGCAAAATGCAATGCTACATCTGGGAACTGTTCCGACATTCTTCATCATTGATGGCTCGACATAATGTCACGTCTCACTCTGTTTCGTTACGTCTACCTCATCAGGGCGCCGACAGAGCCTGAACTCACTCTGACCTTCAATCAATTCCTAAGAATATAATGTGAAGCATTTACTAGAGACGAGCGGTGCTCTCTTACCGCCATCATGCATGGCAAGCAAAACATATATAATTTGATACTACCGAGTTTTGCAAAACATGAATAGTTGACTCAATATAATTGTGCGAGAGACACCTAGGAAATGTAACAACGAAAATTATAAATAAATAAATTATCTTTATTGTAAAGATAATTTACATTGTATTAACAATGTAAAAATATTTCCTTATTAAGTACATTAATAGTTAAGTTTGTATTACAAGCGCAGATCTCCCCTCTGCAGTGCAGTTCTTTTTCAAGAACTAAAGCAGAGTGTACTTTATTGTAACAAATTAGTGTAACTCTTTTGAAAAAAAAATTAAATAAAGGAATAAAAAAAAAAAATGAAAATTAATGTGTTTATACTAAAAATCCGATATCAAAATCTCAACTGAATTATCTAGGTGCTTTAAGACCTTCTGAGTTGTTTTTACCAAGTCTGTATGTGTGTCTATTATCATCGTAACGGTGTTTAATGCCAGGAAGTTAAAACTTAGTGCGGAAATCATTCATTAGGTCTAGTTGTGAATATTTTTAGTGTCTTATTAATGACTAATCAAAAATGTTGACAATTTATCGAATTTTCCGACAAATGTGAAATTTGGCATGCATGTAATTTTTATATTTGACTAACAATGTATGAACACGATGGAATATGGAAATCCCCTGATTGATTGAATGCATAGAGATATTAATAAAATAAATAACTGCTGTGTGGAGTAATCCAAAAATGGATAAATAAATAGTCTCGTAGGTGGAGTGCACTATAAAGATTGGAAAGTGATCGTTACTAAGGATCGTTCTTAGCACTCCAGAGAATGACTGATGATGGCCGGATGCGGCAGGAAGTTAACTCTCTTGTAAATTTATTAACATAACTTTTAGTGGAGAGACTATTTATTTATCTATTCATAGAAAATTATTACTAGAGAGGCTATTGTTGAATTTTGAAACATCGAAAAAGTAACCTGAACACGTTTGCTAAAAATGTAATAACTTTATCATTATATAATTTACTTGTTTAGAAGAACGTTAAAAATACAAATCAAAACACAATCAATGTGCGGGAAGCCGAAAACAATTGATTTATTACACAACTTTTTTAAAAAAAATGCATCATTGCACCACAAATTTTTATAATTATTTGCATTGTTAAATAACAATTCCAATTTCTAATTAAAAAGGTTATATTTTAAATGCCTAGTGGGCAAAGCGAACCCCTCCTTTCACAAATTACAATATCAATTCATGCAATATAGCGAGCGGAGCAAGTCTCTGTTTACTACTATCTGTATAAACATAAGCAAACCAGAGAGTGAAGCGGGGCCTTATTTAATATTTTGTTATTACTATGTATAAAGCAAACTTTATTTTATTGACATTTTTATTATTAATATAAGCAAATTATGTTTTATTATTAATGTTAGCAAATTAACGAACCTCATTTGATCATGTATTACTATTGATATAAGCAATAAAGCAAGAATAAGGAGAATTAAACAGCTTTAATTTGATACAAGTTAACTATTTATAAGTAGTGTTGTTATATTATATGCCGTGTTTGTTTATGTTGCAGCACCTGATCCACCGTCCAACCTCACTGTCAAAGTAAAGAGTGGTAAGACTGCCCACATCAACTTCAGCCCACCAGCCTTAGGACAGTGGTCCTCCTTTAAAATGAAGGTAAATACTATAGAGCTATACAAACTCAAATGCTATCGAGAATGTCATTTCCCTTGTTGTGGGATCCAGAAAATGCTATCTAGAATGTCATTTCATCCAGAAAATGATATCCATTTCCCTAGTTGTGGGATCCAGAAAATGGAGAATGTCATTTCCCTGATATCTAGAATGTCATTTCCCTTGTTGTGGGATCCAGAAAATGCTATCGAGAATGTCATTTCCCTAGTTGTGGGATCCAGAAAATGATATCTAGAATGTCATTTCCCTTGTTGTGGGATCCAGAAAATGCTATCGAGAATGTCATTTCTCTTGGTGGGATCCAGAAATGATCGAGAATGTCATTTCCCTTGTTGGGGATCCAGAAAATGCTATGAGAATGTCATTTCCCTTGTTGTGGATCCAGAAAATGCTATAAAGGGATTCAGAAAATGCTATCGAGAATGTCATTTCCCTTGTTGTGGTGGATCCAGAAAATGTTATCGAGAATGTCATTTCCCTTGTTGTGGGATCCAGAAAATGATATCTAGAATGTCATTTCCCTTGTTGTGGGATCCAGAAAATGCTATCGAGAATGTCATTTCCCTTGTTGTGGGATCCAGAAAAATTTAATGTCATTTCCCTTGTTAGGGATCCAGAAAATGCTATCGAGAATGTCATTTCCCTTGTTAGGGGATTCAGAAAATGCTATAGAGAATGTCATTTCCCTTGTTAGGGGATTCAGGCTATAGAGATGTCATTTCCCTTGTTGTGGGATCCAGAAAATGTTATCGAGAATGTCATTTCCCTTGTTGTGGGATCCAGAAAATGCTATCGTGAATGTCATTTCCCTTGTTAGGGGATTCAGAAAATGCTTTTGAGAATGTCCCTTGTTAGGGGGATTCAGAAAATGCTATGAGAATGTCATTTCCCTTGTTGTGGGATCCAGAAATTCTATCGTGAATGTCATTTCCCTTGTTGTGAGATCCAGAAAATGCTATCGTGAATGTCATTTCCCTTGTTAAGGGATTCAGAAAATGCTTTCGAGAATGTCATTTCCCTTGTTAGGGGATCCAGAAAAATGCTATCGTGGAATGTCATTTCCCTTGTTGTGGGATCCAGAAATGCTATCGAGAATGTCATTTCCCTTGTTGTGGGATCCAGAAAATGTATCTAGAATGTAATTTCCTTGTTGGGGATCCAGAAAATGCTATTTAGAATGTCATTTCCTTGTTGTGGGATCCAGAAAATGCTATCGAGAATGTTTTCCCTTGTTGTGGGATCCAGAAAATGCTATCGTGAATGTCATTTCCCTTGTTGTGGAATCCAGAAAATGCTATCGAGAATGTCATTTCCCTTGTTGTGGGATCCAGAAAATGATATCTAGAATGTAATTTCCCTTGTTGTGGGATCCAGAAAATGCTATTTAGAATGTCATTTCCCTTGTTGTGGGATCCAGAAAATGCTATCGAGAATGTCATTTCCCTTGTTGTGGGATCCAGAAAATGCTATCGTGAATGTCATTTCCTTGTTAGGGGATTCAGAAAATGCTATAGAGAATGTCATTTCCCTAGTTGTGGGATCCAGAAAATGCTATCGAGAATGTCATTTCCCTAGTTGTGGGATCCAGAAAATGATATCTAGAATGTCATTTCCCTTGTTGTGGGATCCAGAAAATGCTATCGAGAATGTCATTTCTCTAGTTGTGTGGATCCAGAAATGATGAATGTCTTTTTCCTTGTTGTGGATCCAGAAAATGCTATCGAGAATGTCATTTCCCTTGTTGTGGGATCCAGAAAATGCTATCGAGAAATGTCATTTCCCTTGTTGTGGGATCCAGAAAATCTATTTAGAATGTCATTTCCCTGTTGTGAGATCCAGAAAATGCTATCGTGAATGTCATTTCCCTTGTTAGGGGATTCAGAAAATGCTTTCGAGAATGTCATTTCCCTTGTTAGGGGATTCAGAAAATGCTATAGAGAATGTCATTTCCCTTGTTGTGGGATCCAGAAAATGTTATCGAGAATGTCATTTCCCTTGTTGTGGATCCAGAAAATGATATCTAGAATGTCATTTCCCTTGTTGTGGTGGGATCCAGAAAATGCTATCGAGAATGTCATTTCCCTTGTTGTGGGATCCAGAAAATGCTATTTAGAATGTCATTTCCCTTGTTAGGGGATCCAGAAAATGCTCGGAGAATGCATTTCCCTTTGTGGGGATGGAAAATGCTAAGAAATGTCATTTCCCTTGTTCCCCATCCAGAAAATGCTATCGTGAATGTCATTTCCCTTGTTAGGGGGATTCAGAAAATGCTTTGAGAATGTCATTTCCCTTTTGGGGATTCAGAAAATGCTATAGAGAATGCCATTTCCCTTGTTGTGGGATCCAGAGGAAAATGCTATCGTGAATGTCCATTTTCCCTTGTTGTAGATCCAAAGAAAAATGACTATCGTGAATGTCTTTCCCTTGTGTAAGGGATTAAAAATGCTTTTCGAGAATGTTCATTTCCCTTGTTAGCGGGATCCACGAATAAATGCTATCGATGAATGTCATTTCCCTTGTTCGTGGATCCAAAAGAAAAATGGCTATCGAGAATGTCATTTTCCCTTGTTTGTGCGGATCCAGAAAATGATATCTAGATGTAAATGTCCTTGTTGTGGGATCCAGAAATGCTATTTAGAATGTCATTTCCCGTGTTGGGGATCCAGAAAATGCTTATCGAGAATGTCATTTCCTTGATTCGTAGGGATCCAGAAAATGCTATCGTGAATGCTTCATTTCTTGTTGTGGAATCCAGAAAATGCTATCGAGAATGTCATGTTCCCTTGTTGTGGGATCCAGAAAAAAATGATATCTAGAATGTAATTTCCTTTGTTGTGGGATCCAGAAATGCTATTAGAATGTATTTCCCTTTGTGTTGTGGGATCCCAGAACAATGCTATCGAGAATGTCATTTCTTGTTGTGGGATCCAGAAGAAATGCATTCGGTGAATGGCATTTCCTTGTTAGGGGATTCAGAAAATGCTATAGAGAATGTCATTTCCTTGTTGTGGGATCCAGAAAAATGTCATATCGTGGAATGTCATGTCCCTTGTTTGGGGATTTTCTGAAATGCTTTTGAGAATGTCATTTTCCCTTGTTAGAGGGATTCAGAAAAATGCTATAGAGAAATGTCATTTCCTTGTTGGGACCAGGAAATTGTACTAGAGTCATTTTCCCTGGTGGGGGATCCAGAAAATGCGTCGGATGTCATTTCCCTTGTTAGGGGATTCAGAGAGTGCTATCGAGAATGTCATTTCTCTTGCTGGAGTATCCAGAGTGATAATTTCATTGATTATTGTTGGGGAAATCTACGAAGGAGAATTCTAATCTTATTTTTCGGGGGATCCTGAAGAGAAGTCAATTATTATTGGTTGTGGATCCAGGGAATTATTGTGTCATTCATTATTATGTCAGGGGATCCAGAATGAAGAATATCATTTAATTATTGTTGTGGGATCCAGAATGATTGTCGTCATTCATTATATGTCGGGGGGATCCTGAATGGGAATATCATTCATTATTGTCGGGGGGACAGAATGAGAATGTTCATTTATTATTGTTGTGGGATCCAGAATGATTGTTGCATTCAATTTATTGTCGGGGGCTCCTGAATGAGAATGATATTTATTATTGTCGGGTGGATTCCAGAATGATATGTCATGCGATTATTGTGGTTTTGATTTAGAGATGAAAATGGTCATTGCAATTTGTTGATTGGATCCAGAATGAGGAATGTTTCATTTATTATTGTTGGGGGATCTTGAACATGATCATTTGCAATAAAAGTTTTGTTAGAGCTATCCAGAGAAACTTAATGTGATTAAATGAACTGGAACATATGTGCTTGGTAGGTTTTAGTGAGGGGTTGGTACCTAAAAATTGATTATAATAGGTAGCATATGTTCTCTACGGTTGTTAGCTTCAGCCCGAAGCTGGTCCAAATCGTATCATAACTCTTCAAATGACCAGCCTTACACACCGAGAGACCTAACTCCTGGAGCACTTACCAGCTTCAAAGCTGTTCAACAGTGTACGATCACCAAAGAGGAGTGTCGCTTACACTTCCCGCAACTTCACCACCAGTGAAGTTGCGTCTCTCATGTCTCTTATTTCTTATCTCTATTTATACTTTATAAAATAGTGAACTGTCTTTGACTTTCTTAAATGAGCGAAATATTCTTAGGGTCATTGGTGATATATAGCGCAGGATGTAGACTTTTAGGGTTAGTATTATTAGTAATTAAACAGAGGTGATAGCGAATCACTTACCAAAGTTAGTTAGGTGGTTAGGCCTTTCTGTGCTAACTCCCTTAACTCTATCATATTGTGTTTAAGCTTGATGTTGGACAGTGTGGTATTTTGAGTCTACTCTGCTTAAGTATATTTAAGCTTTTATTAGTATTAATACTAGACAACTCAGAGCCTGACTATACTGTAAGTGGTAAGTAGTATATATAATAAATGTATATATACATTTATTTTGTTTTAACTTCAGTGTGACCATGAATGATAACTTGCATGTTAAAAATTTAGGCATTTTAAAACCTTAGCTAACCATTTAATTATGTTAAATTAATTCAAGGTTAACCTTTAGGACATTGAAGTTAACTTGTTGTTTAAAATTTGGGATTTTAAAAACCCTTAGCTTTTTTAAAAGTTTTAGTTTCGCATCAGGGACCTCTGAACGTGGATTGATTACACTCTCCTGTCCAACTGCCTTGCCATAACACGCCACCTCATTTGTGGATTTATATTTAAAGAAAATTTGTTAAGGGCAAAGTGCAATGGGAAGGAAAAAAATTCAATAGATCCCTCAGCTTATCGGCTTGGGAGATACGACTAGTTAAATCGTTGAGGCTTGCCTGAAAATATAAACTAGTTTAGATTCTGAGGCTTGCTGGAAATAGTTAGATTGCTAAGGCTTGCTGCGAGAAGAAAGTAGACCCTGACGGCTTGCTAGGGAAGATAAACCTGCTAGATCCTGAGGCTTGTTGGGGGAAGATAACTAGTTAAATCTGAGGCTTGCTGGGGGGAGATAACTAGTTAGATCCTGAGACTTGCTGGGGAGATAAACTATTAGGGTCCTGAGGCTTGCTGGGAAGATGAACTAGTTAGATCTTGAGGCGTGCTGGGGGAGATCAAACTAGTTAGATCATGAGGCTTGCTGGGCAGATAAATAAGTTAGATCCTGGAGGCTTGTTGGGGGAGATAAACTGTTAGTTCTGAGGCTTGGTGGGGGAGATTTAACTAGTAAGATCCTTGAGCGCTTGCTGGGGGGAACTAAACTAAGTTAATTCTGAGGCTTTGCTGGGGGAGATTAACTAGAAGATCCTGAGGCTTGGGGGGAGATTAAACTTGTTAGATCCTGAGACTGCTGGGGAAGATTAAAAACTAGTTAATTCTGGAGGGCTGTGCTGGGGGGAGATTAACTAGTAAGATCCTGAGGCTTGCTGGGGGGAGATAAACTAGTCTAGATTCCTGAGATTGCTTGGGGGAAGATTAAAACTAGTTAAATTCTGAGGCTTGCTGGGGGGAGATAAACTAGTTAGATTTCCTGGAAGATTGCTGGGGAGTAACTAGTTAGCTTCTGAGGCTTGATGGCGGAAGATAAACTAGTTAAATTTGAGGCTTGCTGGGGGGAAGATAAACTAGTTAGAATCCTGAGGGACTTGCTGGGGAAGATAAAACTAGTTAAATTCTGTGAGGCTTGCTGGGGGGAAGATAAACTAGTGTAGCATCCTGCAGATTGCTGGGGAGAATAAACTTAGTTAGATTCTGAGGCTTGCTGCGGGGGGAGATTAAACGTTAGATTACTGAGGCCTTGCTGGGGAGATAAACTAGTTAGATCCTGAGGCTTGCAGTGGGGGAGATAAACTAGTTAGAATGCTGAGGTTGGTGGGAGAGATAACTAGTTAAAGCCTGAGGCTGTGCTGGGGGGAGATAAACTAGTTAGATCCTGAGACTTGCTGGGGAAGATAAACTAGTTAGATTCTGGAGGCTTGCTGGGGGAGATAAACTAGCTTTAATCCTGAGGCTTGTGGGGGGGATAAACTAGTTAGATCCTGAGACTTGCTGGCGGAAGAACAGTTAGATTCTGAGGCTTAGCCGGGGGGATAAACTACGTTAAATCCTTCTGGAGGCTTGCTGGAGGGGAGATCTAAACTAGTTTAGATTCTGAGGCTGCTGGGGAGATAAACTAGGGTTAGATCCTTGTGGCTTTGCTGGGGGATATAATACCAAGAGGAAATAAGATGATGTTTTACTCATTGACAATGAATTTATTTAGATTTTTATTACCATAGTAGGTAGGGTAATGTTGTGTTGCTATTGAGGGATAGGTTTATAAATCTTGTTTTTTACAATTATAGCTTCATTTACAATCTATATGTTGTTTTTTTTAAATATCTGTTATATTAGTTGACCAATTGTAGTCAAAATGACAATC